>OX104118.1:503587-813587 GCA_944474755.1 Limnoperna fortunei | reverse complement strand
CAGGATCAACCAGATAGGTAGAAACTGTGTCCTTCCCCAGAGGGGAGCCTATGTACTCTCTCAGCTCCCCGTCCGACAGTTCTACCTATTTCTGTTCATCAGGGTAGACTAGTGGAGGCACACGCCGCCGTGCAACGAGGCTTCGATTGTCCCGAACGGTGGTCGGACGCTCGAAACGCTGTCGGCTCCCGATTGCCAGGGCGACTCCCCGCACTCTGTTCTACCCAATTTATAGTCCGAAGACTGGACGTCGAAGGATCGACGCCGACCGAGGAACCCGTGTGGAGGCACACGCTCCGTACAACGAGGCTTCGAGTGTCCCAAACGGTGACCAGACGCTCGAAACTCTGTCGGCACCCGATGCCAGGGCGACTCCCCGCACTCGGACCGCCATCGGTCATTTCGTACGCAGATCGATTCTTCCCGGTTGGGCCGGGTCGATCTTTGCAGGACGTGTCAGCCAGGATGGGCCTGATGACTTGAGCGACGTGACTGCTCTGAGCGTGAAATGTTTCCGTTGGACTGCATGACGACCCGCAGACCAGAGGTCCTAGATCTAGGCAGCCGCTAGTTTGTCTTTACCAACTGAGGTGCCCACGATCGTCAGCGTAAGCGGGACCGATGGACGGGTGATCAGGCCGCTAGCGACCACCATGAACGCCTTCGACCGAGAGCGAAGCAGCGATGCGACGGACGAGGCCCGTCGTTGCCTTCCACCGCTGCCTCAAGGGTCCGGGGACGAACGGAGCTCGTCTAACCATGCGTTCCACATCACGACCAACGAAGCCAGCCGTCTACCCATGTGGTTGAGGAACAGGGGACGAACGGAGCTCGTCTAACCATGCATTCCACATCACGACCAACGAAGCCAGCCGTCTACCCTATGTGGTTGAGGAACAGGAACCACTGCGAGAGGGTGGTTTTCCCCGCTGCTGGCCACCGAGGCTTCCTTCCGCACTCGGCCCCAGTCGTCCCTGGATGGTTTTTACCATCCCGGAGCTGCCTTTCGCGGTTGCCTTCCCCGAGAAGGCCCTGGATGGCCAGGTTTCCGAAGCCAGGGCTGCTCTGGCACTGCGAGAGGGTGGTTTTCACCGCTGCTGGCCATCGAGGCTTCCTTCCGCACTCGGCCCCAGTCGTCCCTGGATGGTTTTTACCATCTGGGAGCTGCCTTTCGCGGTTGCCTTCCCCGGGAAGGCCCTGGCTGACCCGGTTTCCGAAGCCAGGGCTGCTCAGGCACTGCGAGAGGGTGGTTTCCCCCGCTGCTGGCCAGCGAGGCTTCCTTCCGCACTCGGCCCCAGTCGTCCCTGGATGGTTTCTACCATCTCGGAGCTGCCTTTCGCGGTTGCCTTCCCCGAGAAGGCCTTGGATGGCCAGGTTTCCGAAGCCAGGGCTGCTCTGGCACTGCGAGAGGGTGGTTTTCACCGCTGATGGCCATCGAGGCTTCCTTCCGCACTCGGCCCCAGTCGTCCCTGGATGGTTTTTACCATCTCGGAGCTGCCTTTCGCGGTTGCCTTGCCCGGGAAGGCCCTGGCTGACCAGGTTTCCGAAGCCAGGGCTGCTCTGGCACTGCGAGAGAGTGGTTTTCCCCGCTGCTTGCCACCGAGGCTTCCTTCCGCACTCGGCCCCAGTCGTCCCTGGATGGTTTTTACCATCTCGGAGCTGCCTTTCGCGGTTGCCTTCCCCGAGAAGGCCCTGGATGGCCAGGTTTCCGAAGCCAGGGCTGCTCTGGCACTGCGAGAGGGTGGTTTTCACCGCTGCTGGCCATCGGGGCTTCCTTCCGCACTCGGCCCCAGTCGTCCCCGGATGGTTTTTACCATCTCGGAGCTGCCTTTCGCGGTTGCCTTCCCCGGGAAGGCCCTGGCTGACCAGGTTTCCGAAGCCAGGGCTGCTCTGGCACGGCGAGAGGGTGGTTTTCCCCGCTGCTGGCCAGCGAGGCTTCCTTCCGCACTCGGCCCCAGTCGTCCCTGGATGGTTTTTACCATCTCGGAGCAGCCTTTCGCGGTTGCCTTCCCCGAGAAGGCCCTGGATGGCCAGGTTTCCGAAGCCAGGGCTGCTCTGGCACTGCGAGAGGGTGGTTTTCACCGCTGCTGGCCATCGAGGCTTCCTTCCCCACTCGGCCCCAGTCGTCCCTGGATGGTTTTTACCATCTCGGAGCTGCCTTTCGCGGTTGCCTTCGCCGGGAAGGCCCTGGCTGACCAGGTTTCCGAAGCCAGGGCTACCCTGGCACTGCGAGAGGGTGGTTTTCCCCGCTGCTGGCCACCGAGGCTTCCTTCCGAACTCGGCCCTAGTCGTCCCTGGATGGTTTTTACCATCCCGGAGCTGCCTTTCGCGGTTGCCTTCCCCGGGAAGGCCCTGGATGGCCAGGTTTCCGAAGCCAGGGCTGCTCTGGCACTGCGAGAGGGTGGTTTTCCCCGCTGCTGGCCATCGAGGCTTCCTTCCGCACTCGGCCCCAGTCGTCCCTGGATGGTTTTTACCTTCTCGGAGCTGCCTTTCGCGGTTGCCTTCCCCGGGAAGGCCCTGGCTGACCAGGTTTCCGAAGCCAGGGCTGCTCTGGCACTGCGAGAGGGTGGTTTTCCCCGCTGCTGGCTATCGAGGCTTCCTTCCGCACTCGGCCCCAGTCGTCCCTGGATGGTTTTTACCATCTCGGAGCTGCCTTTCGCGGTTGCCTTCCCCGAGAAGGCCCTGGATGGTTAGGTTTCCGAAGCCAGGGCTGCTCTGGCACTGCGAGAGGGTGGTTTCCACCGCTGCTGGCCATCGAGGCTTCCTTCCGCACTCGGCCCCAGTCGTCCCTGGATGGTTTTTACCATCTCGGAGCTGCCTTTCGCGGTTGCCTTCCCCGGGAAGGCCCTGGTTGACCAGGTTTCCGAAGCCAGGGCTGCTCTGGCACTGCGAGAGGGTGGTTTTCCCCGCTGCTGGCCACCGAGGCTTCCTTCCGCACTCGGCCCCAGTCGTCCCTGGATGGTTTTTACCATCTCGGAGCTGCCTTTCGCGGTTGCCTTCCCCGAGAAGGCCCTGGATGGCCAGGTTTCCGAAGCCAGGGCTGCTCTGGCACTGCGAGAGGGTGGTTTTCCCCGCTGCTGGCCAGCGAGGCTTCCTTCCGCACTCGGCCCCAGTCGTCCCTGGATGGTTTTTACCATCTCGGAGCTGCCTTTCGCGGTTGCCTTCCCCGAGAAGGCCCTGGCTGACCAGGTTTCCGAAGCCAGGGCTGCTCTGGCACTGCGAGAGGGTGGTTTTCCCCGCTGCTGGCCAGCGAGGCTTCCTTCCCCACTCGGCCCCAGTCGTCCCTGGATGGTTTTTACCATCTCGGAGCTGCCTTTCGCGGTTGCCTTCCCCGGGAAGGCCCTGGCTGACCAGGTTTCCGAAGCCAGGGCTGCTCTGGCACTGCGAGAGGGTGGTTTTCCCCGCTGCTGGCCATCGAGGCTTCCTTCCGCACTCGGCCCCAGTCGTCCCTGGATGGTTTTTACCATCTCGGAGCTGCCTTTCGCGGTTGCCTTCCCCGAGAAGGCCCTGGCTGACCAGGTTTCCGAAGCCAGGGCTGCTCTGGCACTGCGAGAGAGTGGTTTTCCCCGCTGCTTGCCACCGAGGCTTCCTTCCCCACTCGGCCCCAGTCGTCCCTGGATGGCTTTTACCATCTCGGAGCTGCCTTTCGCGGTTGCCTTCCCCGGGAAGGCCCTGGCTGACCAGGTTTCCGAAGCCAGGGCTGCTCTGGCACTGCGAGAGGGTGGTTTTCACCGCTGCTGGCCATCGGGGCTTCCTTCCGCACTCGGCCCCAGTCGTCCCCGGATGGTTTTTACCATCTCGTAGCTGCCTTTCGCGGTTGCCTTCCCCGGGAAGGCCCTGGCTGACCAGGTTTCCGAAGCCAGGGCTGCTCTGGCACGGCGAGAGGGTGGTTTTCCCCGCTGCTGGCCAGCGAGGCTTCCTTCCGCACTCGGCCCCAGTCGTCCCTGGATGGTTTTTACCATCTCGGAGCTGCCTTTCGCGGTTGCCTTCCCCGAGAAGGCCCTGGATGGCCAGGTTTCCGAAGCCAGGGCTGCTCTGGCACTGCGAGAGGGTGGTTTTCACCGCTGCTGGCCATCGAGGCTTCCTTCCCCACTCGGCCCCAGTCGTCCCTGGATGGTTTTTACCATCTCGGAGCTGCCTTTCGCGGTTGCCTTCGCCGGGAAGGCCCTGGCTGACCAGGTTTCCGAAGCCAGGGCTACCCTGGCACTGCGAGAGGGTGGTTTTCCCCCGCTGCTGGCCACCGAGGCTTCCTTCCGAACTCGGCCCTAGTCGTCCCTGGATGGTTTTTACCATCCCGGAGCTGCCTTTCGCGGTTGCCTTCCCCGAGAAGGCCCTGGATGGCCAGGTTTCCGAAGCCAGGGCTGCTCTGGCACTGCGAGAGGGTGGTTTTCCCCGCTGCTGGACAGCGAGGCTTCCTTCCGCACTCGGCCCCAGTCGTCCCTGGATGGTTTTTACCATCTCGGAGCTGCCTTTCGCAGTTGCCTTCCCCGGGAAGGCCCTGGATGGCCAGGTTTCCGAAGCCAGGGCTGCTCTGGCACTGCGAGAGGGTGGTTTTCCCCGCTGCTGGCCATCGAGGCTTCCTTCCGCACTCGGCCCCAGTCGTCCCTGGATGGTTTTTACCTTCTCGGAGCTGCCTTTCGCGGTTGCCTTCCCCGGGAAGGCCCTGGCTGACCAGGTTTCCGAAGCCAGGGCTGCTCTGGCACTGCGAGAGGGTGGTTTTCCCCGCTGCTGGCCAGCGAGGCTTCCTTCCCCACTCGGCCCCAGTCGTCTCTGGATGGTTTTTACCATCTCGGAGCTGCCTTTCGCGGTTGCCTTCCCCGAGAAGGCCCTGGATGGCCAGGTTTCCGAAGCCAGGGCTGCTCTGGCACTGCGAGAGGGTGGTTTCCACCGCTGCTGGCCAGCGAGGCTTCCTTCCCCACTCGGCCCCAGTCGTCCCTGGATGGTTTTTACCATCTCGGAGCTGCCTTTCGCGGTTGCCTTCCCCGGGAAGGCCCTGGCTGACCAGGTTTCCGAAGCCAGGGCTGCTCTGGCACTGCGAGAGGGTGGTTTTCCCCGCTGCTGGCCAGCGAGGCTTCCTTCCCCACTCGGCCCCAGTCGTCCCTGGATGGTTTTTACCATCTCGGAGCTGCCTTTCGCGGTTGCCTTCCCCGAGAAGGCCCTGGATGGCCAGGTTTCCGAAGCCAGGGCTGCTCTGGCACTGCGAGAGGGTGGTTTTCCCCGCTGCTGGCCAGCGAGGCTTCCTTCCTCACTCGGCCCCAGTCGTCCCTGGATGGTTTTTACCATCTCGGAGCTGCCTTTCGCGGTTGCCTTCCCCGAGAAGGCCCTGGCTGACCAGGTTTCCGAAGCCAGGGCTGCTCTGGCACTGCGAGAGGGTGGTTTTCCCCGCTGCTGGCCAGCGAGGCTTCCTTCCCCACTCGGCCCCAGTCGTCCCTGGATGGTTTTTACCATCTCGGAGCTGCCTTTCGCGGTTGCCTTCCCCGGGAAGGCCCTGGCTGACCAGGTTTCCGAAGCCAGGGCTGCTCTGGCACTGCGAGAGGGTGGTTTTCCCCGCTGCTGGCCAGCGAGGCTTCCTTCCCCACTCGGCCCCAGTCGTCCCTGGATGGTTTTTACCATCTCGGAGCTGCCTTTCGCGGTTGCCTTCCCCGAGAAGGCCCTGGCTGACCAGGTTTCCGAAGCCAGGGCTGCTCTGGCACTGCGAGAGGGTGGTTTTCCCCGCTGCTGGCCAGCGAGGCTTCCATCGCTCCATATCCCTTGTAGTGGCGAATTGTCGGGTAGGCAGTTTCAATCCTCTCATTGAAGGACTGCAATCTGACGTTGTCTTCCAGGAAATTAAATTTTAATGTATTTCATAACTGAGTGTTACCCGACCAATAATTGGGCCACATTATGAATATATTTTGTATAGTGATAATAAAAGTAATTTATAAATCTTTGACTGCTTAAACCAGACCATGTTTTTGGGTTTGGTTAGTCTTGATTAGAGGATATTCGCGTCTGGCGTTGAAAATTCTATCCACCTTGGTATCTTTTATGACATTTTATTAAATTTTAATTGTATAAGAGGATATGTTTAGATAAAAATGTCTGTTACATTTGTCGTTGTGTTTCTTTTTTACAACTGTAATTGAATACTTGTATTTTTGTCTTTTTCATAACGTCTTGGTATTGTTTGATTTATTTCCTGGTATATTATTTAAATGTTTAGTTCCTCATTCCAACATCCGCGTTTCCTATTCAATTTTGCTCTTAGTCACAAACTTTTAATATATAATTGTTATATGTTAAAAGATTGATTTTCATAATATGTCACAAAGATCTTTTGCTAATACGATTAATGCATTTAAATTTATGTAATTTATCTTATTTTAGTTTTTTTTTTAAATAAAATCAAAACCTTGTTATCAAATGCTTTTTTGTTGGTCAGAAAGACTGAGCCTTTATATTTGAGCATATTTAGGTTTTTCCACCTTTCAGTGGAAAGACCTTAAGTTATTGTTCTGATTTTTTAAAAATTATTTTCTCTTTTTTCCGCCAACCTTCTTCCGTGTCTTTGTTTTCAATATGCGAATTGTCGCTTTGATATATCTGATATCGGTTTCACATTGCGCTTGTGCAGTTCAGCGTGACAGACCGCCCTATTTTCCCTTATGAAGTTATCTCTCTTTTTACTAAAAAGAGTGTTATTGCTACTTCCTCTAAACAATTAAAGATAGCAACACTTAACCTTTACCAACATGTGCCATATATCCTTGCGCAACTTTTGGACACATTGATAGAAGGGATCCGATGAAGGACCCTAACCCGGATTCCTATGTATTCTCTTCCAACCGTATATGGTGTCAAATTTTCTATGGTCCACGGCGTGGTATATCTTTATATCAACTCCCCAGCTCTTCCTTGACCAAGCATCCTCTTTGCCTAATGTTCAAGTTTTAGCTTTTTCGGAACACTTTATTTGTTTCTTTGAGAAAGAACAAAAGCTGCGGATTTTGTATTATTCTTTCGGAAACATCCTTCAACTGTTCTGCTTTTTTTCACTTTAGGTCCCCACTTTTAATTTTCTTCTTTAAGCCTCACAGTTTGTTTGATGTCCGGCAAAAAAAACAGCATTAACATCCTTGAACCTCTTTCTTTCTTAAAAATCTTTCGTCTTCAGTTGTTCCATCCATCTCTGTCCTTTTTCAAAAGAACGTTATTGACGTCAATGAGTTTGTGACATAACGTTGACGCCACAATAACAAGACACGTTTGGGCGCACAGGTGAAAGCAGACACGTTTTGGTGCTGTGAAAATCCGAAACGTTCTGGCGTGTGAAAGGTCTTATAACGTGTCGTCGTAGAATTGACACGTTTTGGCGGATCACACACGTTTGAGGGAGGGACACGTTTGAGAGTGTTAGAACAAAGGGGCTGATTTGAATCAATTTGAATTTTGTATCACAAGACATAAATATTTCAATTAAAAAATGTCATACATTAGGTCACGAACCCATTATCATATATAAATTGTCAAATGGGGCCGGTCAAATGTGCTAATCAGATAATCACTAATTTAATTCCTTCGATCTTTTCTTTATAAAACTCACGAAACATCTGTTTATTTCAAATCAAAGTCAACTATTATTTATAACTTTTAATTCTACCAGCATTAAACTGATATAAGTGTCATTGTAGGGTCCTACGCAAAACTGTTTACGGCATTTTGTGCAATTCACGTATTTTGTTCACAAGTTAATAATACACTTTTTTTACCAAGCTAGTCGATAGTTTTTTTTCAAAATTAAACATTTGAGTTTTCAAAGATTATACAATTTTAATTCGACGTCAAAAACATGAGTCATTTTAATTTTCTTTTACATATTGACAATATATTTCCATACACATCTAAACCTTTTATTTCCCTTTTACAACAGATGTTCCTGACTGTTTTCGAATGTTCACAATTTGTATATTTAATATGGAAAATCTATATGGAAAGACATGTCACCATCGATAAGAAGAGTTAAAGGAGTTCAACTTGTAAAGTTGAGCATTAAATCAAATGTTTTGAAATTTTTAATTGGTTTCAACAATATTAATATCTGTGTTTCAGTTGTTAAAAACATTGTTGAAATTATTACTGATCATGCCTCATTTTATTTCTAGTTCATAGAAAAGTTGTATGTTGCATGTAGTCGTAGTCAATTCTTTAGCATTACCATGTGGCCATCAAGTATTAAACAAACATGGAAAACAAAAAACATCTTGAACAAAAACAAAAAACAAAGTTGGTATGCAGAAGAAATATATTTTTACTTAGTACGTGACAGAGAATTAAAACTATTTTGTGAAGCCAACCACTTATCATAATTGAATAACTAACAAGAAAACGGGGATAAAAACTGGAAAAGTTAAAAAATATCATTTTAGTGCTGAAGATTTTTGCGCATTTTTACATTATTTACACATGAAAAGGATATGATACTTGAGGATTTAAATTATTACCTTATTTCAAGTATGCAATGTATGTATAAAAAAAGCGATATTTCTTTCCAAAATTTTTCTTTCAACTGCAATTTGAGTACAGGCCCCGATGGTATAGTGATTTAGGTAGTCAGTCTTCTTTTGATCACGTGCTTGTCGAAGTTGACATAGAGTGTTCGAGTCTCATTGCAGGGAGGGGTACACGACTCTAAATTTACAACGATTGCTAGTTTTCCCAGACTGAGTTTTTTCCCGGTACTCCGGTTTCACCCAAATGAAAACTGAACGTCACTATATATCATTAAAATTATAAAAATTCAGGGTATGTCTGTTTCCTCAGAAATTCTTCTCATTCGCGAGTCTTGATTTTAAGTTTCCTAATCATCTGCAAAGGACAACACAATCAGCAATATTTCTTTAAAATGGGACGGATGACATGATTTGTAATTCAAATTTTGATGCGTATCGGTACTTTTGTAAAATATATCGGTTTTAACATATTCCTCTAAGATTAACGCCATAATATCGAAGATTGGTAATTGTGTACGACCGTTTGCCTCGTAAATTTAATAGCTTGCTGTACATTATTAAGAATTGCTGAATTCGTTTAATTATTGTTTTGAGTGTGGGCATATTATGAAACAGTTGTCAAGGAAACTTTTCCATGTTCTTCGACAATATTGACTCCGACTTCCTCCTCTGTTTTGTGGCAGAGCTTTTATGTTTAAAATATACTTCTGTATACAAGATATAGGAACTGCTTAATTATGTATATGTTTATTAATTTATTATATTATTTTTTCAATAACAATCTTTTATCTCTTTACAATCTTCATGTATGTTACTAGGAGTATTGTGTTCGTGTTAACCATTAACTTCTGGAGTAATTAAAATTGACGTTTTTTAAACTGACAATTAAGAAAAGTGTAGCTTTTTTTAATATAATTATGATTTTTACAGAAAAAAATAACATAAAACTAAGATGTTGCTAGCTTATAAAAATATGTAAATTGTCGTGGATCTATTTCTTAAGGTTAACAATAACACCTTAATTTTTTAACAAGAGGGAATAAAATCCGTCATTTTGATTCAATAAGCAAATGCTATATTTGTTCTGAAAATGATTCTAAATAAATTGTCAATCTAAACTTTGACATTTTGCATGCAATAATGTATAATATCATATACATGAAATCCCACCCACCTAAGAGTATGAATGAAGCCGACTTCTTTTGCCACTTATATGATTTAGGAGAAATAATAAATAAAAATCAACATGTATGTTCGTCATCCAGTGAGAAGCAACCTAAAAAAACTGTAAACACTCACACTGTATTGCTGCATTCTGGAGACAGTTGAAGAATGTAATAAAAGGAGACAGAAATATGCATAAAATCAATATTTAAACATTATACATCACCAAAGTTGTACTAGATACTGCGAGTTTTGAACAATAAACTGCAAATGTTAAACAGCAAACTGCAAAAAATTACTATTACACCATGAATTCTCATGTTGAACCAGGCCTGCGAATGTTGAAGTAAAGACCGAAAAATCAAATTTTGAATTATTAACCGTCAACTTAATCGTAGAATTAAAAAAATACAGAGATCAAACAGGAACGACGAATCATACACTTTAAATATTGAACAACCAAATGTGAGTGTTAAACATGGAACTAAATTGCTTTTAGTTTAAGCAGAATATTGAATCACAAAGTGTGAAGTTAAAGTAGGAATACAAATTGCAATGTTGAAATGAAAATTGCGAGAGTTGACAAGAAATTTATTTTAAATAATTATTCAGAAAATGTCGTTATTTTTATTTATTACCAGGTATGAACCACCATGTTTAATAGGTATACCAGAGCTTTGAAATAATGTTGTGTAAAAATCTACCAGTGATTTATCACCCATTCAAATTTGATTCAAAACGTTGGCATAACTTTCTTGAAGAAAAAAGGAGTGTTGACTATAATTGACAAACTTCAACATGGTGTTATTGAAAAGTATTACAAACTCCAATCGTTATCAGTCGTATTAATAACATTATTTGTGATACCTTCAAATTAAATTAGAAGATACTAAAGAGCAATAAAGACAGAATCCATATGCGAACTACAAAGCCGAAAAAAAACTCAAAAACACATCGACAGTCTTTATGTCAACTGAGAAATAGTTAACATGAAAGAAGAATTTGCACCCTGATTTTATCATCTTTTTAACAGGAAAACTTAAACAATATGATAGCGTTGTGACTTTTTTTATCGTGCAATTGACACGTCATCCAACATTGGGATTGGCTGAAAGACTGAAACAGAATTTCGAGTTTTGATTGGGTCACAATTCAAACAAATTCTCATAAAAACTAGTCTGCAACATATGTAAAACGAATCCCTTACAAGTATATCATTAAGTCATACGATTAATATCAGAAGACATCCGATTTTGTTTGCGAGAATGAGTACATTTCTTTTCATGGCGGGTTTACTTATGGTGCAGCTTTTGCAAAAAGGAGACGGTAAGACCTGTAGAAATAGTTTAATAATTTTCACAACCTTTTGACTCAAATTGTATTTCTCATTAAGAATAGATTTACCTAAGGATAAATATTAAAACGTTAAATGAGAAAAGTAATATTTTTGTTCTCATACCCTTTCAACAGTCTCGTTATCTCTTCACTATACGAAAATATTGCATAGCGAATGAACAAATAACTATTAATATTTTATGGTGTTAGCCGACTTAAAAAGCTATTAAACCAGCGGTTCACATTGACAAGATTGAAATCATCACGTTGAAAATTTAACTGTCGGATCACTAAGTTGACCGTTACGCACTAACCGTGTCACAAATGACTATTGATTTTTTCCGTTTGTTTCCCACTGTCCCCGGATGACGGATAACCGGATTTTAAGATGACTGATACAAGGGTGCCACGCGAGGAGCAGGGATTGCTTTCCCTTTCGAAGCGCATGGACCCAAAACCGATTTTTAGGCAGGTTCCAGTCACTCGGTATCTTTGATGACATTTTATTAGCAACGACTGGCTCAATACCTCTGTTGGTGGACAATTGGTCCCGAAGGTATCACCACCCCAGCAGTCACACTTCATTGTTGACAAGAATATCATTGACTTTTTTTAGGTCATTGCAATGGTGAATAAAGTATTTAACCATTCAAATTTCTCCTAATTCCACGACCTGTGGTAATTCTGATTGCAGGTGATATGCAAGTGCTTCAATTTACGGCTTGATGTTCTCTTTTACATTTGGATGATTTTTTTAATCTGATTTTGTACATTTTTGGTTATCATTTCTGGCAACACAAGTTAATTAAAAATTCACAGGATACTAACACTAGTTTTTGCATTAATTTGATACAATATCAATTAATTATCCATATGATTTAAGCTGACTTCTTTTTTAACCCTTTTCAGTAACTGAGAATAATATTATTTAACCAATCAAATTTCTCCAAATTCCACGACCTGTGGTTGTTCTAAATGCAGGTGATATTAAAGTGCTTCAATTTACGGCTTAACCTTCGCCCTAGAGTAATAACTGCATTTTAAGTGTTTTAAAATCTTTGTAAAGCATGTTGTTTAGATAGATGCATAATCGTTGTACATCTAAAACTAAAGTGGCTAAAAACGATGATTCTAATGGATTGAATAATTATTGCAAAACTTATTGAAATTTCAGTCGCTTATTATTTTCAAAATCATTTACACATAAAACCAATATAAGTAATACCTTACATATCCAGCAGAACATATCGTAGTCACTTGTTCCTATCGTACTGACTTCACAAATGTAACATGTCTGTATATCACATTCTCGCATGCGGTAACATGTTTAATAATTTAGGCTTTAACTAGACAACTATAAAAACGAATATATGAACTAATATAATACTTTTTTTTTAAAATTTACGATCTCTTAATATTTTACAGTCAGTTTTTTTAACAGATTAAAACATGGTGTGCTATTACTCATAAAATGCGTTAGAAATTTGTTTTTAAAATATTTGCATTTAAATCTCAATTATTTCAGCTGCTACTTATAGCTATTGTAGTGGGACAGGACTAGGTTGTAAGTATAAGTTTATGTGAATGTGATGAAAAAGGGATCGAAATAAGACGAATACAATGTATTTTGAGACAATTTTAAGAAAAAGCAAATTACTACCATTACATTCTTATATTTGCCTGCAAAGTTTTGAAACGCTGCATTTTTTTAAATTCAGCTATATGTTTATATCGTTATACCTATTTTGTAGACATTGAGCTAAAGCTAGTAAGCTACACTGTATCAAACGACTTTCGTGTTTTTAGGGAATTTGTTTAAGTACTATGTGTATGTATTTAATCGATTTACACTAAAATTTAAACACAATTTGATATAACAGAACAACATGAGCAGATCAGAGCATGAGTCTATTACAATAGCAATACACACAATTAGTTCAATTAAAAATTTCTAATTGCAACTAAACAGCAAAACAAAGGAGTTCCAGTCATTAATTTTAGTTTTGCTGACCACATTTTATGTCTTTTAAGCTGATCCAAGCAAAGCCCTAACATGTTTAAATGGTGGAACTTGTGCAACGAACACGGTAGGAGTAGCAAGTTGCACTTGTGTTGAAGGATTTGGTGGGCAGGACTGTGGAATAGGTATGAATAACCATATTATAGTTTTTTAAAGAATTGTCGCCTTTGTCTTAAAAAATATAAACCACATGGCATATCATACCGATTTTCTGGAATAATATTTCAACGTTGTGTCTCTTATTTGCAATTAGTGACAATATGATGGCATCAAGAGGTCAAAAATTGTGAAAAGTTGACTCTATATAATTAAACCAGTTTTTGGTTTTGAAGAGTATGTAGATTTTTATTTTAACTCACATTTTCTTATTAAAATACGCAGTGGTACAGCACAAATAAATATAGAAACTGGTAGATATTTAGATTTGCCGAGACATTTAAGACTTTGTGAATGTTGTAATATGTCTTGTGTTGAAAATGAATATCATTTCCTACTTGTATGTCCTGCCTATAGAGCATTAAGACTAAAGTATCTACCTAAATATTTGTGTTCATGGCAAAATACGACTAAACTTAGATATGTATTGTCTGGTAATTCCAAAAAGTTAGTTATAAAATTGCGTAAGTTTATAAAATTTGCTTTTGGAAGTAGTAACCGCTTTACATTATAATTGTACTTTATCCATTATACCCCTCCTGTTGTTCGTCATATGTCACTATTATATTATATACTGTAATTGTGCTTTAGCATATAATGCTTTTGCAAATAAATACATTCATTCATTCATTCATTATGTATCATTAAATAATTAAGTTTAGTTTAATTCTATTAACATCTTTAAATACATAAATAATATTGCGATGTTTTGTTGTAGATTGTGGAACACCTGGCTACAAATATTTTTCCGAATTAAACATTTGCGTCAAGTTCTATAATGACCTACAACAAATGGATACTGCAAAAAGTAGATGTGCAGCAGAGAATGCCAGACTTGTTGTATTGGATACTCAACAGAAAGACATGTTTTATAGAAAATATATGCAAGAACTACCAGGTTTTTACATAATTTTAAACTTATACTTAGCACTGATAATAAAGAGTTAGAAAGAACTTAAACTAGATATACAAATTTGTCCAATGTTTCCCATACTTTCCTTCATTACTGCACAAGGTTGGATCGTAAGTTACACGACGAGAGTCACCAGAAAAGCAAAATATGCTTACTGTTTCGTAACATCTGTTATATCCCATTTGCTTATTGTGTTTTTTCTGTCAGCTATTTCTTTCTAATTTCGTATCTGGGTTTTCTCATTTGATTACGTCTTAGCATTTTAGGATTTAATTCAGTAATATTACTGTGTGGAATAACAATGTATATTTTACGATAAGTGGTATTAAGTTACACTCTTTAATATCAGTAAGTACAATTTTGACATTTACTATTTTAGTTACATTTACGTTTTCTTTTCAAGGGGGTTTTACCAGCTTTTGGATTGGATTGAACTGGTTAGGTGGAAAGCAATTTCAGTGGCTAAACGGTAATCAACCGATATACACAAATTGGGGTCGTGATGAACCTTTTGCTTTTGGGGATTACCGATGTCCAATCAACCGTCGTTTTCCAGACGGTGTATTTGGCTGGTTTGTGGATGATTGTACTTACAAACGTGCATCAGTCTGTGAAAAACAGTTTTAATAAATGTAAATGACTGTCCTTTCGTTGTAATTTATGGCATGCCTTGGATACGGGTTAGATCAATTTTTAACATATTAGTTAATTAGCCGTAGAAAGATCCGAAAAACTGTTTTAAGACAAACTAGGTCATGATCCATATCCCTCTTATTTAATGAATTCAACTTGCTGAGTTGCGTGTTTGGATATTCTTGAGCAGATACTATCAAAGACGTTTTACCATAATTAATTTATTGTGCTCTTATGCCACATACACACAGAAACTAGATATGCCTCAACATGTAACATTGGAAATTAGTCTACAATATATTGGGTTTTGAATGTACTTAAAATACTATTTTATTTTTGTGATTTTGAACATATATTTGTTTTTGTCACTTTTAAGGGATATTGAAAAAATTAAAATTGACCCCATGCACTTTGCGTAAAAACATGTTGTATTTTTAACGTCATAATAGGAGATGTTTGGTTGCGTTAAATGTTATGCAGAACAAATGAAGTAACGTCCATTCATAAAGGGGTGCCTGTAAAGGAAATATTACGACGATAAAATAGAGACAAGTAACAAATTAAACCATTTACTAGACATGTACTAAAATCAAAAACCACGGATAAACAATAAACAAATATACCAAACATAAACTCGTAAAAAACCCAAGTTAAAAGCACGGTGTGTCGGTATAATTTACAGATTTTGCATTAATAACGACAAAACTCGTGTCTGACTGTTTCAAACATTATATTGTTAAATATAATAAATCTCTTTCATTTTATGTTCGTTAGATTTGTGTAAAAATGGTTAATAAGGATGCATCGGAAAACCACAGAGATGAACCCATTAAATTCTCGATAACAATTGCTAAATTTTAGGATTTTGATGCCCGTTTAGAATCCACCACAGTTACAGATGTTAACGCAGACATGCACTACTATTTCAGCTTGGCGATTTATACTGATTAACGAATAACTGATAAAACAATTTATCACAAACGAAATTAAGTGGGAAGTGACAATTTAGCATGATATTTTGAAAGTCGCTGGAAGGTGTACAGAATGTGCGTACTATTTTAAACATAAACCGAGTTTTTAAAGTGCAACACTTAACTATAGCTACCGTTACTTTAAATTGAAAACGCAACAAATAAATATCAAAGTTGTATTTCACAGCAAGTTCTGAAAAAATTATAACTGTACGCACATCAAAGAAGTACATTATTTAAGGTATTCTGGAAAACTGAAACTTGTCGACTTTGGTGAATATATAAATGAAGTAAATATTAAAAGTTTTTTATTGAGGCAAATTTACCTAGAACAATTATGATCAATAGCATAGACATCAAAACAGGTTGGTCATGGCCATGTATGATCTAATGATTACAATATTTGACAATATATAACATGTATTTATGAAATAATTAAGCGTGTATCCAATAAGACAATCTTTACATCTTAATAAACATTAATGATCGACCGAAATCCGTATGCAGACGAGTATGCTATGAGATTCCCTCCATGACAAATATGTTGTCGTCCCTGCAGACTAGGCTCCTAACAACATTGTATTTGTATTTAAATCACATTACTATGAATGTCTCATTTAAGAACTAGGCATCAAGAATACCTCTGGTAATTCCACATACAGACGTTCTACATTTGAAATCCTGGCTAACCATAAGTCCTTCATGACTTCTTTGACTATTAATTACGAAAAGAGTCCTAAGACTTACCATACATGTATTTGGCATATTTTGGTTTTATTGGTATATGCTCTTCACATTCATATATTTCAATTTTTTTGTAGAGCGCCTATGATGAGTCTTGAATTTACGAAACGCGCGTCAGGTTTAGAAAAATTTATTGCCTGGAACTTTGTTGTATTTGTTGATTCCTAAATTAAATAAAAATCCTTACAAGGAAATATACATCTAGATGCTTTACCAAAGAGTTGTAAAAACAGTTGACTAAGATATTGTCAGCAGTGAAAGAATGGCAACAAAATACTGTGAAATTGTTTATTCGCGAAGTATGTGGATTCTTAAAATTTCATCTGTAAGAACCTTTAATTTTCAACTCTTTTTACTACGAAATTCTACAATCCCGTCTTAATGTAATCATTCATAAGGCATTCTCTTTGACATATGCCTACAAATATGTAGTTTTAGGTTACGACAATACGTTTTTTCTACCAAAGAACTAAAAGGCAAATTATGCTACAGCGAAGAACAGGTTTATAATATGCTAGATTTTCTGATCATTTTTGTAACTTTTGGAGCATGTGTTTTCAGCAGAAAATCGGAATTACAATGGGTACAAATTGTGCTCCACTTCTTGCCGATTTGATATTTTATTCTTGTGAAACTTAATTTCTTCAACGTTATATTCAAGAAGAATGCAGAAGCTAGGTCCTTTAATTTTAAATATAGATATACATATACATTAAAAGGATGTCCTTTTAATTAAAAACCCTCAATTTGATGAGTGGCTTCCTTCAGAACTAGAAATTAAAGAAACCACAGAAACAGCTTCATCGACATCATTTTAGACTTGCTGCTCAAATACCGTATCAGTGGTGTTTTTTCGCGTGGGTAAAATTTAGTGTTTTTGTTAAAAACCTATGTGAGTTTCTTTTGGCGTAATGTGATTTTCGCGGTACGTAGTCATAATGAATAACACTTTCATTTGTGTTAATATTTCGCGAGTTTTAATTTTCGCGTCCCAACTTTTACCGCGAATATAGCGAAAATTAAATCACCGCGAAAAACACCACTTATACGGTATGACACCAAAGGTCATCTCGGAACAAGAATTTGCGACAAATGGGACGTTTTAAATTCCAAAATATAAATTTTCCTCATCTATCCAGCAACATTCCACCTTCCCTGCATACGGTGTCTATAGTTCTCATGTATGCAAGAGCTTGCAGAAAATATACTGATTATTGCAAACTTCACCTATTTCTTCTTTATAAACTTATAAACCAAGGTTACACGAAAAAACTACTCGTCCGCGCCATTAACAAGTTTTGCTTTAGATATAACTTCTTTGTTAAAACATATACTATCTTGTTTGAAAATATGGTTATAGATAGTTTTCACAATTTTTGAATTCAGTGTACAGTGAGTGTGCTACGATGATTGTTGGATTCACCTATTAGTGACTAGTGGTATATGAAATCCATCTATTTTAATCAACTAACAAACTCAAATTCTACAGTAATGGAAGCGGGAGGTTTGGCATGCCATAAAACCTGATTTAACCCACCATTTCTTCTGAAATAACATTACCAAGTCAAGACCATTGCTGTAGATGCTGTATTTTTTGTTGCTGGTTCTGGAGTTTGCCGGTTTCTTGGACTTTGATTAGTGTATTGTATTTTTTGACAGTTTCATCGGTGTTTTGGTATTTTGTTATTATTATCATTGGTAGGACAGATTGTTCTTGCTTACTTTTGCGATTGCAGTACATGAATGATCTTATGCGAAAACCGTGTGATACCCAGTCCAGTTTTTAAATTAGAATATTAATGCCAGCGTTGAAACATCACTTATGTATGGTTAATCTTAAATAACCCAGCAAATTTACAAATTTATAGTTTGTAACTATTGTGTTATGATACTACATTGTATGGTGGCTGTTTTTGTCTGGTTTTGCCTATGCGTTATTGACTTTCGTTTTTCCCTGACGATAATTGATAGACCAAAAAAAAATAAAGAATTCGTTTTAGTGGAATCGAATGAAAACTCGAACATCACCCCTATAAAATATTTCAATCCACAAACAAGGATATTTATTAATGACTCTAACTTTTTTGCATTTTTGCGTTTTCGCGCTTACTCTTCTTTTGCTTTTTGAAGATGGAAGGCGAAACAATAAATAGCCTCATTCGGCATGTATATATATAATTGGCGTTTCGTAAAAAAAATGCGACATAATTCATTTTTCGTCAAATTACTAATTCTTACAAAAAACGGACTGTTAGATTAAACATCTAAAAAACATAATAATTTGGTTAGAACTTGTATTGCATTATGGGACATTTTGGGGTTTTCTCATTAAAGTTACAATTAGCCATACTAACCTTGCCACATATCGTTTTAGCTTTAACTTTATAGCAAAACAATTTTTTAAAATATCTTCCTTCTTGAGTTTTATTTTTAAATCCATTATAACAAGACATCGGTATATACGCAACTGAATTGTTGTCATTTCAGTTATAAACACTAACAACTGGTCAACATATTTTGCTTGAGGTTTTTGACGTGATATATGAAAACTGCTACCGTGTTTAATGATTATGCCTTTGAAGATCCAAAAATGTGCAAGTCGAAATCAATTAGTTTACACAGTTTTAATAACGCGTTTTACAATGCGACAATTTTCTTTCATTTTACAGGACGACTATTCCGTAGTAAATTTGACCCATATTAGAAAGGATATGTAAGCTGGGAGTTGTTGTCTGGTGGAAACTCTTAGGGTAATGTCTTTAAGCAGACAAAGCATTTGTAAATAACGTTAGATCACGCTAAAAACAAAAGTTGATATAACAAGCTAACATTCCCGTAACAAAAGTAAAAGACAATTTGTGGCATGTAAACAACAGCCATTGTATAAAATTTGAACATGCAAAATGTTTTTAATTGGATCTTCGTAATGGAAAGTTATTCTGAGACCATACTGGGAGGGTTGAGTTCCCAGTACTCGACAAACAGAGCAGCCCAGCACGTCTCCGTTTGGCGGATAAGGGAGACACTCTCGTTGGGGGTTTGTCAGGTCATGATACGTAAAGCCTGGCCTCGGCCGAAGTGGGTGAGAGTGCCACGCTCCTTGCACGATAAAGACCACTTTGTAGATTTCGAAAAAGAGTAGGCTCATAGAAGACGCTAAAAAGGCTGAATTCTCCGCCCTTAACCAATTATTCAAAATTCAAAATTGTGTTCCCTATATCCCTTCCCAAACAACTTTCCATTGATTGATTGCATGTGAACATGTTAGCTTTCTGAATATAGCTGAAAAACTGCTCGCTGGACGTAAGGCAAACATCGAATCAATCAATCAAATTTTAAACATAGAAAGTTGATTATATTGTTTTCGGTTTACTTCTTGATGTATGAGTATTGTTAAAAGCTGAAAATACTAATATGAATTTTGAAGCCAAAAGGTATTTTCATTTGTTAACCATTTTCAAAATATTTTTTATATAATCAGAACAAGCAGAGATGGTTCTACAATATTGTAATGTGTTGATGCTAGGGATTTAGACGCAAGGACTCAGTGCTGTTATTGACTGACGAAAAAGAGCCAGTAAATGTGCCATGAAATCTGAATAGGTGACCGCACTTTGAACTAAATATACATAGTCACTTTTGAAATTCCGCATTGATTTTCTTTTCTAAATATTCATGTGAACGTTCGAAAACAATCAGGATCATCTGGTGCAATGTGTAATGAAAGTTATAACGAAATTTACGGAAACATTTTGAATACAGTTACAAGAAAATTAAACTGATTAATGTTTATCTATATTAGATTTACACTATCTAAGAAACAAAAGTGTTGTATTTGAAAAGAAAACTATCAACTAACCTTCTAAATTGTACTCTTTCAGTTAATGAACAGAAAATATGGGAATCGCATTTTTCATATTTGACCTATATTATGTCCGAAGAAAGGGTATTTTGGATGATGATAGCCTGAGGCAACGCCGAGAGCTTATACAGTTATCCGAGGCCCAATACACTTCCCGAATATTTGGTGTATATGTATTTCTGATGCATCATCAATCCGGGGGGAAAGATATATTATATGGGTGTCACAATACTTGGACCTTTGTATGTAATTTTCTTACTGTGACTGTATGACAAGTAACTTTCGTTAAGCGCACAAAATGCTTTTGTCAGTTATGACTTATTTATTTTTTAACAACGCTATAATTAGTCATTTTGTTTATTTAACGTATAGATACTAATAACAGTATCTTTATTACCTCACACTGATGTTAACACGTCGAACATCACTATATCACCATTTTCTGTCAGGCATGGCTTTGTACTTTCGTACTTGATTCTCGTCTTTTCATTACGTCTACGCTATTTTACAGCTGATTGTGCAAAGCCCATTTCTGGACTATTTTATGCATGTTTGTTAGTTTCCTTGAGTACCCTTTTGGGTTTCTAAATTTGCGAAAAATTTAATCTGACATTACACCCCGCAAATTTAATGTAATATAGCTAAAACTATTTCGCTCGTTTTGAGGGTGTCTCATTACTCAACGAAACTTGGTGCCTAAGTGAGAGCAAAAAATGTTAATAGTTTCCCTTATACGCAAATAGTTAAGACGACATTGTCACTTAATGTCAAAACATCAAAAATTATTTATTTACTACAACAGGTCAAACATAATTTGAGACAACATTCTGCCCGTACAAAGTACAAGTTTGCCGGTTTGTACTTTGTGGATTGGCCCTTATGATAGTTTCCTTGGTGTTCGGGTGTTTTGTTATTCATTTAAGTTTTGCTACTAATTTTAAATACATGCAAGTCTCACAAATCAAGTAATGAACCTTTAGAATAAGATACCAATGCGTAATAATAATCATTAATGTGAAAAGACAAACAAGAGCCTAAAAGAAAACAAATGCAACCACTTTGAACAAAAATAGAACCTTAACGGAGAGTAACATAAACGACATTTAGAACTAGTGATGAACTCGTTACACAGTTAAGCAGCACATGCTCCATATGGTTAAATCTAGGTAAATTCGTTAAAAGGGTAATTTAGAAAAAATAGCAAATAATATAAGAAACGCATTTGCAGAAGCTAAGTAAAAAATAGCAAGGAAACCGGACGAGCAACAATAGCCGAAGTTTAAGGGACAATTACGAATCCGGATATAGACAAACAGATACATTACGAAACAAAAACCAAAAAAAATTAGTAACCCGAACACAAAAAAACCATGGATGCACTTAGTGTCTGCATCTGATTATAGACCAGTCGAGTTACCTATGGTCATTTCTGGGAAAACGTTCAGGAATATGAAAGACTACTTATGACTCATAACGATCAATTAATTCATGCGATCGGTATATCTGATTTTTACACCCCTCACTGCTGTTGACTGCTTAGCTACTCAAAGAAGGGTTTGTTGTACCTAGGTCTCTTGTAAGAAGTTCTATGGTCGTCACAATGATTTAATTGATCGTTAGGGGTTAGGGTTAGGGTTAGCGTTAGGGTTAGGGTTAGGGGTTAGGGTTAGGGTTTAGGGTTAGGGTTAGGGTTAAGGGTTAGGGTTAGGGTTAGTGTTAGGGGGTTAGAGTTAGGGTTAGGGTGTACCTTGAACCTTATATTGCTGAAATGGTCAAAGTCCCATAACTCCTACAAATTTTGACAAATCAAAATGACGGTCAAGTATGCTTATCTACACATCATAGCAATTAATCCTAACAAATATCAATGCAATCCATCAAGCGGTTTCAGAGCAGATATGGACAAAGAGCAAAACAATGTGCTTCTGACGCTTCGCAGCCGGGGACAACAATAAATCTACAGGGTATTGGGATGGACCTGGGATCTGTATAATCCTTGATGGATTATCACTGGAAAAGTATCTGGAGTTAGGTAGAACCAGAGAATTTTGCCTTTTGTAATGATTGGTCTACTATTTTCCGAAGTTGGCGTTTATCGTGCATGAAGCATTTCCAAAACTTTCACTATGATCAGCTCAGGCTTTACATCAGGAACCTATAAATCAAAAGTCCCAGATTACATATTATAATGTCATATCTCCCAAACAAAAGAACATACTCTGTCATCTGGACACACATTAGGCGCAGTTATTTTTTACCAAGAACTATGAACCATCCCAGTAACCAGTATATTTTCAGATAAACATAAGCCTATAGGACTTAGTTTTCCTAAATATGTATCTGAAATACTACTGCCTACCATACGTAAAGCACCATTATGTAAATCTTTGTAAATGAACTTTAAGACCTTTATTCAGAAATAAGAAGTTCGACAGAACAGTTGCCGGTTGGAAACAATTTCCATATAATAGTACCATGTATGACACAACTCATACAATACATGTAGCATACACAAAAACTGTATTGTTATTCAATCTGAGGAAAAATTGTATCAAAGTCGCTGTAGGAGTTGGGATGTCATCTATTTATTATATTATATAATGAATGTTAAGCACTCAATATATGAATTTGAGCAGACTGCTGGGGTTTCTATACAGAATTCAAAATGTCTGTACTCTTAAAATACAATGAATATCAGTGTTATATTGGTACATAAGATAATTTGCTTAAACAAATATTTCTTGGTTGATTATTATATTTACCCACAGTCACAGGATGGTTATGCATGTCAGGGATTATGGATAAATTTATAATAACAGTTTTTAGGATATCTAATTTGTTAAAAGTAGATTTGTCTGCACCCCCTCCCCCCCCCAAAAAAAAAAGTGGTTTCTAAGTTTGGCATCAGACAAGAATTCAGCTGGAGAGACCATATGAATATATTTTGGTTATGTGCATATGTAGGCAATACAAAGCCTAAACATTTTTTTCCCGCCCCACCCTTTTCTGCTGATGTACAGTCAGTTTGAAGTCAAAATCTCATTAATAAATGCACCTCATTTGTTAAGATTTATCCCTCCTTGATCTGTGCTATCTTAATCCCCATTATCCCTATTTGAAACCACCTTTTAAAAAACATCCAACGAAAATTAAGGGCCAAGACCTTAAATTGTTAGGTTGATATATAGTTTGCATTGAATATATTCCAAAATGTGTTATATTCTGAGGTTTTAGAATTTTTGTCAGTCAATAAGTTCTGATCATCAAGTGTTGAATGGAGAAATAACATTTTAGTAAGGATTCGTCTTTATGGATCATTTCTAGTTACTGTTGGATGTTTTATGTTGGCAGAAATATTTGGCCATTTTAGAATTTTTTCAGTCGAGAAGTTCATAATCTGATAAATAATTATTACGGATCAGTTGGATGTAATTTGTGGATTTTGACCATGAGATACATAATGCTGTTGAGCACACTGCTCTTTGCGGGTAGTTTTGATGCCCACTGCCAGCTGTGCTTGCTATTAAGACACATGTACTGTGTAATGATATGTTACACTGTGATAGAGGTTTAGTGACATCATAAGCATACAAAGGAACTGCACAAATGTAAAACCAAAACTGAGGCATTATATCGACTCCTAATTGATGTGGATATCAAAACACAAACTACATTTTATGTTCGAGTGAGATACTGATTTCACTTGGGATCTCAAATCTGTTAGCATGACATTTACTATGAGGTCAAGTATTCTAAGAAAAGACAGTACAAAGGAGATGGATTTATTGATAACAACCACCATATTTATAAAATTTCAGCACTTTGAAGTCTGCACCAATGGAATTACAAAATATCTAATGTATTATGCTACTTAATAACAAACAAAGACAAAAAACAAATTATTTACACCATACTTGAAATCTGACATTTGTGTCATGTCTTTCATCAGAACATCTCATTTGAATATTAGCAACAACAACTTGAGAAAAGAGAAAAATAGGTTAATAATGATCCTGTGTTTATGAACTTAAAAAAAAACTTTATTGTGTCTCGAAATATGTTCAATACCGGTAAAATACACATTTATATAAATTTCAAAACTGAGACCAAATCTTACATTTTTAAAAATAAATAATTCATTGAGGCACGAATATATAACAAATTTAATACAGGTTGACCCTTTATACCAAATATTTTACCCCAAGCATTAGCCATTTAGCACACACAGTTGATTGTGACATCTTCAAAATATGTGGAAAATCTTGCTATGACATCGCCATAAAGAGTGTTGGTCGTTTATGACATTGATTATATACTTGTTTTACCACAGGTATAGACTCTAAGCATTTTCAGCACTTCATATTTGAATAATTATTATTCTTGTTCAAATTTAAACTGCCACTAAGAATGAACAAATTTGAACACTAACAGGTCTATTATTAATCATTGCCATGGTAACAAAAACTGACAATATATATTATTTAAGGAATACTTCAAATTTCTGAACAGATTATACGATATAATATGGTTTGGGTCTGTTTACGTCAAATAAACCTCGAAGTGGTTTATGAATGTTGTAAACAGACACAAACCATATTATATTGTAAAATCTGTTAAGAAATTTGAAATATTCCTTATAATTTAATTTTAACTATAAATCTTATCAATTTTTGCAGTAAAAGCGTCTATGTTGTCGTGGAACTATTTGAATTTTAATGGCTTTAGAATAGGTCATAGGTCACACATTTTATTTCTTATAATATGGGTTGCCCGATTTGAATTGACCAATCAGATTTCAGCTTACAAAGCAAATTAAATTATAGTCAAGGTAATGAAAACTGACAAGATATTTCAATGATCATCATCATGATATGGCTGTAATGAGAACTTTGTAAACATCATCCATAACGATGATACGATGCCAGTTACAGCTAAAGTCCAGCCTGTGTAACTACTGCTGTACAGAATTAGCGGGAAATTTAATGGTATTGAGAACACAACCACAGTTTCTGTTAAATATAACACATTGTCATAAAGTAACGCCCACAAAATATAGTAATTAGGAATTAACAGAACCACTAGAAGTATTTCTGTCACACATCGGATCAACATCCATACTGAATTATAAATCCAGATGTCACTGCGATAGATTGTTCCTATAATGAGAATAGCTATAGATGTCATTTTTGTTGGAGTCATCTGATTTTCCTCACGCAAGTTAGTGAAAATTCTCATGTCCTTCTGTAAACAAACAAACACCAAGCTGGATCCACAACACTGAAATGTACACAGAAAAATGTCACAATCTCATTGTAATACCAGCTATCAGAGCACACATAATTTTATTTTTCTAATATATAGAGTCGAACTTCGATGGCTCGAACTCGAAGGGTCCGACAAAAATAGTTCGAGAAATTGGGAGTTCAAGAAAGCAGGGCTTGTGATGTCCGGAAATGATTCATGTGCGAACCGGAATCGATATCGGTTTATATATTTCTGTTAATTTCCTGTGTAACATTGGATTAATATTTCTTGCTTAATTTTGTGCACGAGGAGGCATTACGTAATTATGTAAATGACCTCGATTCTGATTTGATAGCAATTTATTGGCGCACATTTTAATTAATTAAAAACTACTTCAACAAATTTGCCTGCAAAGGAGTACATAAATACAAATTGATGACATTAGGTTAATAATTAGGGATTATATCATTAAAGATCAAGCTTGGCATTTTACAGGTATGGCTTCGATCTTTACACCTTTTACGACCAATTAGTCATGCAAGCTGTCAATAATTTTAGTTCGAGTTATTAGTGGTTTTTTCAATGGATTTTTAGTATTGGGACTGCTGATTTAGTTCGAGTTTTCGAGAAATCGGTGTTCGAGAAATCGAAGTAATTTTAACATTGATTATATAGGGGGAAGTTCCATACTTGATAGGTGTTCGAGCCATCCGAGTTTGAGCTACTGAAGTTCGACTGTACTTTATTCCAATGCATATATATAATATACATTTTTTTAAATAAATTTTTGTTTAAGGCTATTTAAACTACTGTCCTATATTAGGAGTAGAATTGAAGGTAATAACAAAATACTGAAAACCAAGGAAACTGTTTAATGGTTGCTGTCATTGTTGATTATAAACAGAATGTTTAATTCCTATTGTCATTACCTTATCACATGACCTTTCCCCTCAATGAAAAGACTTTTATCTGATTTGGTACATAATAAAAATTAGGCTCACAGAAATGTGTTTTGAATGTTACCTAGCAACTATCAGCCAGTCCAAGTTAAATGTGATGTGAAGCTTAACTATGTGCTCTTAAGAATACTTAAGAATTTGAACATACCCAAATATCATGTAAAAAGCTAGATGTAGGAGCCATTAAACACATCATTCCAAATGAAACAAATGTAGTTATGTTTCCAATAGTTGGTAGATATGGAACTTCTTTATCATCTCTCCTTTCTGTTAATGGAATTATTTCTCCAGCCTGTATAACAAAGAAATTCATATCAGACTAATATGCACCCCGTATTGTCAATTGATAAGGGAGATAATCACTCCAGCCTGTATAACAAAGAAATTCATATCAGACTAATATGCACCCCCATTGTCAATTGATAGGGGAGATAATCACTCCAGCCTGTATAACAAAGAAATTCATATCAGACTAATATGCATCCCAATTGTCAATTGATAAGGGAGATAATCACTCCAGCCTGTATAACAAAGAAATTCATATCAGACTAATATGCACCACCATTGTCAATTGATAAGGGAGATAATCACTCCAGCCTGAATAACAAAGAAATTCATATCAGACTAATATGCACCCCGTATTGTCAATTGATAAGGGAGATAATCACTGCAGCCTGTATAACAAAGAAATTCATATCAGACTAATATGCACCCCCATTGTCAATTGATAAGGGAGATAATCACTCCAGCCTGTATAACAAAGAAATTCATATCAGACTAATATGCACCCCCATTGTCAATTGATAAGGGAGATAATCACTCCAGCCTGTATAATAAAGAAATTCATATCAGACTAATATGCACCCCCATTGTCAATTGATAAGGGAGATAATCACTCCAGCCAGTATAACAAAGAAATTCATATCAGACTAATATGCACCCCCATTGTCAATTGATAAGGGAGATAATCACTCCAGCCTGTATAACAAAGAAATTCATATCAGACTAATATGCACCCCCATTGTCAATTGATAAGGGAGATAATCACTGCAGCCTGTATAACAAAGAAATTCATATCAGACTAATATGCACCCCCATTGTCAATTGATAAGGGAGATAATCACTCCAGCCTGTATAACAGAGAAATTCATATCAGACTAATATGCACCCCCATTGTCAATTGATAAGGGAGATAATCACTCCAGCCTGTATAACAGAGAAATTCATATCAGACTAATATGCACCCCCATTGTCAATTGATAAGGGAGATAATCACTCCAGCCTGTATAACAAAGAAATTCATATCAGACTAATATGCACCCCCATTGTCAATTGATAAGGGAGATAATCACTCCAGCCTGTATAACAAAGAAATTCATATCAGACTAATATGCACCACCATTGTCAATTGATAAGGGAGATAATCACTCCAGCCTGTATAACAAAGAAATTCATATCAGACTAATATGCACCCCGTATTGTCAATTGATAAGAGAGATAATCACTCCAGCCTGTATAACAAAGAAATTCATATCAGACTAATATGCACCCCCATTGTCAATTGTACTTGTATTATTGTCAGCGTTTGATTCAAGTCTCTACATATATTTGTAAGAATATAATAAAACTTCCAATATTGACAATAGTTTCATTAAGTTACAATTTCTACGACATCTAGCTGGGTAGACCAGTTTAATTGTATCCGTATAATAATGGGATAAGGGAGATAATCAAGTTAAAATGAAAATCATATCAGACAAAACATTTGGAATGTAATTAAGTTAAAAGAAATGTCTCTGAAAAGTGAAAAAGTGTTAACACAAAGAAATAACGTTTCAAAAGCTTGTAATCAGTTTCCAATCAATTTATTTGTTTTATCAATTTGTGGGTGTAAATTGTATGAACCACTGACAAATCAGATTTAAAAAATCCTATTTTATGAAACCATACCACTGAAAAATCAGATTTAAAAAATCTTATTTTATGAAAAATACTTATGTATATAATAAATCTTATTTTATGAAAAATACTTAAATACAGAAGCCATCCAGAAAACATTTTACATTTGATTAATTTTTTAAGGTCAAAGTCAAAGAAACTTTCTCACCTGTCTAAGTACCAGTAGCTTCAAACAAATACAGACAGCTAAATTAGCACACACTATTAACTTCACTGAGGGTAGTGTTAAAAATGTCTGATGGCTTTCTCTTGTTGCAATGTCGGAAACTACCGCTGCCATGGAAACTACAGCTAACAACAATGACCTACAAATATCAGTTATGATTGTTAACTTGAAGCGGAATAAACAGCAATATTTCAGCTATTTTATTGAAGAAAACATATTTACAATGCATCAACTAATTAAAGTAACACTAGCACAAGTTTCTTACGAACCTTTTGGTTTCAAAGTTATCGACAACCATGGAGCTGGGAAGGTTAAACATTTATACCGGGTACATAATCTTACTCACTTCTTTTATTAACAATTACCAGAGTTGGAGTAGTAAACATTTATTTTGCTAAGATGGACTTCAATATGGATACCTTTGTTTGATCAAATCCATTTTTAGTACTGTAAGCAATATACTGGTCACAAATAGCTTGAACCACAGCAACGGAGGGACCAGTCAGTAATTCAGAATATAGAATCCTATGTCAAGAATAAACTCAAGAATTGGTAGGGTATGATCTGAACAGCTTTGGCAACCATATTTGAATGTGCAAGTATAAATCTATGCAGTTGTTAGTATCTACAAAAATGTAAGATTTATCCACTAGATGCTGGCACTGCTTGTTTGTTCGTGCAGCTATGCATGTTTTCATAGGGATCAGGTTACTCACCTTCTGCCATTGTGTTTTCATTTTTGTTTAGGGTTGTGTGTGTTTGTGTCAATTCATATTTACTATTGCCACTTGTTTTTTGCAACCTGTCTAATTAACTTACATTTTGATAAACTGTTTTTCAAATGTATGCTTCAGATGCTGAGCTTTGACAAAAGATAGAATTATACATGTAATGATACAGGAGGAGATCATAAACAGCACCACGCCAGACACAGGAATACTCTCTTCTGGGTACAGCTGATAATATAAAATAAAAATGTCACATATATACGTCACAATACCGACACAGGAATACTCTCTTCTGGGTACAGCTGATAATATAAAATAAAAATTTCACATATATACGTCACAATACCAGACACAGGAATACTCTCTTCTGGGTACAGCTGAAAATACAAAGGTCATATAATGCCAATAAACACAACATTTATCAACATTTGACAACTTTTCTTTACTTGTGTATGTAATGCCACAATTGATTTGGCAGTGAGTTACACTTAAGCCTTGTGTATGTAATGCCACAATTGATTTGGCAGTGAGTTACAGTTGAGCAAACACTTGATACTTAGAATGAGATGTAATTTATAAATGTACTATAGTGTTTAAATTACCCAGATGATCAACAGCAATCAATATCTATTTATATTTCATTCTGTTTATTTCATGAACCTTTCATAATGAAAAGTCAAGATATAATCAAATATTACAGTTTTTTTAAAATTTGGTCAAATTTCTCAAAGTTAACACTACAGTAATTCTGTAACCATAACAACAAAAAGTTACCATTAATGCTGCCCTGATTCCTGGACACAATCCAAGTATAGCAGAGCACATGACCAGCTGAAAAAACTGGGTCACTGATTCTGTTGCTATAACAACAACAAATGCTACCACACTTGATAATTCTAACCATTGGAAGAGACTGTACCTGAAAATTAGGAATATTTTGTAAAATCTATTCAAGTTCAATACATGTACTATGTCATATTCAAGTTCAATACATGTACTATGTCATATTCAAGTTCAATACATGTACTATGTCATATTCAAGTTCAATAAATGATCAGTCCTATGACATTATTTAGGTAATATGAAAAAAATCCTCAACTTTTGTGAGACAACAAATAAATGGCAGCAAGAATTATTATCACTTTAACTCCGAGCTCTCCAAAAATAGCCTTCCAAAACAGCTTTCTGGAAGCTATATGATTTATTCCTAAAAATGAATTCATTGATGACTGACTATTGTCAAGCACATTAATACTGAATATTAAACAGTCTGTTACATGTTCTACATTTTCATTTTTTGTGAGAGTGAAATTATTGATTGATGGATGAACTCAACTATCAGCAGCTTGCAGATACCAGTATATAAAAGCTACCAGTTAGATAGCATGAAGCTCTGGTAACCAGGGGTAACGGTGGATCCTGGGCAAGTATTAATCCATAACCAGGGGTAACTGTGGATCCTGGGCAAGTATTAATCCGAGGTAACAGAGAACCCTAAACTAATCTGACAACAGCTGTGTAAATGAACTTTACCTGACGTGAGGAAAATAGTTCTTATTTTGATATTTGGCTGCTCATATAGACAGTGGATTTATTATTCTTTTCTTTTTTTTTTTTGAACTGATGTGTAAAGGTCATTTCCTGATTATTTTTGTGGTGTTTTTGCATTTTTTGGGGTACCCTTCTACGTTTCTAAATTTGCAAAAATTGCCTCTCTCAAGACGCCCAGAAAATTTAATGTAATAAAGCAGAAATTATTTTGCTCATTTCAATGGGTATCTCATTACTCAATGAAACTTGATGCATAAGTGAGAACAAAAAATTATTTTTCTCTATGGGCGGTCACTTATTATGGACTTTACAAGAGAAAACTGTTTTCCTATAGTATAGTGCACTAGCCGCAGTCGAGGGCACTATACCTCTACAGACAAAAACTGTTCCTGAGTGGTGAATTCATAGTATATTTAGTACAAAACACAATATTGAAGGTATAATAATTGGATAAAAAAGCAGGCTAATTTATCAATTTATTATAATACCCTGATATCGTACCCATGGGAAATCTTAGGGAACCGTTGCTAGGTATAGTCTCCATTTGCTAATAAGATAAAGCCAGCACTATTCAAAAGTAGATGAGGCAAATTATCCAATGAAAAAACATTGACTTAAATGTGTTATATACTTATAACCTAATAAATGTTACAACACATACCAGGTCAGTGAAATTTCAGGTCTGACTTATAACCCAATAAATATCATAACACATACCAGGTCAGTGAAATTTCAGGTCTGAGGACAATCAAGATGAGACCCAGGAAGATAAGTAAGACACCAGTATATCTGTATTGGTTGTTCTCTGGTAAATGGATAGACTGTGCTGTTATAATAAGTACACCACTCAATATGAAACAAACACCTACAAATAGAAATGACATTCTTTTCTGAATTACAAAAACATCATAGTTTATTTTCTTTTTCCCTGCTTTTGCCCAACTCAATTTGATTCAGGTATAAATATTTGTTCAACAAAGTTTTACCATTAAACATGTGGTATTATTGTTTGATGAAGTTTTAGTGTTAAGTGTGATATTATTAAAACACAGTTTAAATTGTGCTTATACTGACTGGAGAATAGGGCTACAGGATAGAAGTCTGAAATTAGGGTATAGGCCATACAAAATTAATTTTAAGGATCTCGGTCCAGATTTTTCCACAAAAAGCTTTTTGTTAATCATTTTATTGGTCTAAAATCAGATGAGGGAGCGATTTTTTTTTTTAATCTTGATCTTGCACATAATATAACTGTTTAAGCTTTCAATCCAAACAATGTACAATGTTTATGATTTTGTGCACCTGTAATTATCGAATGTATTTTTTCCAGACTTTCTACTAACTGTTCAGCAATTTTACAGAAGAGGGTACCAATATTGTGTAATCAACTCCTACAGCTTTAAACCCAGATCCGTGAAACTTTAGAGATTGAAGTTGTGCACCTGCAATTATATAGTTTTCCCATTTTTCCAGACTTGTGAACAGACTAACCTTGTATAATCAACTTCTCTTACAGCTCTCAACCAATATCCCTGAAACTTGACTGTAAGATTGCACTCATATTAAAGTTGAGCACCCGATCTTGTGTAATTATTCAAGGAATGTTTTCCTATTTTTCTATATAAAGCCATGGGAACATCTTTCAGCAAATTTTATAGATAATGCCAGTACCTTTTTTGTGCAATCAACTCTAACAGTTTTTATCACAGTCTCAAAGCTTTCTTCTAACAGATTGTAAATGATTCCCCATTCAACAAGGCACTAGCTTTGCAACAGCCCAAGCAGTTTTGTTGTTTATTTTTCTCGGTTAGCTTTTATTTTTCAAAAACGATTTGCTTACTATTATAGGTATAACGGTAGTTAATGTATACCAGTAACGGGTTACCAGATTGTTTACCCTTACATTAAGCAATCGGGTCAATAGTGGTTACACTATTTTGTCTGTAAGCTCCTGCATGAATGAAGTTATAAAAAGTGGAAAAATGTTTATCAAATCTTGGTAATTTTTTAAATTTTGTTAAAGGCAGGTTTATTCTTTCTAACCCAGATAAATGTTGATCAATGTTAGAAAGTTATACAATCACAGAAATAGTAGTATTTTTTACTATGGCCAACACATTAAATACTGTTCTACCTAAATTCTTGCCTGCACTATATTCTTTTGGAAGTTACCATATGAGTAAGCAAAGTTAACCAATCTTTCCTAATGAAGTGGTGGGAAATTACTAAGTGGATTGGACCAGATTATCTTTTTTGTACGGAAAATGGCACCACATTTGCAGATTTTTCTTTTATTGAAAAAACAATCAAATTGGCAATGTGGCAGGGCAAAAACGAATGTGCACAGGCATGAGAACTGTAAATCTAATGCTATATGGCCTCAGTGCTGCTACCTATGCCAAATGTTGCTTCCAACTAAAAAATTCATTTACCGCTACTAGTATTTTGTACATGTATTTGTTTAAAGCAGAAACTTATTTAGTCTTCTCCAAAATTCAGATTAACATCGGAAAAGTAAATTGTCATGAATGAAATGTAACAGTACTATACCTGTAACACCACCAGCAGTAGATGTTGTCATAAAGATATAGGATGACAAAACAAACATCAGAGGGTTATCATTCAGTATGACAGTGTAACAGTACTATACCTGTAACATCACCAGCAGTAGATGTTGTCATAAAGATATAGGATGACAAAACAAACATCAGAGGGTTAGCATTCAGTATGACAGACAAACACAGTAATCCAACATGTCCAGGAAACTGTAAACAAAAATCTGAGAGTTAGCATTCAGTATCACGGACAAACACAGAAATCTGATATGTCCAGAAAACTGTAAACAAAAATCAGAGGGTTAGCAATGATTATAACATACAAAACAGTAATCCAATATGTCCAGGAAACTGTAAACAAAAATCATAGGGTTAGCATTCAGTATCATGGACAAATACAGAAATCTGACGTGTCCAGGAAACTGCAAATCTATAATATATATGTACATGTACTAAATTTTTCTATCATAAACCAGAGACTCTGTGAGTCTGTGAGACTGCCAGTCCTGTTTATGTCTTCTCTTAACCAAACAACAGAATTTTATGAAAATTTGTAGTAAATAAGGATGTAATTATGATTCCATTTTTTTTTTCTTGTTGTTATGTCCCTTTGAACTTAGAAATTTGACCAAAATGCTACTGAAACAGTTTGTCAACACAATTTGTCTAAAACAACAGAACTTCATGAAATTTGGAAGTTTTCATATTTTTGCAAGGAGTTATGCCTCTTTGAACTGAACTATGTTTATTTTCCAATCCCCCCTGGCTGAAAAATAGTCGGAAATTTTGGGAACCCTTGATTTAATGAATGACCAAAAACCATGTATTTATATAGGGGCACAGAAGATACAGATTATCCCATTCTTATGTAAAGGGTCGAAATCAGGTTGAGATGACCTAGTTGAGATGACCTACTTGTTGCAGTCCAATCAGAAACCCTGAAACAAAGAACCTTGCCACTGTAATGTTCTTGTTTCTGATGTTTTGATTGGATGCTGGATATTAATCAATGAAAGGCTATAGGAGATTGTGATGTTAAAGTTGAGGTGTGAAAAAAAAGATATTTGGATGCATTTTTGAGAAAGACATTGTAAAATGAGAAAACATTCTATCACTAAATCACTCATTGAAGATCACCAGGTCTTTCATAAAAATGTATGAAGGAGTCTATTAGACTTGAAAAGAAACTGACTTACTGACTGGACACTTGGATCAAAATCTGTGATAAAGACACGGATTAACATGAATACTAAAAAGAATATGCTGACATAGCTGTGTACAGGGACTCTGTCTGGGTGGAGTACGAACTGTTCTATCAGTACTATGACAGCCTTGGACAGGTACAATGACATACAGAAACAGCTGAGACGTAGCGGTAACTTCTTAGATAGGTAAAGTCTGAAAAGAAAAAAATTTAAATTAAATTTAAAGTCTGTGTGCAGTACAAACTGTTCCATCAGTACATGTACTATGACAGCCTGCGACAGGTACAACGACATACAGAAACAGCTAAGACGTAGCGGTAACTTCTTAGATAGGTAAAGTCTGAAAAGAAAAACATTAAATTAAATTTAAAGTCTGTGTGGAGTACAAACTGTTCCATCAGTACTATGACAGCCTTAGACAGGTACAATGACATACAGAAACAACTGAGACGTAGTGGCAACTTCTTAGTTAGGTAAAGTCTGGAAAGAAAAACATAAAATTAAATTTAAAGCAGTTACTCAACCAAACAAGTTTAAATTCATGCTTTCCCAATACATTAATTCAATGTGAAATTGTGGGTGTAATCAATTTCCAGTTTTGTTCAAATTTAACCATGTAAAAGTCTGGTCAGTTTGGAGTTGAACAAATGTGTTTCAGTGGCATGACCTTTCTACAGATACATTTTCAGAGATTTTCTTAGAATTTTATAACTGGGGCAATAACATTTGAATTGTGGAAATTGATCAATAAACTTATGCACAATGGGGAAAACAATTCCAAATACTAATTTTTACCTTCTTAACAAATTGTTTTCATTTTCTTTTTAAATATTCAGATATGTAATTTTTGTTGTGAGCATATTGAAACATTAATTAAATATCCTAAAATTTATCAAGACTTTTTTGTAATGTCTTTGTGTCATCTTTGTGTCATTATAAAAAAAATGCATCATTCTTCTATCAATCATGTGGTGTAATACAACCTCCATAGCAAGTCGACATGGAAGAGTAGATGAATTTCAGATATAGAATATTAAGGTTGTTGAAGGAATATTGTTGACCATTTTTCCTTGCGGAATACAAATGACACTTATAAGCATGTGCAATGTGATATTCTGCTCCTCAATAAACGTTATATTGCGAATGGATTTTTTTGTAACAGTTCATTGTCAAGGTCACTGTAAGGTCATTGCAGGTTTTGGCACGAATTCATTCAATATCTTCAGTATTATAAATGAAAACTTTAATCAATTTAGCTAAGATTTGTAGGAAATGCTAACAGCTAATAAGTGTTGACTCCTTGCCATTTTAAAGTATTGTTGTAAAAACGGGGAATAAGTTGAAGATTTAATAATTGAAGGTATTATATAAACCAACCTTTGGAATGCATAGGCTGCTATTATACAAGTTACTATAAATAACTGCCATCTGTATAAACCAGCATCATACAGCAAGGACTCGCAACATACAAACACTGAAATATGAAAACAGAGACCAGTTAGAACAGTTGAATACTCTAATATAGATTAAGTCCACCCATCCCCCATAATACTGTAAATTAACCAAGGTTTTAAATTGTTTCTAATTATAGCATCATGGGCTTTGAATACACACCCAATTTAATGTTCTGAATGTTTGACTGTCCCTATGGTGCTTAGGCTACTTTCAGCAATTATTCAGCTATGTCATTATATACAGGTTATCTTTGGGGAGTAAGCTGTGTACCCAGTGAAAACCCAAAACTCTGAAAACTGGCAATCCTTGTCAATAAACGTTAAAGTCGAGCACAACCTACCCAAATTGAGGTTCAAACAGCCTCAGTATTCACATACTGATGATCAACAATTGATGATTAATTACCTTGACCTCTCAGCCACCGAGGATCCAATTTTATAAAGATCCTTAGATCCTTAGTTCACATAGACTAGTTAACACTTTTAGTTTTGTAAGAATTAATCAAATCTCTAGTAAAAGTGTCAAACTTGGAAAAAGAACACAGAAAAAATAGAATTCCAAAACAGAATGATTTATGCCATTTGTGTATCAATATCATACTGTCCCAGTGATTTCAAAGTATAAGGCTGTCCCAGTGATTTCAAAGTATAAGGCTATCCCAGTGATTGTAAAAGGCTGTCCCAGTGATTTCAAAGTATAAGGCTGTCCCAGTGATTTCAAAGTAAAAGGCTGTCCCAGTGATTTCAAAGTAAAAGGCTGTCCCAGTGATTTCAAAGTATAAGGCTATCCCAGTGATTGTAAAAGGCTGTCCCAGTGATTTCAAAGTATAAGGCTGTCCCAGTGATTTCAAAGTAAAAGGCTGTCCCAGTGATTTCAAAGTAAAAGGCTGTCCCAGTGATTTCAAAGTAAAAGGCTGTCCCAGTGATTTCAAAGTATAAGGCTGTCCCAGTGATTTCAAAGTAAAAGGCTGTCCCAGTGATTTCAAAGTAAAAGGCTGTCCCAGTGATTTCAAAGTAAAAGGCTATCCCAGTGATTTCAAAGTATAAGGCTATCCCAGTGATTGTAAAAGGCTGTCCCAGTGATTTCAAAGTATAAGGCTGTCCCAGTGATTTCAAAGTAAAAGGCTGTCCCAGTGATTTCAAAGTAAAAGGCTGTCCCAGTGATTTCAAAGTATAAGGCTATCCCAGTGATTTCAAAGTATAAGGCTGTCCCAGTGATTTCAAAGTATAAGGCTGTCCCAGTGATTTCAAAGTATAAGGCTATCCCAGTGATTTCAAAGTATAAGGCTATCCCAGTGATTGTAAAAGGCTGTCCCAGTGATTTCAAAGTATAAGGCTATCCCAGTGATTTCAAAGTATAAGGCTATCCCAGTGATTGTAAAAGGCTGTCCCAGTGATTTCAAAGTATAAGGCTGTCCCAGTGATTTCAAAGTAAAAGGCTGTCCCAGTGATTTCAAAGTAAAAGGCTGTCCCAGTGATTTCAAAGTATAAGGCTATCCCAGTGATTTCAAAGTATAAGGCTAAAATGTATACGTTTATGTGAAACTGTAAACTGCTTAAATAACTTTGACGTTTGTGAGTTATTTAACAAACGTGCAATTGTACTTATTTTTGAAACAGCTGTTTTTCATTGGTATTTCTGAAACTCTAAATTCTACCCACAAATAATGATCTTTAAAGAGAATATATATTGTATGTAACTGTGCACACTGGATTGTTAATTATATTTCACAAAACAGGGGGGCCTCGGTGGCCGAGTGTTTAAGGTAGTTCGTCTACTATTGATCACGTGGTCTGTCAACACTGAGATTGCGGGTTCGATTCTCACTGGGGGCAGGGTGTACTCGACTCCAATCTTAATTGACAAGGATTGCCAGTTTTCCTATCTCAGGTCGGGGGTTTTCCCCGGGCACTCCAGCTTCCTCCCCCAATAAAAACTGGACGCCATGATATAGCTGAAAAATTGCTGAAAGTGGCGTTAAAACAACATTCAAATCAATCAAACTCAAATCACAAAACAGGTTTATCTATCAGAGGTCCCTTAAGGAAGGAAATGACAAAAGAATAAACAAAAATATTTTGGGAATTTTTGTCATACACACCTATAGTTTGAAGAAAGACCAATACACTAAATGTCTCCTGTCGCCCATAACTACCAACATAGCCAATCAGAAGACTCAACACAGTATTTGCTAACATCATGCCATACATTACTGGTAATGGTGTACCTAAAACAAATCTGAATGTACCATGTTAAGGCTTATACATCATCTAAGTTGTGGTAAAAATGTAATGGAATTTACAGGGTCTCAAGCCTCAAAGCTGTCAAGTGCATCCTTTGGATCTTACAGTCCTCTATTGTAAGACCTGGCCAAAGACCACATGGGGTGATGTGTCAATACAGTGCTATGGTCCTTGGACACTTCAGACCCCTCTTGTATAATTAAAGGAAGTGGGGTTCTCTAGGTATAATAAGGGAGGTTTAGCCAAAGACCACATTGGGTGATGTGTCAATACAGTGATATGGTCCTTGGACACTACAGACCCCTCTTGAATAATTAAAGGAAGTGGGGGTTCTCTAGGAATAAGTGATGCCTGGCCAAGATCACTTTCCTTGATGTGGTTAGACAGTGATATGGTCCTTGGACACTTCAGACCCCTCTTGTATAATTAAAGGAAGTGGGGTTCTCTAGGTATAATAAGGGAGGTTTAGCCAAAGACCACATTGGGTGATGTGTCAATACAGTGATATGGTCCTTGGACACTACAGACCCCTCTTGTAGGTGCACATTATTGCTGCTACAAATGGTAAATTCTCCATCACTGCCAAACTCCTCCATGGTTTCCCAGGGTCCCTGGACCTTACAGACCCCTCTTGCCATATAGTTGTGCTACAAAGTGTAAATTCTCTATCCTTGCCAAACTCCTCCATGGTATCCCAGGGTCCCTGGACCTTACAGACCACTCTTGGCACATTGTTGATGCTACAAAGTGTAAATTCTCTATCCTTGCCAAACTCCTCCATGGTATCCCAGGGTCCCTGGAGCTTACAGACCCCTCTTGGCACATTGTTGATGCTACAAAGTGTAAATTCTCTATCCTTGCCAAACTCCTCAATGGTATCCCAGGGTCCCTGGACCTTACAGACCCCTCTTGGCACATTGTTGATGCTACAAAGGGTAAATTCTCTATCCCTACCAAACTTCTCCATGGTTTCCCAGGGTCCCTGGACCTTACAGACCCCTCTTGCCATATAGTTGCTGCTACAAAGTGTAAATTCTCTATCCCTACCAAACTCCTCCATGGTTTCCCAGGGTCCCTGAACCTTACAGACCCCTCTTGGCACATTGTTGATGCTACAAAGTGTAAATTCTCTATCCTTGCCAAACTCCTCCATGGTATCCCAGGGTCCCTGGACCTTACAGACCCCTCTTGGCACATTGTTGATGCTACAAAGGGTAAATTCTCTATCCCTACCAAACTTCTCTATGGTATCCCAGGGTCCTTGGACCTTACAGACCACTCTTGGCACATTGTTGATGCTACAAAGGGTAAATTCTCCATCCCTACCAAACTCCTCCATGGTTTCCCAGGGTCCCTGGACCTTACAGACCACTCTTGGCACATTGTTGATGCTACAAAGGGTAAATTCTCTATCCCTACCAAACTTCTCCATGGTATCCCAGGGTCCCTGGACCTTACAGACCCCTCTTGGCACATTGTTGATGCTACAAAGTGTAAATTCTCTATCCTTGCCAAACTCCTCAATGGTATCCCAGGGTCCCTGGACCTTACAGACCCCTCTTGGCACATTGTTGATGCTACAAAGGGTAAATTCTCTATCCCTACCAAACTTCTCCATGGTTTCCCAGGGTCCCTGGACCTTACAGACCCCTCTTGCCATATAGTTGCTGCTACAAAGTGTAAATTCTCTATCCCTACCAAACTCCTCCATGGTTTCCCAGGGTCCCTGGACCTTACAGACCCCTCTTGGCACATTGTTGATGCTACAAAGTGTAAATTCTCTATCCTTGCCAAACTCCTCCATGGTATCCCAGGACATTTACATTTTTACCCATCAAATTTCACTGTTTATAAATTGTTTGTTGATTTGTTCATGTCATGAGCTTAACCCTCTTTATATGCAAAAGACTTAAACATTGATAATCATACCAATTATATTTTCTGTGCTATCAGGAATCCCTGTTTTTTAATACATTACAAACTGAACATTTACACTGATCATTTTTCTGCTCTTCAACCATATAGACAAGTAAGTATGTCAAATATACACAATCCAACAAGTCTGTTATTAAAGGATATGCAAGTTTCCATGGCAACAAAGATCCCCATATAACGGAGAAGATAACAGAGACTGCAAACACTACTTCTGATATTTTCTGTAAAAGAAAATGAAACAAGAATAAAGCCAGAAGATTTGTGTTTGGGTGATGCCTTCAAAAACTAAAAGATCAGAGGTCAACAATGTACAAGAAAATACTTTCATACAAATAATTTACACAATGATGGCAACAATTTTTCTCATTAGAAATAAGCTGTTATTTTCTGTCCAAACCACATTGATTGCCTTAGGAACATAGTCTTCACTATAACACAAGGAAAAAAATAGTGCTCTTTGATAGTGTGAATTCCACGATACAAGTGCTTAAATCTGTTAAACTGCATAAAAAACAAGTTTTTACTTTTTTTTAACAGTATCATTCATGAGGCACCTTTTTTGGATTTTGTGGTTCATCCAATCAACAATTTTAACCTTAATCAAGTTATAAATTTTTGATCAAAGGAATATTTCTTGACCATGAAATTAGTGCCAATGAATTGAATTATCCATGCGTTGAGAGTTTGAAATCCAATGTTTCACAGCCTTACCTTGTTTTTCTTGTAACCTAAAACAGCACCAAATACCGAATAAATTCCAATAGCTCCTGGTAACCATGGTAAAAAATGTGATGATATCCCAAGATGCATCAGAACAGGATAACTTAAAAGTGTGGCAGACGTTCCACTTAACCATCTTAACTTTATAACCAAGCTGTGATCATAACCTTAAAAAAACCAGATTTTATATGTATGAAAGAATGTATTGTGCGATTGAGGTAATAACTAACTATACCAATAGTAAAGAATCAGAAGTGAATTTTTATTATTTTGTCTCTTTTAAATTGTTTTCAATTAAACTTTTTTTAGACATTATTTATGTAGTGGGAACAAAAACACAGGTTTGAAGAAAAAATTGAAGAAGTGCAATTGAACAAATTCATACCGGTACATCAAACTTGGTGAATTTAATAGGTCATTTACAGAGAGTTCTGTGGTTTTTTGATTATACGTGGGGCATTATTTGTGGACTTTGTGGGGAAGACCACACCCATGTCAATAAAAAAAACTGGTATTTCTTTGAAATGTCTCCACACTATAAAAACCCTTATCCTCCTGTTGGTACATCAACATCCCCTCACACAACTATTTTTTATTGAATATTCTTTATGTCAACTTGGCCTTTACTTTATCCTTCTACAACTACATGTAGTTAAGAAATTGCAGTTCTATCTTATTTATACAAATCTTCATAAACCAATAAATACATTATTATGTGCAAGGTTAACAGGCATAACTAGAAAACAACAAATCAGTGAAAGGTTAACAGGCATAACTAGAAAACAACAAATCAGTTATTTCTCAAAAATTCAACCTGTATTTTATTTATTTTATGTTATTCAAAATTTCAAGTCAATTGGATAACTACGACTTAAATAATGTTCATAAGCAAAAATATGTTACTGGCCAACTGCACAACTTTCATGAAATCAATAGCAGAGTTTTAAACTGGAAATAAAGTGAACAACAATGTTTTAAGTACAGAAGTGTGTTACTATCTTAATATAGGTCTTTATATTTGGTTCATATTACCTATAGCTTCCACTAAAGGTCTGATACTCATCAAAGTCAGAAGAAACACTTGGATCATGGACAGAAATAGCACTTCACACTAAAAAACATATTCATTCATAAATCATGTATTATCATAAAATATAATCATTTATTCACATACACTTAAAATACTGACAATTGTGTTATAAAAAGTTCAAGATTAATATAATAATTTTATATTTTTGAAAACAGAAATTCTAGAGGAAACCACATAAGTGTATGTTCTTGTAAACAAACACTACAAAAAATCTTCAATCATGCAAAGTAACAATCCATTAAGAAAGGTAGATGTAGAGTAGATTTTATAATTTCAACCAATCAGAAACAATAATTGCATCTGAAGGTCAAAATGATGCCTGCTGATAATGCTGAAGGTCAAAATGACCCCTGCTGACAATGCTGAAGGTGAAAATGAAGCCTGCTGACAATGCTGAAGTTCAAAATGATGCCTGCTGACAATGAAATGAGGACACTTTACTAACATCCATCCAAAGACAATTTCTGTAAAAGTGAAAAGTTCATGACAGACGGCGATGGACAATGGATGTCAATTTAGGGCTACATTCAAGTGACCCTGTATTCTCAAAAGTCAAAATAATTATAAAATAAAAATTGACATCTGTAAATAGCAACAGAATATTGTTATGTATCACCCTTTTGGCTTTGATTATATTCTCTAGTTATGATTTAAAAATAGTTTAAATAACGATAATCTTACTTTTATACAGCAAGATTAATGTCAACAGTTTTTCAAGCATACATCCGACAAACCAGATCTTTTACTTACTAGACTCATAATATGAAACAGCTGATTTTTTAGATAAACATGTATAAGGACTTGTAGAATGGGTGGAAGAAAACAATAAACCACAGAAACAGCAGTCAAACTAGGAGTCTTCAGGATGTTACAACTATCCTCGTCAGATTTAGGCTTTCTGAATGATGAAGTAGTAGGTGACATAAAAAGCTGGAGAAAAGCAAATCTGTAAAAAAATTATATATATATAAGTATATAAGTATTCCTCTAATTTTGACGTAATATTTCAACCGCTTGACCGGTGTGGAAAAAATATTTCTCGTCAATCGTGAATTTTTCCTTCTCAGCAGTTGATTGGTTTAAAATAATAACGTCATAATAAGAACTCATTAAGTCATAAACAAAATACCTTCCTTTTACCGCATATTCAAGTCATGAATGTAAAATTGGGGTTGGGAGAATTTGTACTTCATTTCGCAAATTTGCTACTTTTTAAAATTAAAGAAACAGAATCTTACATTAGTACTCTTGGATTATCGGATTTCTCCAATCTCGATAGTTAAATTATGGAAATTTAACTATCTCGATTGGAGAAATCCGATAATCCACTCGTACCAATGTAAGATCGTATATTTCTTATCTTATCTTATCAAATATTTTTATTTTAATAAGATGCAAAATGTTTTAAGGTAAACACCCAAGCACCTTATTTTATAAATAACAACAGGAAGGCTCTGCTGATGGATCAGTTAGTCAACAAAGCTACTTAAAAGCACTGTAAGTTAAATAATTACAGATTTATCCATTGTTTGTTATTCTATTTATGTAAATGCACAAATATCTCAACAGACACAGGACATATATGATACATAACAATATCTCAACAGACACAGGACATATATGATACATAACAGTATCTCAACAGACACAGGACATATATGATACATAACAGTATCTCAACAGACACAGGACATATATGATACATAACAGTATCTCAACAGACACAGGACATATATGATACATAACAATATCTCAACAAACACAGGACATATATGATACATAACAGTATCGGTTAAAATTTGTTTGATTCCAGCTTTTTCATGATAACTTTAATGGGTTAGGAAACCAGAGTACACACTGATCTTTAATAGGAAAAATGGCAATCCTTGTCAAGCACACCATTCTCAAAGTCTGACTTTAACCCACGACCCCAGGGTTAAAATAGTAGATGGCACACTACCTAGTAGGCCATCAAGCCCTCTAAACAATTTTGTTTATAATTCAGTCTTCCGAGTAAGATAAATACAATTTCCATTGTGAAGCCTCAGACAGTGTGTTTGTCTAACCAGGAAGGTGGTGCAATAAATGACCTATAACATCAATAAGCCCCTAGATCACACCATTAATAATTGGTGATAAACAAGGAGGGTGCTACTTATTATGGAATGACCTGTAACATCAATAAGCCTCTAGATCACACCATTAATAATTGGTGATAAACAAGGAGAGTGATACTTATTATGGAATGACCTGTAATATCAATAAGCCCCTAGATAACACCATTAATAATTGGTGATAAACGAGGAGGGTGCTACTTATTATGGAATGACCTGTAACATCAATAAGCCCCTAGATAACACCATTAATAATTGGTGATAAACAAGGAGGGTGCTACTTATTATGGAATGACCTGTAACATCAATAAGCCCCTAGATAACACCATTAATAATTGGTGATAAACAAGGAGGGTGCTACTTATTATGGAATGACCTGTAACATCAATAAGCCCCTAGATCACACCATTAATAATTGGTGATAAACAAGGAGGGTGCTACTTATTATGGAATGACCTGTAACATCAATAAGCCCCTAGATCACACCATTAATAATTGGTGATAAACAAGGAGAGTGATACTTATTATGGAATGACCTGTAACATCAATAAGCCCCAGATAACACCATTAATAATTGGTGATAAACAAGGAGAGTGATACTTATTATGGAATGACCTGTAACATCAATAAGCCCCTAGATCACACCATTAATAATTGGTGATAAACAAGGAGGGTGCTACTTATTATGGAATGACCTGTAACATCAATAAGCCCCTAGATAACACCATTAATAATTGGTGATAAACAAGGAGAGTGATACTTATTATGGAATGACCTGTAACATCAATAAGCCCCTAGATAACACCATTAATAATTGGTGATAAACAAGGAGAGTGATACTTATTATGGAATGACCTGTAACATCAATAAGCCCCTAGATAACACCATTAATATTGGTGATAAACAAGGAGAGTGCTACTTATTATGGAATGAACTGTAATATCAATAAGCCCCTAGATCACACCATTAATAATTGGTGATAAACAAGGAGGGTGCTACTTATTATGGAATGACCTGTAACATCAATAAGCCCCTAGATAACACCATTAATAATTGGTGATAAACAAGGAGAGTGATACTTATTATGGAATGACCTGTAACATCAATAAGCCCCTAGATAACACCATTAATATTGGTGATAAACAAGGAGAGTGATACTTATTATGGAATGACCTGTAACATCAATAAGCCCCTAGATCACACCATTAATAATTGGTGATAAACAAGGAGAGCGATACTTATTATGGAATGACCTGTAATATCAATAAGCCCCTAGATAACACCATTAATATTGGTGATAAACAAGGAGAGTGCTACTTATTATGGAATGAACTGTAATATCAATAAGCCCCTAGATCACACCATTAATAATTGGTGATAAACAAGGAGGGTGCTACTTATTATGGAATGACCTGTAACATCAATAAGCCCCTAGATAACACCATTAATAATTGGTGATAAACAAGGAGGGTGCTACTTATTATGGAATGACCTGTAATATCAATAAGCCCCTAGATCACACCATTAATAATTGGTGATAAACAAGGAGAGTACCGCTTATTATGGTGCCACCAAATTTGAACAGTCAAATACAAAGCTAGTTTTCAAAGCTCTCGAGAGGAAACAAAATAAAGTGGATTTAATCAATGTGGAGATTTTTCCATGCAATACTGGTTCTAATTGTAGTTGTTTCTTGTTTATTGTTAAAAAAGATCAAAGAAAAACACTTCATTCATGTTACAAGAAAAGATCCTGTCCATTGCTCTTTAAAACAACCCTGTACTTAAATTTAAGGATGACCATAAATACAAATGCTTGACTACTGTATGGGTAAACCATTAAAATGACATGGCTTTGTTCACCAAAACACACAAAACTCACCCAATAAAACCTAGCAGGAATGGAATATACTGTAGTGGTACCACAGTGGAAGCTGCCCATGTTAACAAACATGCAGAAACTCCTGGATAAACAGCAAATAACATCTCTTCTAAAAACTGTAAAATAAAATCAAATCAAAATGATTCAAGCCATCGCTTTTGTCAAGTTCTAAAGATTCCATGAGCAACATCTAAAAAATTTTAAAAAATTCTATCAGTTGCTACTTTAAACCAAAAATGAGGCTGTTAAAATGTTGTTATTGCCAATTTCATATTCTGATATTATTGGCATCACTTTTGTAAATGGAGAAAAAGCATGGGTATGCACACAAAATTTAAATTTAAGGTTCTTAGGTAAAACTTGTCAAAATGTGAAGGACCTCGGTGGCCAATTGTAGTTAGTACAATCGATCTTGTGGTCTGTCAACACTGAGGTTGTGGGTTCCAGTAGCACTGCGGGCAGGGTGTACCCAATTCCAATTTTAATTGACAAGATTGCTAGTTTTCCTACCGAAGGTCAGGGTTTTCTCCTGGTACTAAGGCTTCCTACCCCAATAAAAACTGGATGTTATGATATAGCTAAAAAATTACTGAAAGTAGCATTAAAACCTTAAATCTAATTTTATATGGCCTAATGAGAAATCCAGATAATCGGCAGAAAATTTGGAACTCATCGTATAATAAGCTTGGAACCATAAAATCTTATAATGATATTCTTACCATACAAATATCAATTTCATTCATTCTAAAAACTTGAAACTGCAGTATAATCCAAGCTCCGCTTAGCAATACAAATCCATTGACTAACAACAACAACAGGACATTCATAACTGATACCCTGAAATGATTAAATGACAAAGGTACCAGTTTATTTTTAATTTTTTTCTTAGCTACATTTAATAATAAAATGCAAACTATTGACATTAAGTAAAATATAAAAAAAATTCTTTATTTGAACACGTCTGTACCGTATGGCATTAACAGTCACTGAAGGCATATTATAACAAACACTTGGTAATCCAGTTTACATCATGTCACCATTACTTCAAGTTTGTTCAATAAAACATACCACTTGATGTAGATAATGTTATAATAAAACAATAATTGGATTTAGCAGCCTGATGCATTAACCTTTGTTTAAGTTAATATTTGAACTATGACCTCTTGTGTGTGAAATTATAACTTTTTTGCTTCACAAAAGAATATGGTTATTCAGTTTTCCTACAGAATGACTAGTTCCCTGTTTACTGAATTTCAAGTGTTCATTTTTCGGTTATATCTACAATCAAATATCAAACTGTCTGATATGTTTTACACAATAATTCTGGGTTATATTGTTAAAACTTAAATATTGATGAATATTGTCCCAAACATATAATATCCTACAACATACAATATTTCAGAATATTTGTGCAATAACCAGCATTTTTAAGCGTCTGACCAAATGTGTTGCAAACAGGAAAAGAGTCTCATTAAAGCTGCCTTAGTGTTGGGTCAGACGCGTTATGCTGGAATGACTGCCCATCAGAGAAAGATTTTCTACTTCTGTTTGATTGTTTGAATGGTGTTTAATGCCACTTTCAGCAATTTTTCAGCTATATCCAGTTCTTATTGGCAATCTTGTCAATTAAGATTGGAGTTGAGCGCACCCTGACTACAGTGAGACTCGAACCTGCAACCTCAGTGTTGATAGACCATGTGATCAATAGTAGACGAACTAACTTAACCACTTGGCCACCGAGGCCCCTTTTCTACTTCTAAAAAGTCAATCGTTAATGCTACAGTAAATTCTACTATAAAACGTTTTTGGCATTTAAAAAAAAAAATAAGAAAGTGTTACTCGCTATGGTTTGAGATACCATTGTATCATTTTATGTTACCATGATATCATATCGTTAATTTCCTATCAATGTTCACCTCTAGCCTTTATATTCAATGAGTTATTTATATTCAAATAAGACAAAACAGCAATTTTCTTGTTTTGAATGGCCAAGGTACGTGGTATTATTTTGGCAGTTATGTTCCATGTTACTCTCCTGTGTGTTTATGTGGGAATGTTAAAATATTTTGTTTCTTTTAACATTGTTATATGGTAAAACAAGATATAAGAATATGTTAAGTTAATAAATTTTTTCCTACACAGCAAAATTAAACATGGAAGGGTTTCAAATGAACTCTTCTTATTATATAGATAGAGATGAAATATCGAATTTTCCAAGTGACAGAAATCACGGTAAATCACATGTGAAAATTATCGTTTATTTTCACTCTCGGGTTTTTTCCCGCCAAAATGTCACAATGGTTTTGTACTATACAGATATTCATCCGCCATTCATAAAATTTTGGATTAAGCATTAAAATTTTACGAAAACAATTTTGATCTATATAATAAATAGGATAATTAATTGGGCATCGTGAATATCCAAAATATGATCACTCGTGCCGCATAAAGCATTAGATTAAACTCGTGCGTGGAACAAGTTCCGCGCACTCATTTAATCAGATGCGTTATGTGGCACTCCTGATCATATTTTGGATATTCACTCCGCCCAATTAATTATCCTATAAATACTTCACTCATTAATCGTAAGCAATCTTGTTCTTGAATTAAAACAAATGTATATAGTGTGTTCAATGTATGCAAAAACTGCTGTTATTGTTGACCATAGTTTGAAAGTATGTTTGGCTAAAAGTAACATCACAAAAACAAAAATGGTTACTATAGAAATTAAAGGTGGATATAACAGGGCATATATTATTTGACTATAATAAGATGTCATTGTAGAGTGTGCTGTAAAAATCTTAAAATGAAAACACTTACCATATTAGTGGGAAAAATGAGTAAATGATGAGAACTTGACTTGGGACAAATATGGACATAAAAACTATCATACTCCTGAAAATACACAAATAAACAGAACATGAAAACGATCATACTCCTGAAAATACACATATACACAGAACATGAAAACGATCATACTCCTGAAAATACACATATACACAGAACATGAAAACGATCATACTCCTGAAAATACACAAATAAACAGAACATGAAAACTATCATACTCCTGAAAATACACAGAACATTAAAACTATCATACTCCCGAAAATACACATATACACAGAACATTAAAACTATCATACACCTGAAAATACACAAATACACAGAAATAATACATAGATTGTAAGTACAGAATTACATAGACTTAATACAGTAAGGGTAATACACATCTACATACTTGCCAACATATTTGTGGTAGAATTCCTGATAATTTTGGCAAGGGGACTGGAGACTGCTCAAGGAGGGCAAAAACCCTGGTAGGGGCCCATGGGGGCTCAGAAAACGATTTTAGAATATCTCTGTGTTATTTGAAGGGTCTCAAGAGTGTAAATATTTACTTATTAAGTTTTTTTTAGCTGACATATGCTTTTACTTTGTTAATTCTTGATAAGAAAAAGCTATTTTAACACAATTTTAAAAATAATTAAGACTTGCTTTTTTTTCTTGAAAAAATAAGAAACCAGGAGATTCCAACAACCTTCCCAGTTGCCCGGGAAGGTTTCAAAAATCCTGGAGCCTCAGGCAAAATCTGGAGCATTGACATGTATGCATCTATCGTAAATAAATATACAAGTTACCATAAAAGGTGTAATATATATCTATTGTAAATACTTAAAAAAATCACACAAGCACACATACAAATTACCATGACATGGGTAATACACATCTACATTGTAACTACACATACATGTACATATACAAGTTACCATATGCATGCCAGGGGTAATACACATCTATTGTAAATATACAAACATATATACAAGTTACCATGGTAGAGTTAATACGCATCTATTGTGAACAAACAGAAATATACCATGGCAGGTAATACACATATATTGTAAATACACAACCATATACCAGTTACCATTGCAGGGGTAATACAAATATATTGAAAAAAAAAACTAAAATCCACAAATATATACAAGTTACCATGGTACAGGTAATAAGCATCTATCATAAACAAACAGAAATATACCAAGTTACCATGGCAGGGGTAATACACATCTTTTGTAAATACACAAACATATACAAGTTACCATGGCAAATGGTAAAAACATCTATTGAAAATAACTATAGAATAATACATATACTTATTGTTACAAATAAGATTTGATAAAGAAATAAAGTTGTCTTATCATAGCTTTGTAATTATTATTTACCTTTGATGTTGAGCTTTACTGTCAATACACAATAAGACTGCTACACCAAAACATATCAACAAGGCCAAGCTGTAACAAATAACAATATACAATAAGACTGCTACACCAAAACATATCAACAAGGCCAAGCTGTAACAAATAACAATACACAATAAGACTGGGACACCAAAACATATCAACAAGGCCAAGCTGTAACAAATAACAATACACAATAAGACTGGGACACCAAAACATATCAACAAGGCCAAGCTGTAACAAATAACAATACACAATAAGACTGGGACACCAAAACATATCAACAAGGCCAAGCTGTAACAAATAACAATACACAATAAGACTGGGACACCAAAACATATCAACAAGGCCAAGCTGTAACAAATAACAATACACAATAAGACTGCTACACCAAAACATATCAACAAGGCCAAGCTGTAACAAATAACAATACACAATAAGACTGCTACACCAAAACATATCAACAAGGCCAAGCTGTAACAAATAACAATACACAATAAGACTGCTACACCAAAACATATCAACAAGGCCAAGCTGTAACAAATAACAATACACAATAAGACTGGGACACCAAAACATATCAACAAGGCCAAGCTGTAACAAATAACAATACACAATAAGACTGGGACACCAAAACATATCAACAAGGCCAAGCTGTAACAAATAACAATACACAATAAGACTGCTACACCAAAACATATCAACAAGGCCAAGCTGTAACAAATAACAATACACAATAAGACTGCTACACCAAAACATATCAACAAGGCCAAGCTGTAACAAATAACAATACACAATAAGACTGGGACACCAAAACATATCAACAAGGCCAAGCTGTAACAAATAACAATACACAATAAGACTGCTACACCAAAACATATCAACAAGGCCAAGCTGTAACAAATAACAATACACAATAAGACTGCTACACCAAAACATATCAACAAGGCCAAGCTGTAACAAATAACAATACACTGATTACTTAAACAGCATACAGCATCATGAAGGTAGAGTAAGGACTATACAGCCATAGAGTGACAAGTTGTGCTACCACAATACACGTCAACTCAGTCCATCGGGACATCAGCAACATAATGCCTTGTTCCAATATGACAAACCCGAAAAATTGCTTACTTGGTTTTAAAACATTTTTTTACACTCAGTATTTTTTAAACCACCAAAATTACTTTTGTACATTAAGATGTTTACAATTTAACAAAACGACCCTAATTACAGTAATTTTGATTTTCTGTAAAATAAAATTTTCTAATTCTGACACTGCCTCCTGGCTCAGATGATGATTCCTCATTTACCTTCAAATAGGATAAAACAATTACACTCGGGACAAATTATACACAATTTACCACTCTCATGCTGAAATGTTCACCCATACCTCAAGCTCTCATGTTGTAATGTTGACCCCTTATATACCCCAAACTCTTATGTTGTAATATTGATCCCTTATATACCCCAAACTCTTATGTTGTAATATTGATCCCTTATATACCCCAATCTCTCATGTTGTAATGTTCACCCCTTATATACCCCAAACTCTTATGTTGTAATATTGATCCCTTATATACCCCAAACTCTCATGTTGTAATGTTCACCCCTTATATACCCCAAACTCTTATGTTGTAATGTTGACCCCTTATATACCCCAAAAATTCCATCACAGCAGGTGATTATCATATAGCTACATTGTATAGTTCAATAATTAAAACAACCATTTTTGGCGTTATCATAAAACAGACACCAAACCAAACCTACATGCCCATCTTGAGAACTTACGTTTCTCCAACCATAGAAAGCATCAGGATGAACACTGGTAAAGCGACTACACATACTCTTCTGTTGTAACGGAATGGACCAGGATCAACCAACAGCTTTCGTGACCTTACAGGTTCATTGCTATCCTCCAAGTCCAATCCATTGTTCCCAACCAATAGTGGTATGTCTGTCTGTTGGTCATCAGACAGAGCTGTTTGATGGTGTATGTCTGTATCCATTGAAGTACAAATATTGATTTCTCCTCCCTGCTGGTCAGTTTGAATCTTTGTTTGACATTTCCAAATTATTATTCTGTCAATTAAAAAAACATGATTAAAATGATGTCATATTCTAAAACTGAAAAATTCTTTGTTGGCTTTCATGAAAAGTACATTATGTAATTTCAATGTAATAACAAGCTCCCCAAAAACTTGCTTATTGTAATATTGTTGTAATATTGTTACAACATTGAAATTACACAACTCGACATTTTGTGATTATCAACTCTCACTTATTATGAAATCTATAATTATCACACCCTGAAGTATCCTGTATTATCAGACATTTTGAAAAGGTACTAGTATGTTTGTTTTTATATAGACTTGGCCACAAGTTAGGGACCACCAGGATTTTAGCGGAGGTGATTTTTTTTTAAAACCAATATTTTTATCATTATATAACCATCCATTGTTCATTTCACGTTTCGTTTAAAATAGTCGACTATTTAAAACAAGTTTATGATTTTACTATTCAAATTGTATAGAAAAGACCAACAAGATGTCGTTTGTAAAAATATGCCATAAAACTGCAAAATCATAACTCAAAAAAAGTTTCAGTTTGAACCGCTGGTAATGTTACATACAAAGAGTTGGCAGGTTGAGGGTTATTAAGATGTAAGAAGAAATCATTTTGAAACATTTATTCACAAGAAAAGAGTCAGTACTGTGTGTATCCACCACGCTTCCGGTGCAATTCTTGAACTCGTCTCCTTATGCTCTGGACAAGTCTCTGAAGTCTACGTTGAGGGAATTGCCACCACCCCTGAATTAAAGTATCACGCAATTCTTGAATGTTCTGACATGGAGGGTCACGTTCATTCACTTTCCGGCCGAGATTGTCCCAAACATGCTCTATCGGATTCATATCCGGAGACATGGCAGGCCATGGTAATGTCTCAATTGCCTCATTTGCAAGATAACCTTTGACGATGCGTGCTCTATGAGGTCTTGCATTGTCGTCCATGAACACGTGTCTGTTTCCAAGTGGTTGAACATCAAAATGGGGCATAATACGGGAGTCCAGAATCTGATCTCTGTATTTTAAAGCAGTTAGTGTGCAATCTAATGGATACAAGTCTAACTTACAGTCATATGAAAAGCAGCCCCAAACTGTCACTCGGCCACCACCAAAAGCTGTAGTTCCCAGATCAAATGTGCAGGATCAAAATCTTTTCCAAGAGTGAATATTCCACCCGATATGGTCACGCGCACACTGCAGCAGGGCATCCTTATATCTTTGTGTAAGTGCTGGTCGCTTTATTGGTCTCCGTGCTCGAAGTCTTCCGTAGTTCAGCCTTCTGTTTACTGTCCGTCTACTGATTCTAACATGGACATTCCATGGACTATGCAACCTGTTTGCAGTGATAAAAGGTTGTTGTCTAGCAAGTCTTTGAACTTGAAGTAGTCTATCTTCTCTCTCTGTTGTCTTCTTCGGTCGCCCTGATCTTGGCCTTTCCCCAACAATACCAGTTTCATTATATCGTCTCATTAGCCTACTGATGACAGAAAGGCTAACATTGAACCTATCTGAAACCTGCCGCTGTGTCATTCCAGCCCTTATCATACCAACTGCTAGCCATCTCTCTGCATCTGCTAGTTTTCGACGTAGCATGTTGAAATGATTTCAAGAACAGGATCAATTTTACCTGTTACGCACGTGCACATGATGAAATGAAAAAAGGCGCCAAACTTGGGTTTTCAAAAGCTGAGGGTAGTGTTTTTTAAATCTCTATTGTTATTGTATCGTGAATCGAGCCATTTAAAAATTTTAACAATAAATACTACAAACCTAGCTTTTGTTGATAACATATACAAAAAGAACCAGAAACAATTAATTTTTTTATTTATTTGAAGCAAAACCTGGTGGTCCCTAACTTTTGGCCAAGTGTATATATGTGATACTGATAGAGGTTGTAGAACCATATTACGTAGGAGTGTAATACACCTGTTCTTTCTCACCACTTCAGGTCAGATATGGATATCCTGTATATTTTCAATGGAATCAATATCTGCCCTGTATAGCCAGATATGGATTAATTTGAAACTTGCAATTTTAAGTATATGATAAAAAAGTTATGATAGGGCAGTATTCATATCACATCCCGTACCAACCCTTGACCAATATCTGCCCTCATGCCTAAAGATCCTTATGCAGATATGGAGGTCTCAGGTTGATACAGGATGTGATATGAATATTGCCATGCAAAAACCTTTTATTATCCTTTAAATGTACTTGGATGTATGCTGGTTACTGGGAATAAGAATTATGTTTTTTTCTTTTTTGTACCATTCAAAACGGCCTTCACTATTATTTATTTAAAGCAAAAATGAAAAATAAAACAACCATAAATTGCTTAAACTTATGTCTATTTGTAATAAAATTTTTTCTTCAATGTTTGTTAAGATTAGTGTTTGGGTTGCATGTTGTATCAAGCCGAGTGTCTAAGACAGCAACCAATAGTTTACTGTCAATTAACAGTCCAATAAGTTGAAAAAACAGTGCAAGATAATAATGGAAAAAATTGTCTATATCATATCAAGTACCATCCTCACAAGTCAGGGTTTCTGTGTCCACATGTGTCTACAAACCCCTGACAAACTTAGCCGGGCTAGAAATTTTCATATGACGTCAAACCTTCAAAATATCAAATAATGAAATTGTTTGACAGAAGCAAGTGTTTGGTAGTAGTCATTCTTACTCATTCTTGAGTGGGAAGAAAACGTAACGCAACTAATAAATAACGCGGTAATAACAAACTATTAATACACTACTGTACAAAATACGCTAATTTTCATATGGTCTATGCAACACGTCCGTTTGGTTTATTTACAATCGACATCGGGATATCCCCTTACCAATTGTGAATGAAAGCGAGCTTTTGATTGGCAACATTAGGGTATGATGTACCCAATCAAAATAGTGACTTCAAGCCCAGGAATTTCCTAGCTAAGTTTGTCAGGGTTTCGTGACACTTACAGTGGACATAGAAACCCTGACTTGTGAGGATGATCATGTACATTAACAAGTTTTCAGAATGTGTGCTGAAGGTGTTTGCTTTAACTGGTCTATTCAATACCAACTTACATAGTTATAATTCTAGCACTCGATAGCAATAATTTGCAGCAAGACTTGTCTACTCTCTTAAACTCTGTTGAAATATATATAGTATCTGATTTTATCCTCCAAACTTAACATTTGCTGTACAGTAATTTTTTTCTTTTTGGTACATATGATATCTGTATAAAGTCTCTTAGTACTCTAGCTACAATAATGTACAAAAAACACCCTTTGGATCTATACATATTTTTCGCTATTAAAACTGCTTTCTTGGTTTAATCAATACAATCTCTAACTAAATAATTTAAACACTTTTTCATAATCATGGCATTGTTGACAAAATTGAAAATGTGGAGTATATAATTTCAGAATCGTATCTGTAAAAATGGTATCTGGTATAGCGCAATGAATGTAACTAAAATGATCCTGAATGATATTTTTTTTATCAAATTGATTCCTAAATTAAAAGAGGCCTCTGTGGCCAAGTGGTTAAGTTAATTGGTCTACTTTTAATCGTGTGGTCTGTCAACACTGAGGTTACCGGTTCGAGTCTAGCTGCGGGCAGTGTGTACTCGACTCCAATCTTAACTGACAAGGATTGCCAGTTTTCCTACCGAAGGTCGGGGTTCTCTTCAGGTACTCCGGCTTCCTCCCCCAATAAAAACCGGACACCATGAAATAGCTGAATTGCTGAAAGCGGTGTTAAACATCATTCAAACAAACAAACCAACCTAAATTAATATAATTATGCACTTCCAGAATTAACAATTCCATGATTACAAATAAAGTGTTAAAACAAATGAATAAGATGTTTTAGAAATATTAGTTAAACTGTAATACCAAAATAGCCAAGTGTCTAAGACTCCATCCGCACAAGTCTGGGTTCTTGTATCCACATGTCCACGAAACCCAGACAAACTTAGCTAGGAAATTCCAGGGCTAGAAGTCAATATTTTGATTGGCTACATCATGCCTGCATGTAGCCAATCAAAAACTTGCTTTCATACACGAATTGGTTAAGGGATATCAGGATGTCGATTGTAAATAAACAAATGAATGTGTTGCACAGACAAATAAAAATCAATGTATTTTATACATTGGGTGTTACTAGTTTGTTTTTATTGTGATATTTATTAGTTGCCTTTAGTTTTCTCTCCATCTGCCACCATGTTGCATATTCTACTGCCAAACACTTGCTTCCTTCAAGCAATTTCATTTGTTGATATTTTGAAGGTATGACGTAATACGAAAATCTTCTCGCCCAGGAATTTTCTATAGCTAAGTTTGTCGTGGATACATGTGGACAAAGAAACCCTGTGAGGATGATAAGATCCGAAATTGTTCATACTTCATTGTGTATAAAATATATTATATCATTACAGAAAAAACCTTAAACCTACTGCAGGAAAACTAGCAATCCTTGTCAATTAATGTTGGAGACAAGGACAGACTGTCTGCTGTAAGGCTTGAACCCGCAACTACAGTTGAGATACTAGCTTATTTAACCACTCTGCCATCAAGCATTCAAGGTAGAGAAGAAAAGTCTTACAAGATAAGCCTGGTGGTAACTACTCTGATAGTGTAGGTATTTGTACTCAAAGCGAAACAGGCAGAGCCTCACATTTCTCTCCCCCTATTAATAAGGCTCATAAAATCAGCATATTTTCTGGCAATGTAGTACACATTCTTTATGTGGCAACTGTTTTAGCTGTTGTTTATAGGCCTACAACAGCCGAGTGAACAGGACAATTTTCTAAAGATTTTTCAACACGTGTCTTTTGTAGAATATTTAGTGTTTATAGTATACCAATCATATATACACTTGACATCATTACCATATCAGGTATAAATGTGATCATGTGACTGTTGAAACTTGGAAAATGCTCGACATCGTATTTGTAGCACCTGCCATATTGGGAAAACCCTTTCAAAAATGGGGATTCCTCTCCGATTGTAAATGACGTCACGGCGAGAGTTCAAAGATGGCGGCGGTCGGGTGCATGGAAAGTTGTGGACAAGATAGTGAGGAAAGCAAGACTGAAAACGACTGTAAACTTGATCGATTTAGCAGAAAAAATGGAATAAGTCATCACTGTTACTGTAACCCTAATTCCGTCGAATGCAATATCAATAAAAGTGTTTTGTACGAAAAAAATAACCGAGTAAATGGCTCATTGAAACACAACTCATTCACAAAACCTTCTACCCCAGCCCTTCGATCTCGCAGTGAAAGGAATTCAGTAGGAAATGAACCGCCAAAGAGAAAGAGGAGATTGTCCAGACATGATAAGATCGATCAGAACAATGCGTAAGTTAACTTTTATTGAGGTTTTTCAAGAAAACATCTATCCATTGCTTCACTCTCTGGACAAAGACATCTTGATTGGGGCCTTCAAGGGGATGGTATTAAATGTAAGAAATACTTAAGGTTATTAGAAATAAAACCTGTTAATGTAAAACATTTAATTTTAATTGTAGAAGCTATTCATTACCAAAAGGATGTGTAGTTTTTGTTACAAAAATATTATTTCCTCACCAAGCATAACCTCTATTGCCTCAGATCTATATTTTTACTAGTTTACTATATCTGATTGCATATTCTAGGTATACACTAACATTAAAATCATTTTAGTAATTATTTTATTACAATATGACAACTGCTTTTCTTAGAAAAGGAAATAATTTCCAAATTGACAGATGAAGATGTCTACCTTCTAGTATCAAATAAAAAATGTTAAATAAACAGAGATAAGATGGAGTAACAAATCTATATTATTTTATAAAGTTCAGGGGTTTCCATAACTTTCAGCTATGGCAGAAACTGCATACTCACTATACTTGTACTCAAACTTCCTGAAAGTTGAAAATCTGTGCATAACATTTGGTCAGGCATATAAAACAATTTGGATAACAAATTACAATTGTTGATGGAGTCTTAGTACTAGTATATTGAGACTTAACAAATATTTGGTCAGACGTTACAATGTTTCTTACTTGCCTGTTAGTGCCTGTAGTCAGACAGATTCTGTAATACTATATATATATTTTTTTAAATCATATACATGTATTGACTTATTTACTTGTATTCCCTTGAAGATGTTGGAATTGTAATACAAGTGTTTTAAGTAGTGATTTGTTAAAATCAGAAAAATAATTTTTTTTCATTAAAATTTACTGTAAAGTGTAATTTGAATATTTGCCCTATATAGTTTCTATAATTTTTTAATTTCACTGATTTGTAATTGTATACAGTACATGTATATAAATCAAATAAATGTTGTCATAACTAGAACATATTTCTTTAAAATGTATTGTATCTCCTACTTAATACACAAGAATTCTAAATAAAATTAAGGTTGAACTAATTTAGTAATTATTTCACCATTACCACAATCAGTTGGTAAAATTTCATCAATAGTTCCCGTCAGTTACCATGTAAAGTCAATATACAGTTGTCATGATGATCTTACATAGATTATCACATGTACATTGATAGCTATATGTTTCAACATGTTTTAGTAAAAAAATCTAACCAGGAAGTTTAATGCTTTTAGAATAATATTAGCTGTTTTCCTTAATTTCCAACATAATGTACACCCGCCTTATTTAACAGGAGCTAAGCACAGTAATCGTCAGTACATGTCATTAAATTTATCCCAAGTGTTTTAACTTTTAATATACTAAAAACTGCAAGAGCAGTTGGCTTATTTTTTATTTATTTTTGCTGAATCATAGATTCGAAAAAGCAAGCTTTAATGTGAAGGGATAAATTATTCAAGCACCTTGTATATAAACTCCATTAAAAAGTTCTAAAATATGTAATTTTTAGAACTTATTTGTATTTAAAAGTAACTAAACGGGGGCTAATAACATACAGATTATTTTTGAGTATTTGTAACTCAACTGTCTTTCTCTTGCAAAACTATAATAAGTTGCCCTAGTGTTTCAATGTACATGTACTAGTACATACTATTTGATTTGATGTTGTTTAAATCTGATAACATCACTTGCCACTCATTTGATGTTTTAAGTGGTTTTTAAAAATATATAATACATATTTGATTTTTATTACATACATGTACATGTATATACATGCAGTACATTTAGTTGTAAAAAGTGTATAAAATCACGTTAACTAAGTCACTCCCATGTTTGACATGACTCGGACCAAGGATTAACAATCACCCACACAAATTTGAAAAGAAGACACCTTGCTTTGTAGGTGAAGTGTCACATTACTTTGTAAGTCAAGCAGACAGGTAGTCACCACCATACAGCTGGACCTGATTTGTTATCATTTGTAACCAACTAGTCTCGATTTGTTCGTGGAAATAGGTTTTTTTTCTATCACATTGATTTCACATTTGTAATTATTTCCTTGTTTAAACACGAAATTTGACTTGATTTCTAGACTACTAGATAATTAGTGGTAGAAAGTTTAATTCAGACAGGTATAGCACCATTCATTGTTTACAGTCTAGTCACATCTGGTTTTTAGCTTTGTTTTGTTGGTTTGTTTACGGTCAATATAATGCACTGGCAATCTAAAGATTTGATAAATATGACATTGAATGTTTGTACATTGAACCAGACACCACTGGGTTAGAGTATATGGAGGTTAGCTGTAAGAAGTTTCATTGTACATGTATACTTTTTGGCATAAACTTGGTTATTTATAAGTATGCTTTTTTTTAAAACAATAAGAAAATGTGTAAATCGCTTAAAACATAAAGTTGGTTAAATGACATTTTTCTGACAGATGACTCAAAATGATTATTGTTCTGGATACCAGTAAGCATCTTATGTCTTATTATTAAGATCAAGACAAGTACATGCTGTTTATTAAAGGGTACTTCAGGGCATTGACAGGTTACACAAGTAAGACATTGACAATGAGATCAATATACTGGGTCATTGATCTGCAGTCCAATTATCTGATGGATCAAATGGTACAGACAAATACCAGAAAGTTATTATGTAATATAAGGAGTATCAAATGGTACAGACAAATACCAGAAAGTTATTATGTAATATAAAAATACAATATCTAAATCAGATGCTATTACAACTGTTAATACCTGCTTATAAAGTTAAGAGTGACAAATAGCACATGTATGTTGCAATATGCTTTACACATACATGGATACATTGCAAATTATAACATACATGTATTATTTGTATATAAATTAATTGTACAAGAATACTGTCTTTTGATTGGCTCAAAATTTTCTATCAGAGGATGGAAAAAACGTCATCATGGAGACACACACCCTTTGATGTCATAAATTACTCCTGGAAAACTTAGTCTGCAAGTTGATCTTTATTTTTCAAAAATGTCATGTTAATTACACAAATAAAATTGTTGAGTTTATTCTAATGTTTGAATTTATAAGTATTAACTAAGCAAAATATTTTGTCCATCGAGGGATAACAACATTTCCATTGTGCACATTTAATATACTAGTAATCTGTTACGCAATGTGAAACATGGAAATTTTGTTATCCCTCAATGGAGAAAATATTTTTTTGTAGTTACAACTTTTCTTAATAATAATAATAATAACCAATAACAGACTTTTATTGGCAAAAATCACAAGAATTGCACAGATTTTGGTAATTTGAATGATTTGTATCCAACGGTCACACATATAATGAAAATAAATTGTATATATACCAGTACATGTACCAGCAACAAAGACAATGTAAATTGAAGTTTTCACTTCTTACTTTCATCATCTTGAAGAGTGTCTGTTTAGTGTTTTGAAGTTTTGCTCTGTTTAAATCTGTTTTAAAATGTATCACAGAAACAAATGTCTATTTGGAACTAACAAAATGATGAATACAAATTCAAATGCAGCCATGCCAACCAACAGATATCGATACATGTATCAGATAATCTGTGTACAAATTCTATGGAGTAAAATTATTTCTGGAGATTTCCATCACAAAATGGAGGTTCCACCATCTGTCTACACATATTGCCTGGCCTTGAACTCCAGTCACTCAATTAATCATTATCCTTGGTGATCTATAAAATTACCTAGATATATCCAACAAGTCAGGTCTTGTTCTTTGACCAATATTCAGACTGTCTGCCCCAGGTTTTAAGTTTTTTGTTGCTATATTTGTACATGCATTGTATAATTGGATAAAGACATTTTATGTTAAATGACTGTACATTATTGTTATAACATTAAATGGTTTAATCAGGCAGAAACTCTGACAAGAAACTAGTCTTATTGATTAGTGTACTCTGTTGACCTAGTCTACTTTCTAATGTCATAAAAAAGGAACATCAACAAATTGTTTATAAGTAGTCTGTATCCCAGGTGAACTGGTACTGTCTATAAGTAGTCTGTATCCAAGGTGAACTGGTACCTGCAAAACATTTAAAATATGAATAAATCAATATGCACAGGAAGCCCTATATGAAAACAAAATAGGTATAATAAAAAAACTAAAAAAATGCTAAATTTGAATTTTATTTTAATACCAATTTTTACTGTATACTTTTCCTACATGTATTTATTTATATATACTAGTACATGATGTCATGGACTGTTTTACAATACCACTATTATAACATGTACATGTAGAGATAATAAAAATGTAATTAGCATTGAAAAATAATGTATACTTGGTTTGTTTATTTTGAATGATGTTTAACAGCATGTAAAATTGGACGAGATAAAATACTGTAAACTGTGTTTCTGTAAACATTTCTGAAATATTGTACATTTGCACTCGGGGCCTCGGTGGCCTAGTGGTCAAGGTAGTTCGTCTACTATTGATCACGTGGTCTGTCAACACTGAGATTGCGGGTTCGATTCTCACTGCAGGCAGGGTGTACTCGACTCCAATCTTAATTGACAAGGATTGCCAGTTTTCCTACCGCAGGTCGGGGGTTTTCTCCGGGTACTCCGGCTTCCTCCCCCAATAAAAACTGGACGCCATGATATAGCTGAAAAATTGCTGAAAGTGGCGTTAAACACCATCAAACAACAACAAACAAACAAACAATTGCACTCCATTTTTAATAGGGTCATTTGGGCTCTGATATTACTGCCGCATGTAGTTGTTTGTCGTGTACAACAGGTATCATATATATAAAAAGTGAACTACATGATTCTATTTTAACACTGTTTAGACAATGTGTAAGACATCTGCTAACACTTGAGTTAAAATAAGTTTGATGTTAAAATAATATATATTTTGAATGTATAATTCAGGGCTCTGAGTCACCAATCCATTTTCTTATTTAGGCCAAATAGACAGACATATTCGTTTTTGTTTAGGCTTAACTTTAAACTTTTATTTTTTTGAAACATTAAAGATTCCTTCAAAGAAAAATTGACTTAAGATACCAGTTCATGTCCTTTTGCATGTGGTTTCACTTGAAAAATTATAACAATTTTTTTCGTTTATTTTTGACTAAAGTGTACAGTGTTATCAGGTGACATATTTATTATGCTATGTCTTACTTTTTGTTCTCATGTTATGTCTTACTGACCACCCTCATGTTAACTGACTGTCCTCATGTTATGTAAACTGACCTTCCTCATATTATGTCTAACTGACCATTCTTATGTTAACTGACCATCCTCATGTTATGTCTAACTGACAGTTCTCATGTTAGGCCTTACAGAAGGTTCTCATGTTATCTCTAACTAACTGCCCTCATGTTATGTTAACTGACCGTCCTCATATAACATGTATGTCTAACTGACCATTCTCATGTTATGTCTAACTGACCATTCTCATGTTATGTCTAACTGACCATTCTCATGTTATGTCTAACTGACTGTCCTCATGTTATGTCTGACTGACCGCCTCATGCTATGTCAACTGACTGTCCTCATGTTATGTCTAACTGACAATTCTCATGTTAGGTCTTACAGAAGGTTCTCATGTTATGTCTAACTGACTGCCCTCATGTTATGTCTGACTGATCGCCTCATGTTATGTTAACTGACCGTCCTCATATTATGTCTAACTGACCATTCTCATGTTATGTCTAACTGACCATTCTCATGTTATGTTTACTGGGAGATGAACAAGTTCTCAAAAGTAATATTTTCTCATGCCTGTGTTAAAATACAGAATAGTCCCCTACCCGAAATTCCTTCTTCCTCCTCCAATAAAAACTGGACGCCGTGATATACATGTAGCTGAAAAATTGCTGCAAGTGGCATTAAACAATATTTAAACAAACACAAATATTTTTCTTACATTGTTACCCTTCTTTTTAATGTAGTAAACAAACCCCCAGCATGGCCCCCGGGGAATTGTAAACATCAGCAAAAATACAAACATCTGACTTACTCACCTACATTTTCTATAAACAGAAACATTTTACAAAGATTTTTTGTTTACTGGGTTATTAGGTAATCTTTCTGCAATCTATCACATCCAGTCATTTAAAGAGGTGGTCCTTCTATAAAAGTGTAATTACATCCATAAATAACTAAGGTAAGTTTTTAAATGCAATGTTCAGGTGATATATTAATCTATGGTAAACATTGCATGTTATTGTTGAGGTAGATAAAAGCTGGGTTTTTTGTATATCAGCATTAATTCAGCTTGGCAGGGAATGCACATATTATGTCAGAACAGAGGAGATCTATTGATACTTATATTTAGTATCATATAAATGCGTTGAAAAGAAATGAAAATATTAGTTGTATTTTGACAAGTCCTGGTTGAATAGAACAAGGGCAGGTTACATTCACCAGACTGTATCACAATTGTTGTCTGTTTACAAATAGCTCCGTGTATCTGCTGTACCTGTAATGTTTCCTCTGTGTATCTGCTGTACCTGTAATGTCTCCTCTGTGTATCTGCTGTACCTGTAATGTCTCCTCTGTGTATCTGCTGTACCTGTAATGTCTCCTCTGTTGTACTAGTACATGTACAAAATTGCTAGCAATGTACACACAATTTTTTTTACAAAGAAATGTATGTATACAGGAATAAACATTTCTATATTGCATTTTGCAATAAGGTTTCAAGAATTTTTTTTGTCAGGATTCCTAACAGGTAGCTTAACATCTATACAGTTCCATGTACTTCATCTGATGAAATATAATGGAAAAAATTGTCAAGTAGAGGGAAAATGTAATGGTACTACTGTAGAATGTTTGGGGAGGAACTAGTGAAAACCCCAGACCTTCAGCAGGAAAACTGTATTCTTGTCAGTTGGCATCCAGAACTAACCAGAACTTAATAATTTGTTGATTTTTGCAAACATGAGACTGTCTGTTGGTCAGTTTGGCTGACTAGAGTCTTGTCTGTTGGTCAGCCTGACTTCATGTGACTGTTGGCCAGTCTACATGACTGTCTGTTGGTCAGTCTGATTGCATTTGACTGCTGCTCAGATCAGTTTAGATCTTGTCAACATGATTTTGTATGTTGGTCTGTTAGTCAGTGTGGCTAATGTTGGTCAGTCTGACTTCTCTTGGGCCCCACCTCTTAGTGACGGAGGCCCTTTAGTGATTAGTCTGTCTGTCCAAAACTTATCGTACCTAGCTATAACTTTTTTATCTCTTGAGATATTGGGGATGTGGGTAAATATAATCAAGTCGATGTGTTGCATACCATGGTTGATGGCCTTTGACATTGACCTTTAGGTTGGCGGGCCCACAGAGATGGATACCATTTCACTGATATCTAGTTTGACTGCTGCTCAGTCTGGCTAACATGATTCTGTTTGTTGGTCTCTATTACTTCATGTTACTGTTAGTACGTATGGCCAACTAGACTGTTGGTCAGTCTGACTTAATATGACTGTTGGTCAGTCTGTCTTCATGTGACTGTTGGTTAGTCTGTCTTCATGTGACTGTTGGTCAGTCTGACTTTATGTGACTGTTGGTTAGTCTGTCTTCATGTGACTGTTGGTCAGTCTGTCTTCATGTGACTGTTGGTTAGTCTGACTTCATGTGACTGTTGGTTAGTCTGACTTCATGTGACTGTTGGTTAGTCTGTCTTCATGTGACTGTTGGTTAGTCTGACTTCATGTGACTGTTGGTCAGTCTGTCTTCATGTGACTGTTGGTCAGTCTGACTTGATGTGACTGTTGGTCAGTCTGACTTCATGTGACTGTTGGTCAGTCTGTCTTCATGTGACTGTTGGTTAGTCTGTCTTCATGTGACTGTTGGTTAGTCTGTCTTAATGTGACTGTTGGTCAGTCTGTCTTAATGTGACTGTTGGTCAGTCTGACTTGATGTGACTGTTGGTTAGTCTGATTTCATGTGACTGTTGGTTAGTCTGTCTTAATGTGACTGTTGGTCAGTCTGTCTTAATGTGACTGTTGGTCAGTCTGACTTCATGTGACTGTTGGTCAGTCTGTCTTCATGTGACTGTTGGTCAGTCTGTCTTCATGTGACTGTTGGTCAGTCTGACTTAATGTGACTCTTGGACTGTTGGTCAGTCTGTCTTCATGTGACTGTTGGTCAGTCTGACTTCATGTGACTGTTGGTCAGTCTGACTTAATGTGACTCTTGGACTGTTGGTCAGTCTGACTTCATGTGACTGTTGGTCAGTCTGACTTCATGTGACTGTTGGTCAGTCTGTCTTCATGTGACTGTTGGTCAGTCTGACTTCATGTGACTGTTGGTTAGTCTGACTTCATGTGACTGTTGGTCAGTCTGTCTTCATGTGACTGTTGGTTAGTCTGTCTTCATGTGACTGTTGGTCAGTCTGACTTGATGTGACTGTTGGTCAGTCTGACTTCATGTGACTGTTGGTAAGTCTGTCTTAATGTGACTGTTGGTCAGTCTGTCTTAATGTGACTGTTGGTCAGTCTGACTTCATGTGACTGTTGGTCAGTCTGTCTTCATGTGACTGTTGGTCAGTCTGTCTTCATGTGACTGTTGGTCAGTCTGACTTAATGTGACTCTTGGACTGTTGGTCAGTCTGTCTTCATGTGACTGTTGGTCAGTCTGACTTAATGTGACTCTTGGACTGTTGGTCAGTCTGTCTTCATGTGACTGTTGGTCAGTCTGTCTTCATGTGACTGTTGGTTAGTCTGTCTTAATGTGACTGTTGGTCAGTCTGACTTGATGTGACTGTTGGTCAGTCTGTCTTCATGTGACTGTTGGTCAGTCTGACTTCATGTGACTGTTGGTCAGTCTGTCTTAATGTGACTGTTGGTCAGTCTGTCTTCATGTGACTGTTGGTTAGTCTGTCTTCATGTGACTGTTGGTCAGTCTGTCTTCATGTGACTGTTGGTCAGTCTGTCTTCATGTGACTGTTGGTCAGTCTGTCTTCATGTGACTGTTGGTCAGTCTGACTTCATGTGACTGTTGGTCAGTCTGTCTTCATGTGACTGTTGGTCAGTCTGACTTCATGTGACTGTTGGTCAGTCTGTCTTCATGTGACTGTTGGTCAGTCTGTCTTCATGTGACTGTTGGTCAGTCTGTCTTAATGTGACTGTTGGTCAGTCTGACTTCATGTGACTGTTGGTAAGTCTGTCTTCATGTGACTGTTGGTCAGTCTGTCTTCATGTGACTGTTGGTCAGTCTGACTTAATGTGACTGTTGGTTAGTCTGACTTCATGTGACTGTTGGTCAGTCTGACTTAATGTGACTGTTGGTTAGTCTGACTTCATGTGACTGTTGGTCAGTCTGTCTTCATGTGACTGTTGGTCAGTCTGTCTTCATGTGACTGTTGGTTAGTCTGTCTTCATGTGACTGTTGGTCAGTCTGACTTGATGTGACTGTTGGTCAGTCTGACTTAATGTGACTGTTGGTTAGTCTGTCTTAATGTGACTGTTGGTCAGTCTGTCTTGATGTGACTGTTGGTCAGTCTGACTTGATGTGACTGTTGGTCAGTCTGACTTGATGTGACTGTTGGTCAGTCTGACTTAATGTGACTGTTGGTCAGTCTGTCTTAATGTGACTGTTGGTCAGTCTGACTTCATGTGACTGTTGGTTAGTCTGTCTTAATGTGACTGTTGGTCAGTCTGTCTTCATGTGACTGTTGGTCAGTCTGTCTTCATGTGACTGTTGGTTAGTCTGTCTTCATGTGACTGTTGGTCAGTCTGACTTGATGTGACTGTTGGTCAGTCTGACTTAATGTGACTGTTGGTTAGTCTGTCTTAATGTGACTGTTGGTCAGTCTGTCTTGATGTGACTGTTGGTCAGTCTGACTTGATGTGACTGTTGGTCAGTCTGACTTGATGTGACTGTTGGTCAGTCTGACTTAATGTGACTGTTGGACTGTTGGTCAGTCTGTCTTCATGTGACTGTTGGTCAGTCTGTCTTCATGTGACTGTTGGTCAGTCTGTCTTCATGTGACTGTTGGTCAGTCTGTCTTCATGTGACTGTTGGTTAGTCTGTCTTCATGTGACTGTTGGTCAGTCTGTCTTCATGTGACTGTTGGTTAGTCTGTCTTCATGTGACTGTTGGTCAGTCTGACTTCATGTGACTGTTGGTCAGTCTGTCTTTATGTGACTGTTGGTCAGTCTGTCTTCATGTGACTGTTGGTCAGTCTGTCTTCATGTGACTGTTGGTCAGTCTGTCTTCATGTGACTGTTGGTCAGTCTGACTTAATGTGACTGTTGGTCAGTCTGTCTTCATGTGACTGTTGGTCAGTCTGTCTTCATGTGACTGTTGGTCAGTCTGTCTTCATGTGACTGTTGGTTAGTCTGTCTTCATGTGACTGTTGGTCAGTCTGACTTAATGTGACTGTTGGTCAGTCTGACTTAATGTGACTGTTGGTCAGTCTGACTTAATGTGACTGTTGGTCAGTCTGTCTTCATGTGACTGTTGGTCAGTCTGACTTCATGTGACTGTTGGTCAGTCTGACTTCATGTGACTGTTGGTCAGTCTGTCTTCATGTGACTGTTGGTCAGTCTGACTTGATGTGACTGTTGGTCAGTCTGTCTTCATGTGACTGTTGGTTAGTCTGTCTTCATGTGACTGTTGGTCAGTCTGTCTTCATGTGACTGTTGGTCAGTCTGACTTGATGTGACTGTTGGTTAGTCTGACTTCATGTGACTGTTGGTTAGTCTGTCTTCATGTGACTGTTGGTCAGTCTGTCTTCATGTGACTGTTGGTTAGTCTGTCTTCATGTGACTGTTGGTCAGTCTGTCTTCATGTGACTGTTAGTACGTATGGCCAACTAGACTGTTGGTCAGTCTGTCTTCATGTGACTGTTGGTTAGTCTGTCTTCATGTGACTGTTGGTTAGTCTGTCTTCATGTGACTGTTGATCAGTCTGACTTCATGTGACTGTTGGTCAGTCTGTCTTCATGTGACTGTTGGTCAGTCTGTCTTCATGTGACTGTTGGTTAGTCTGTCTTCATGTGACTGTTGGTTAGTCTGTCTTCATGTGACTGTTGGTTAGTCTGTCTTCATGTGACTGTTGGTTAGTCTGACTTAATTTGACTCTTGGACTGTTGGTCAGTCTGACTTCATGTGACTGTTGGTCAGTCTGTCTTCATGTGACTGTTGGTCAGTCTGTCTTCATGTGACTGTTGGTTAGTCTGTCTTCATGTGACTGTTGGTTAGTCTGTCTTCATGTGACTGTTGGTTAGTCTGTCTTCATGTGACTGTTGGTTAGTCTGTCTTCATGTGACTGTTGGTCAGTCTGACTTAATGTGACTGTTGGTCAGTCTGACTTAATGTGACTCTTGGACTGTTGGTCAGTCTGGCTATCTTGACTGTCTGTTATTTTGTCTGGCCAACATCCCCCTGACTCTTTATCAGTCTGACTTTATGTGACTATTAATCCGACTGGCCAACAAGAGCCAGTTTGTTACTCAGCCTGGCAAACCTGCAACAGACACTATAGTACCAAAGACAGACATGATCATCAAATTACAATCTATATAGAGACAAACACATGGTCAAAATTAAAATAAGTTACAAGCAACAGCATCAAGAACAAATAAAGAAAACTAAAGTTAAAATAAAGATAAAACTAGGGTCATCAGAATAGATGTAGGTACTAGTAAATACGAACAATTTAAGATAATATCAGGGGGTAATTCGAATGGGTAAAGACAGAAAACCAAAAATACGTATACAACTTGGAATGGTACATGTAAATGGCGTTTGTACCACATTTCAGTACATGGGATAACTAGTCTTGTATTTATCTGACTTCGTTTGAAGTTAAAATGATAGTAATATAACAAGGTTTTACTGTTACATGTTTTTTATGGGACAAGCTGAAGAACATGTCGACTGCTCAGGAACCATTTTTGTGTGTGAAGTAAATGCCTGTTTAATACTTGTGAATAATGAAATATTGTCCATCAAAATGTCATTGTTTAAATTGTTATATCAAAGAAAATTTATATGTTACAAGATGTATGTTTTCTACATTAGTCTTTATAGTCTATTTATAGTATTTATTTGATCATGTGCTACAATCACTTACCATAAGACTTACGTTAATTGGTACTGAGTTAGCGTTGATTTGTACTGAGTTAGCGTTAATTTTTACTAAGTAAGCGTTGATTGGTACTGAGTTAGCTGAGTTAGCGTTAATTGGTACTGAGTTAGCGTTGATTGGTACTGCGTTAGCTGAGTTAGCATTAATTGGTACTGAGTTAGCGTTGTTGGTAAGGTAAGGTGTGAAGAGTTGTTTCAAAGTAACTGGTAAGAAGATATATTTATGAGCTATTATTTTACTTAATTCCCATGCAAAAACAAACGAAAATTAATGACACAAACGGTTTGTCAATTGTCATATAGCTGCAGTTGTGAAATCTAACAAGCCATTAAATAAATTATTGTGATATTTGCAAATGTAAAAATTAGTAGTGAAATTTAAGTTCATCTTCACATAAAGATACTGTAGTTGGTTGCTTAACAGTACTCGGCAACTCTCAAGATTTGGAATTTCACAAAATTATTCTGTAAAGCATGACATAAGGTGTAATTACGGCTGTGACAGTTCAGTACAATTAGTTCAAGTTCTGCCAAGATTTGTGTTATGGAATAATTTCATGTTCTTTAAAGAATGTTATAAAGTGCTGCAGGACAAAGCTGTGTACAGAACAGAATTACAAAGATAATTTGATAGGTATAAACGAAATCCGGTTTCCTTTCATTAACCAGATTTTGGCAGAGTACAGTAGAACAGTAGAATTTTTATTGACTGAATTATCTACAGATTTAAATGGATCAATGAAACCAATTTCTGCTCTATTAGTACCAGACTGATGACATGTTTATGATGTAAGCAGACGACCTTCACCTAGTGTCTGTTATCTGGGTCATAATGTCTTGAACATTTTTTTACAGTTCAGTGCTTTTGAGAATGTTATACATGTACATGTTACCAGGTCTGACATATTTAAATACTGTGTACTTGTACTTTTGTTTTTTTTTATGTTTTTATTTGTGTTAAATTCCAGTAGTATGATCATTTTCTTAGGGAATGTGAACAAGGTTTTTTAATCATGTACCTAATATTATATTAACATTTAATTGGTGCCGCCAAAAAAGCCAGAGAACCAATATGTTCAGTATTATATCTGTATCTAGAGTTCCCTGTAGCTTAGTTCCTTAATCTAAGCTGACAAGATGCAGAAAAGGACTGCCACCTTGTGATTTTGTATGGCACCAGGGCATATGTAACTGTACTGTATTATGTGTTGTTGGTCTTAGTGTGTTGATAGGAAATGGTTGTTGAAATTTTAGTTTGCTGTAGGCTTTATTGCAAGACATTCATGATTAGTTTGTAAATTGTAACAAAATTCATTAAATTGTGATCTGCAACTCTTTTCACAAATCGGGAATAAATAATCAATTTTCTTTCTTGAGCATTTCATGAACATGTGTTTTTGTCAAGAACTTCATGTCACAAGTAATATCACTAAAATGGTATATTGTACAGGTGCTTGTCTGCACATGTGACTTGTATGACCAAATATGGTAGTCACATCTGCTGACAGAAGTTGATAGAGTTTGTTATGTAATACATGTTTCAAGAAAACTTAATTTGTCACTTGAGCTTAAAATCAATACCATGTGTAACATTTTTAAACATTAGAATATTTTTAATTCCATTTTATAATTCAACAAATCAGCACAAGTAGCATAAAAGTAGATATAATACAAGAAATAATGACTTTTATTAACCAAACATTATCTCATAAAAATTAATTTAAATCATATGTAAAATATCATGACTTGAATTTACAAAATTATTTGCCATGAGATGATCACTTTAATTAACTAAATAGCAGGAAATGTTCAGTTTAATTAAGCTAAAATTAAAATGATTATTTTAAATTATACAAAGTACACACAGGTAAATGCCTACAGTCATCAGGTAAAAGGAGGGTTACAAAATATCATAAGTTCATGGCTACAAGTAGGTTTTAATTCACTGATTGATTGAATGTTTGCTTAGTATTTCAGCTATATTCAGTACAAGAACAAGTTAACAAACAATAAATCAACAGGAAAAAAGGGTGGGACATGGGGCTGGCTGCTCGATGGTCCCGGCTACATGCAGGATCCATTACTATTTATACCTAGTAGCCAAGGCAACAGTCAGAGTTGGGTTTAGTTAAGATAGTAAAATTTAAAGTTTAAGGAGGAGATTTTGAAAAAATTGATTGTACTGCATGGTTTAATGTAATGTTGGTCCCTGTAAACTTCATGTAGGTACAAACAGTACAGTCAGATATGGTGAACTGTCGTAATGAGACACCCATCTACCCAGAGGGTTCTTTTTTGTAAGACATGGCTCTACAGACAGATTTTATTGCAGTATTGACAGTTTATTAACCCTTTTATACTGATCTTAGAAATGTTTATCCTGCCTAGTGTTTAAATGCAGAGCCATTGTACGATGTGGCCAATGACTCCGGTAATCAAACAGCAATGTAATGTATGATGTCACTACCTTCTCCGTTATTTCTCTATTTTATACCTATATAATATTACTAATTGATTTATTTAGGTATTATTTTATATCTTGTTTGTCTAAGGAGACAAATCATCTGATTGGAGAGATTAAGAAGTTCTATGACTTCTGCACTTAATTTATAATTGAAATTGGAAAGCATGTAAACATGTTTTTTCCTTTGTTCATATTTATCTGTCTCAATAATGTATTAAACTGGATCACACAACAGTGGATACTTCTTATATTTGTTAATGTTTTGGACATTAAAGACTGGATCTGTTATGATCAGTTGCATGTATTTCAAAGTTGTAATTTTCAGGCAAACTTTAGAGAGCTCAATTTTATGTCAACTTTTATGAACGGAATGGTATAAGACATTTGCAAGAATTTGACATTCTAGATAATTTACTGTTGCAATATTAATTGGATCTTTTTTACTTTTATTTGATTTTGAACTGGTACCATGTCTTAGTGACACTGCACCAATGGATAATTATTCAACCGTGACTGAGGATTCGTCTCAAATCAATACCAAACAAAGGTCTATTAAAATTATTTATATTTACAAATATTGGTGCGTCTAGGATTAGGTGTCTGTGTGGTTAGGTATATGGTCCTTACCCCCTTTGTGCCATATTTCATTTCAATGAGATTAAATGCTTACACCATCCATGTATGAACAATGGATTCCAGACAACAGGTACACGTAGTCAATATCAGTAATGGTAAAATTTTGATTGGGTATTTGAGATATCAGCTGTTACACTGGAGACCAGGTTCTTACATGTGTTATAAATTAACATGTAAATCACACATGCTTAATATGTAATAATTTATGATTAAGAAATATTGATGATCATAGTCGACCTATTTTCATTCTCTTTGTTATATTATCTCAGTGTTTGGTGACTTCACTGTTAAATCATTAGTATTACTTTTAAAGCAGTGATATTATCAGGAAATATGTGTAACTGCATGAACCTGTTAAACTGAAAATCAAATTGTTTTCTGTATGTAAAATTGTTGTATTAAATGGTACCTTTTAAAATGCTTTAAATATATTATTAAATTAAGTAGAAACAATAGGTCCTTTATATAATAACATGAGGACTTAATATTGTAATTACAGCACCCCTTTATAATGCTGTCTATTACAGTCCAATTTTCTCAAATGTACATGTAGTTTCATATAAAGTTAGCCCTTAAAGTACCCCATCCCTGACTTTGGCCACAATCTGCTTGGTTCAACAAGTGGGATATTGTACTGTATTGACTGTCGGTTATGGTTTTTAATGAATTCTATTATTATTTGTCATTTTCACAAGACTTTGAATTTATTTGATTTAAATTAAACAGAATACATGATTTGATTGATTATCAGGATAATTGTGGATTTTAAATAATACATGTACACTTACTCAGAACTGACTTATGTTGTTTGTGGACTACAGCAATAATATGTGATGGACAGGAAAACTATTATGTAAGGGTTTACTGTTGATATAAGTGAACACAAGTGTCACACAGTATCATATTTGTGATCATTGTTTATCAGTTTTTAACACATGTCTTCCTTATTACATCTCAGACAATTCCTTTGTCTAGTTTTGTATCTGTATTAAAATGCAAGTGTGATTTTAAGTGGTACCTGGTAATTTGACATAATAATATCTTTATTGTCATACAAGTTTAGCTTTTCTAAAAAGCTAACCGTCTCTTAGCTGCATTACAAATTTTATAGATTTATTAAAGTATCTGTTTTTTGTAATTTATATGTAAGATAGGTAAACAATGTTCATGTACCTTGTAAGGACATTGTTTACGCTAACCTATTATAAAATTGTGTTTGAGAGATTTAAAATGCCTGTCGTCACTTCACACATGCTTTTTAAAAAATAATTAAACAAAAGTTGACTCCCTAAACAACAATGTTCAAAATTAGTGGTAAAAATATGTTTTGTTAAATTTGCATCAATATCAGAACGAAAATAAAGATACAGAACATATAATTTTTTCCTAACCCAAACAGCTTTAAAAAGTAGGGAGATTTTGGTACAATGTTTACCTTTTAATTGTTCACTGACCAATGCATTGAATGAAATAGAAGTCAATATGTGGAACGTAACATTACTACACTAAAATACTGATTAACGAAAATAAAGATATAGAACATATAATTTTTTCCAAAACAGCTTTATAAAGTAGGGAGATTTTGGTACAATGTTTACCTTATAATTGTTCACTGACCAATGCATTGAATGAAATAGAAGTCAATATGTGGAACGTTACATTACTACACTAAAATACTGATTACAACCCCGATTCGACCTAAGAATATATCGAAATTTCAGTACACATACTAGTGCGATCCTGACGTAAACCAATGAAATGAGAAAAATATTTATAGATTTAGTTAACCACCCAATCAAGCAACAGAGAGTCATTTACTCCGAAGACTGATCGTCATTTGACTATGTATACCGTCTCCCATGGGAGACGGTAATAAACATATGTTTGTGACAAAAACACAAATACACAAAAAAACATACATAATACTCAGATCAAAGAAAAGAACAATATGAAAGTTAATCCTCTTTTGCCCTCAGTTCAAATGACTGTTTTAAAAAGGAGCCAATTAGTTTCACATGTTCTGTAGACACTGGATTCAAGAGACTCTACAGATTTTTTGTTTCAATTCTATTTTCCAACCTAATTTATCAAATAATTCTAATCTTTTTTGTTTGTTTTGATTACAATGTAAGAGGAAATGTTCTTCATTTTCAATGACATGGCAAGTTTTACATAGACGGTCATCCCTAGTTGTTTTGAAGTATCGACCCCTCTCTATTTCTAGATTATGATCGCTTAAACGAAGTTTTGTAAAGCATAGTTACTAGTATCTGGTGGCATATGAAGAAGCAGCATTGTTTTCTTCTTTTATAAACCAATGTATTTTTTAAGTAAAGTAGGAAAACTATGGCTTTTAAAATTTTAAAACCATTGTAATCTACTTTGGAAAATGTTCAGACAATGCATATCCATGTACATTGATTACTCCCTGATATCCAATCGAATTCTGGGTAACATCTGTTGTCATCATATCATCTGATTACTCACTGATATCCAATCAAATTCTGTGTAACATCTGTTGTCATCATATCATCTGCAGTTGTTTGTATGCCTCTCCCCTTTACAATTACAACAAGCAGAACCTCAAAAAAAATCACCACCCATTTAAATCATAAAAGCAGTATTTTTTTGTGTGTGTTAAAATTTATGGTTAACAAATAGAAATTTTCAGTTGTAAGGGAAGGGGAGGGGGGTTCTGGCTATTCAGGCTTCCTCCCCAAATAAAAACTGGATGTCATTATATAGCTAAAATATGGATGAAAGTGGCACTAAACACCATTCAAACAATCAACAAATACACTGGCAATTGTAACCATCTGGTCATATGTATTGTTTCGTCTTGCGAAAGGAATTTTCTATCACTCATGGATGATAACTTGGTCATTCCAAAAAATGTATGTAAGAACTTATAATACAAGATGGCCACCTGTATAATTATTTTGAAAAAAAATGATGTAAAATAGTTTGGGTTTTTCTTTTCAGGACAATCTCAGAAGAGAAAGTTCAACAACTGGATCTGTCTTGCCTAGAACTGATCACAAAGAAAAATGGAGATTCCTGGTAAGCTGATCATATATAATGGTTTGAAGCTGCTATGTTTTGTACCTTCAGAAACATTCTGTTGTTTAAATTTAGACCATAATGAGGCCTTATTAGGTAGATATTTGGAACTAGAACTTTTGTTATACATGTTTTACCTGTCAATATGATAATGTAGTGGACCCACAAGTTTAATACAAATTTCAGATTTCTTGTTGATCAGATTTTTGTTGTAGATGTTCCTAAATGTTCCAGAGATTGCTTGCTATCAGAATGTCTTATAATTTATTTTAAACGGGTTTAGCAGGGACCAAAACTGGCAACCTTTTCAATTATTTAGTTACAAAGTTCATTTTTACAGTATTAAAACATGAATTTTAAAATTTGTTGAGCAATTCTGCAGCAATAAAGACTAAAACCATGTTTTCCCACTCACATGGATTCTTATATTTAATGAGATTTTGGTGGATTTTATGTACCAGTCTACAAGAATTTCTACATTTACAGGACTTCTGTTTAGCTAGTCCATTTGTAATGCTAAAATTTACTATACATAAAGAAATCTGTAAATAGATTAGTTTAACAGTATTAGTTTTTCAGTCTGACATATTTATCTGAAATTATACTATAATAATAATTTATGGTAATTATTACATGTATTTTAAAAGGAAAATTTTTGCATGGCAGTAACAATTATGTTGATAACCTTGCTGTTGTGAAATATAATCCGTAAAGTTAAGCTTATAAAATCACTGTGCATACCTGGTCTATCATTAAATCATTACAAGATTTTTATCAGATTTAAAACTTGGTGAATAGTATTGTATTACAGAGTGTCAACAGTTGCATTACTTGCTTTTTTCTTTTCTTTTAGGTTTTTGATTGTTTTGTTTTTATTTGGATGACATCTGCTCTGTCTCATATTTATCTTTCTATTTTTAGTTTTTCTGATGATCTCGGTAATGACAGCTGCTCGGGACATATTTCTCCAGATGTGTCCCGCTCGTGTACGCCCGTGTCTGCCACGGGGAGTTGTGTGTCTAGTCAAATCAGTAAAGACTACCGAACGTCAGACGTTCAGGAAAGCTGTAAAGAGACCCTTTCAGTCTGTAAATGGAAAAACTGTGATATTTCTTTAGACTCTCGTCGTCTTATGGACCACTTAAAACATTCTCATGTAGAGCAGCAAACGGGTGAAAAATTTCATTGTCTTTGGTCAGGATGTAAAGTATTTAACCAATCATCTAGCTCCAAGTCTTGGTTAGAAAGACATATTCTCACACACAGTGGTGATAAACCATTTAAGTGTATATTTGAGGGGTGTTGTTTAAGATTTCCATCACAGAAGGGATTAGAGAGACATGTACACAGTCATTTCAATGCATCTCAGCAATCAAGCCAGAAAACATCAAAACCACGAGAAGATACACCAACCAAATTATTCCGTAGGAGACGTGTGAAAAGAAAAAGACCCTTAGGTAAGCTTATTACTATGTATTAACTGCAAGAAAGAACAAAAGAAAATTTATTACATATATCCACAACAAGGGGAACCAACTTTTATTTGGTGGAACTTGTTGTGTTTTTTTTTACAAATAAATTGACCAGTTATAAATTAACATGAGCCAGGGGTCTTTTTTTCTACGTTGAAGTTCTGAAGGTAGTGAATGTACTTTATGTAGTATATGTATGTCAGTTATCTTTGTTTTGTGGTGTTTAATGTCACTTTCAGCAAATTTTCAGCTATATCATGGTGTCTAGTTTTTAATGGGAGAGGAAGCTGGAGTATTCGGAGAAATTCTTGTCATTTACGATCAGAGTCGAGGGCACCCTGCCCGTAGTGAGACTCGAACCCACAACCTCAGTGTTGACAGACCACCTGATCATTAGTAGACGAACTTCCTTAAACACTCGGCCACCGAGGCCCCTATGTAGTACATGTAAACTTACTGAAGAATTTATTGTCATAGTTACCATTAGCATGACCAAGTCTGAAGGAACCTTATTCTACCTGCCTACCGACAGAGTGTGGCCGGATTAACTGCAAAGATTTTTGGCCTAAGCTATCTTCACAAACAAGAGCAGATGTCGCATGTCCTGAAATAAATTTCACATCAGTTTTTTATAAACTACTACCAATTTGGTAGACATTTTTGTCTCGCCTGCGGCAAGACATATGTATGGGAATCCGGCGGCGGCGGCGGCGGCGTAAACACTTGACATCTTGCTTCATATATTTGTAAGCCCAAGCCCTAGGTCCATCAAATTTGGTCCAGAGGTAGCTTATGATGAGTACTTGCCAGTCAGTCACCTGTCACCTGACCTTGACCTCAATTTCACGGTCCAGCGACTACGTTAAAGTTTTTGGGTTACGACAGTTCCTCTGTAACTACGCATGGTAGGATGACAATATTTGGTGTATAGGTTGCTGATGACTAGTACATGACTGTCTGGTAGGTGTCACTTGACCTTGACCTCAATTTCACGGTCCAGCAACTACGTTAAAGTTTTTGGGTTACGACAGTTACTCTGTAACAACGCATGGTAGGATGACAATATTTGGTGTATAGGTTGCTGAAGACTAGTACATGACTGTCTGGGAGGTGTCACCTGACCTTAACCTCAATTTCACGGTCCAGCGACTACGTTAAAGTTTTTGGGTTACGACAGTTCCTCTGTATCTACGCATGGTAGGGTGACAATATTTGGTGTATAGGTTGCTGATGAATAGTACATGATTGTCTGGTAGGTTCCACCTGACCTTGACCTCAATTTCACGGTCCAGCGACTACGATAAAGTTTTTGGGTTACGGCTGTTCCCCTGTAACTATGCATGGTATGGTGACAATATTTTGTATACAGGCCACTGCTGATATTTAATGCTATTTACGTAATGCTTATGACGAAATTTATTTTCGTTACTGATGCCGAATGCAGGCGAGACATTTTTCTGTGTCCACACTTGTTATATTTTTAGTTGTGTTTCGGTAATTGTTGTCAAATTTCCAATAAGGTAGTACTCTCAGCTGACCGCAGTTCGAGCGTCATGTATGTAATAAGGTAGTACTCTCAGCTGACCGCAGTTCGGGCGTCATGTATTAAATAAGGTAGTACTCTCAGCTGACTGCAGTTTGAGCATCATGTATGTCTAGTTCTTATACATGTACATGAATTCCAAAGCTCATATGAGGCTGACATAGACAGCTTGTAAGCAATAATTGTCAAAATATCTGACATATTATCATTTATTTCTAATATTTAAAGATACATTTATACTGTAATGTTTATCCTACTGAGAAATTATTCAGGTTTTGATTGACATCAGAATTGTATTTCATACAATCAATAGATATCACTTGACCCCATTTCCAAATGGCTGGGTTATTTATATATTCTGTGTTAAATTTAGACTTCCTATAGTCACACAAAGGGCAGTATTGGATTTATGGTGCATGGGTAAAAATGTAATATCCTTAACTGCTAATTAATATATTGGTATAAAAGTAAAAACTGGGTCATTTACTAAAGCTTTATGGTAGTTGTACTAATATGGGTTTAGTTTGGTCTGCTGTATATGTACCAGTGAGTATCTGTAAATTTATCCCTAAATAACAATAAAACTAATAAAATATTAAAGCTTTTTTTCAGCAGGTGTGGAAACATGTTTTTTTGTCTAATCAGACAAATTAAAGAATGGATTTTTTTTTCAACAAAAAAAACAATAGATACATGTATTAATTGACCAAACATGTAGTCTTGGAAAAAGTTGTCTCCCCTTTTAATCCACCTGGCAATCATTCTGGAATGGTCTTAAGCTGTATAATGTGAATGGATTTCAATTGAAAACAGATATAAAAATTGAACTTATTTGTACAGTCTGATTCATTTCCCCAGATCGCAGATGTTAAAAAAATCCTTTGGTGAACTTGAAGTGTTCAGTCAGAAAACTCAATGAACCATTTAATGAAAGGATGTCAGTTTTTCAACTCTCCATAGAAATAAAACTGTTTTCCATGTTGAATAGCCCTTCCCTTAGGACTAAAGAGATTTGACTGAGAAAATATTTTCTGTATAAATTAAGTAATCACATGTTTTTGTGGGTAAAACATTTTTTTCTTTGTGGTGCGAGGGAGAGTATTTGACATCCAACATTAATCACAGATTAAATACCTCATAAAAAAGGTTGAAATTAGCCACAAACTAAGTGTGGTACTGAAATTATGATGTATGAATATGAATAAAGGAATGTAGGCAATCTTCAGTATTTGATGATCTATGTTACATTTACTGTTTTATACTGTACATTACATGTACACCTACATGTACTGTATACTATTGCTGTACACATACTGTACATGTTATTATTGTTAGACACCTGTTACTTGATAACTGAATTGTTAATTTTTTTAATTTATGGTACAAAAGACAGGGAATTCTTCATTTTTATTTTTATGGTACAAAAGATTGATGAGACTGATATTGATTATTTCGTGTACATTGTAATAGATTTCAATACTTGACAATTACAAACTTTATCTTCATGAAATTAACTTTGAAATGAGCAGTATACATTCTTTCTCTTTACGCAATTATGAATCCTTCTGTTCTGATGTGGCTTGGTAGTAACCAGATTGCTTCGACCTGCAAAGTTTATGATCCTTTGAATTCATTTCAAGTGTTATTCATGTATTCTTTGGCATTTATTTCACAATATGATTAGTTTACATGTTTTTTACGAAACTTTGTTGGTGGCCATTTTTTGGGGGGAACTTCCCTTATATTGTGTCATAATGTCCTCATTTGAAAAGGGTATGTTGTACATGTATATTGTGTTTTAATGGATGATTGACATTATTATATATATTCTGTTTACAAGACTTGTCTTTAAAATTTCTGCTGCTTTTAAAACATTACTACTGTATGTATATTTGGCTTAAGTCATACAGAATCCTGTCTCAGGACACGTCTCAGTTAACATAGTAACTAGGACAAAGAATTATTAAATGTCACGGTGATCTGTATGAAGTGACACTTGCGGTGAACTGTGCCTTTTTATTTACTTCCATTTATGGGTAAATATTATGACCTATTCATTCATAAAATAAACTGCTATTTTTGGTAATACTTATAAACCACATTCAAGCCATGGAAATTTGTTACTAAATTTCCTGTATATAAAACTATGTACTAGCAGTAATTGGTGCAGTAAATGCAGGAAGTTATTGTTTTGGTTTGTGTATGAGGCCTACATGTCACTCTTACATGTACAATATTAGAGGTCAAGACTTTGTTTGTACAAAGGAGTGGTGAAGGAGTACACTGAGGTCTACATTGGAACAATGACAATTTTAGGCCTTTGGAATGAGACTCAAGCTTTCAAACCTAAAATTTATTCATGCCTATCTACAAAAATCTCGGCATTAATTAAATTTGTTTAAAATTAGTTGATCAATCAATCAATAAAATAATACCCTGACTTAGGGGTCATCCATAATTGTCAACATTTTTCACGAGTTTGCAAAGAGCATTAAAGAGGGGAGGGGTTTCAATTTCAACATTTTTTCGGTACGTTCTTAACTTCTGGTAATGTGAATGTGCAGACTTGCAAAAAATGTTGACATACTCTTTTGGAGGGAGGGAGGGGGTTTTCAAAAAGAGTGCTCTTTGCAAACTTGTGAAAAATGTTGACAATTATGGATGACCCCTTAAAGAAAATACAATGTATGTATATGTATGCTTACAGACATCAATCTTTCGAGTCTCTTTTATCACCTAACATCACTTGCTTCACGAGACCTCCTGCCCTTCAAACCACTTTAAGAATGTCTTTTGACTCCACAGCTCTGCCTTACATGTTGATGATCCAAAACTAAATCTACAATTTACTGTTACTATTTCCACTGATATTTTGTAATTAGGATTTTAATGGAAAGCTCCGCGAGTCCTATCATACCCACTTATAACTAGGGCACATGTGACATTTTTAGGAGTACATTTAATTGGAAAATTTTAACATGGAGTTTGTACTCTTGTAATTTCCTTGTTATTATCCCTTTAATAAACATTGACAGTCTCATTTGGTTTGCATTTTCTAGTACAGAGAATCTTATTAGTAAATAACTGATCGACAGACATTACCGAGAAGATTTCAAGAGTATGCTTTACAATAAATAACATATTTTCATTGTGTTGTTAATACATTATTTTCTACCACATCGCATCCTGCATTGAGACACAATAATGTCAACTTGCTTTAATTACGACCTGAGACGGTCCATGTCTAAATGGTGAATATGCCTCTTGTGTTCGCAAGCATTCCTTAAAAATTTTAATTACTATTGGTAAAACTAGCTGTGCAATAGAATTAAAGAAACCCTGCCGTTAACTGGTATAGTAAAATGATTTATGTGTTGTATTGATGAGCTGGGTGGTGTTCTAAATATTTGTATAGACAATTATACCATCTACATTGGAACAATGACAATCTTAGGCTTTTGGAATGATACATGTCTTTGTCTAATTATATTGAAAATCCTAGTGGTATTTATATAATAAAAAATAAGTAATTGTCACATTACATACAACTGTAAAAAAAATAATAATATAACGGAGTTTTATAGTTACAGTTTTTAAAACATTTGATAATTTTGATTTTAATTTGCAATGTTATTTATAACATGAAACTTACAAAGGGAAAATTATGGATGTATGGATAAGGTTTAATGCTGATATTGTAAGCATTTACAAATCTCGGAACACATTAAATTTCAGTAGGATAATGCTGACATTTGTAATTATTGTTGTTCACTTATCACATGATCACCAAATTGTTTGAAATTACAATAAAATAATAGTTTTTAGTTTAAAGAACAAATATTGTTTATGTATTATTTTCTTGTCAGTTTTGGAAAAGGTTTTTTTTTCTATTTGAGGAACATGATACCAGTATTATACAGTAGATAAATTAGGGTTTTTTTGCTGATCAATTCAGTAAGCTAATATGATTTTAAATGGCTTAATATTATATATTGGTTTTAAAATGCTGAATTCTTGGAATGAGTATTATAGCTTAAGAGACGTTCAAAAAGTTGTCGACTTGTATTATATACATGTAATCATTTAATAGTATCCATGTACATTTATTAATTATGTAATAGTAACTTGTGTGTAGGGCTGTATCCAGAATTACGGACTTCTGAAGGACCCGATACGGACCGTTTATCTTGTTACAGCCCGAGCCAAAGGCGAGGGCTGTAACAAATAAACGGTCCGTATCGGGTCCTTCAGAAGTCCGTAATTCTGATACAGCCATACACACAAGTTACTATTACTTTTATTTCATTGAAAACATTAGAAAACAAACAAGTTCAATAGTATACAAGACAAAATGAACTTTGTTTACCTGTAATTGTTTAGCATTTGTGCTAAATAATATGTTCTGTTGATATTTTACATGTTTTACATTTTGTTTAGTAATTAGCAATCTATTTACATTTATTTGTGGCACATCAAAATTGAAAATTCAAATAATATTTTTTTGATCGGGCTGTATCACCGTTACAGCCAGGGCTGTATCAAACTTAGGGCTGTAACAGTAGATTGGATACAGCCCGTTTGCTGATACAGCCCTGCTGAGTTTTTTATTCTTAAACACATTAACTGTAGCTTAAAATACAGACTGCAAATTATCCAATGGAATGGTTTGTTACATTATTGATATGAAATAAGTTACTTTTTAATACTTTGAGTCAAAAAGATCAAAATGATTTGCTTAAGAGGTTTATTATAAACTTATGCACAAGCACCAGTGCTAAGTGCCTTATAGAGTCAAAACAGGCACCAGTATTGAGATACCAGTAAGTTGACTTATAAAGCTAAACTTATTAGGAACACTTTTTTTTACTATTTTCCCTGTTTATTGTAATTACAACACTTTTTTTACAAGTTAAAATTCACCAAGACAATATATACATGTAGAGTTAAGAATGAAATCTGTTAAAACCTTGTTTCTAGTGAATCTTTGGAAAAAAACCAGTTTTGGTGCTGATTTTCACATTTAAGTAAAAAAAACTACAAGGTATAATCTGGCTGTACACTTTATAAGGATTCCTTATTTTATGCTGATAGGATTTCACTCATGTCTTCTATATAGAATCCTAGTTTTTTAGCAAAAATAGCTCAAATTTGAACTGTGGTCGTTACAGAGTATTTTTAATTACATATATGTTTAATTAATATTTTACAATGGTTATCCATGTAGTCCCTGTTCCTAGAAGCCCTGTTGTTTTTTTAAACTTAATTAAATTCAAAATTACATGTTTATGTGTTTACTTTCAGTTAAAACTACAGATTACTTTGATCTTGGTATCATGGAGAGGTTGGCCGATCAGGTTACCTTCATAAACAACAAAACACAAATTGATCTCAACGGCAGCTCAGACTCAGTAACATTCCACAGCTCTGTAAGTAAATTAGTATCATGGAGAGGTTGGCCGATCAGGTTACCTTCATAAACAACAAAACACAAATTGATCTCAACGGCAGCTCAGACTCGGTAACATTCCACATCTCTGTAAGTAAATTAGTATCATGGAGAGGTTGGCCGATCAGGTTACCTTCATAAACAACAAAACACAAATTGATCTCAACGGCAGCTCAGACTCAGTAACATTCCACAGTTCTGTAAGTAAATTAGTATCATGGAGAGGTTGGCCGATCAGGTTACCTTCATAAACAACAAAACACAAATTGATCTCAACGGCAGCTCAGACTCGGTAACATTCCACAGCTCTGTAAGTAAATTAGTATCATGGAGAGGTTGGCCGATCAGGTTACCTTTATAAACAACAAAACACAAATTGATCTCAACGGCAGCTCAGACTCGGTAACATTCCACAGCTCTGTAAGTAAATTAGTATCATGGAGAGGTTGGCCGATCAGGTTACCTACATAAACAACAAAACACAAATTGATCTCAATGGCAGCTCAGACTCAGTAACATTCCACAGTTCTGTAAGTAAATTAGTATCATGGAGAGGTTGGCCGATCAGGTTACCTTCATAAACAACAAAACACAAATTGATCTCAATGGCAGCTCAGACTCAGTAACATTCCACAGCTCTGTAAGTAAATTAGTATCATGGAGAGGTTGGCCGATCAGGTTACCTTCATAAACAACAAAACACAAATTGATCTCAACGGCAGCTCAGACTCAGTAACATTCCACAGTTCTGTAAGTAAATTAGTATCATGGAGAGGTTGGCCGATCAGGTTACCTTCATAAACAACAAAACACAAATTGATCTCAACGGCAGCTCAGACTCAGTAACATTCCACAGTTCTGTAAGTAAATTAGTCACACTTCAGTTTGGTAATAAGTCATACTCCAAGGTTCTGTTAGTCATTAAATCAATCACACAGTGGCTTTGCAAGCCAGTAAGTTCTAGGAGTCTAACAGTCACATCCACAATTCTGGAAGTCTAACAGTCATGGTGACAATTCTGGGAGTCAAACAGTCACATTCCACAATTCTGAGAGCTGATCAGTCACATTCCGTAATTCTGGGAGTCACATTCCATGGTTCTTGTTGTCAAATAGTCACATTCCACTGTTCTGGGAGTCAAATAGTCACATTCCACAGTTCTGGGAGTCAAATAGTCATATTCCCAGTTCTGGAAATCAATCCATCAAATTCCACAGTTCTGAGTGTCAAACAGTCACATTTTACATTTCTGGGAGTCAAACAGTCACGTTTACAGTTCTGGGAGTCAAACAGTCACATTTCACAATTCTTGGAGTCAAACAGTCATGTTCCATGGTTCTTGGTGCCAAACAGTCACATTCCACCATTCGAATGGGAAATCCTCTGTCACATTCTACAGTTATGGGAGTCAAAGTCACATTCCACAGTTCTAGAATCAAACAGTCATGTTGTACAGTTCTAGGAGTCAGTCACATTCCACAGTTCTAGGAGTCAAACAGTCATGTTGTACAGTTCTAGGAGTCAGTCACATTCCACAGTTCTAGGAGTCAAACAGTCATGTTGTACAGTTCTAGGAGTCAGTCACATTCCACAGTTCTGGGAGTCAAACAGTCACGTTTACAGTTCTGGGAGTCAAACAGTCACATTCCACAGTTCTAGGAGTCAAACAGTCATGTTGTACAGTTCTAGGAGTCAGTCACATTCCACAGTTCTAGGAGTCAAACAGTCATGTTGTACAGTTCTAGGAGTCAGTCACATTCCACAGTTCTGGGAGTCAAACAGTCATGTTGTACAGTTCTAGGAGTCAGTCACATTCCACAGTTCTAGGAGTCAAACAGTCATGTTGTACAGTTCTAGGAGTCAGTCACATTCCACAGTTCTGGGAGTCAAACAGTCATGTTTACAGTTCTGGGAGTCAAACAGTCACATTTCACAATTCTTGGAGTCAAACAGTCATGTTCCATGGTTCTTGGTGCCAAACAGTCACATTCCACCATTCGAATGGGAAATCCTCTGTCACATTCTACAGTTCTGGGAGTCAAAGTCACATTCCACAGTTCTAGGAGTCAAACAGTCATGTTGTACAGTTCTAGGAGTCAGTCACATTCCACAGTTCTGGGAGTCAAACAGTCATGTTGTACAGTTCTGGGAGTCAAAGTCACATTCCACAGTTCTGGGAGTCCAACAGTCATGTTGTACAGTTCTGGGAGTCAAACAGTCATGTTGTACAGTTCTAGGAGTCAGTCACATTCCACAGTTCTGGGAGTCAGACAGTCATGTTGTACAGTTCTAGGAGTCAGTCACATTCCACAGGTTTCTAAGTTAATTAGCCACATTTTTTTGTTGTCCTAACTTATTTCTTCTTATTAGTCATTCATTTTGTTACATTTCACTATCTTGATCATTATAGGATAATTAATTGGGCGGAGTGAATATCCAAAATATGATCACGAGTGCCGCATAACGCATCTGATTAAACGAGTGCGCGGAACTTGTTCCGCGCACGAGTTTAATCTGATGCCTTAAGCGGCACGAGTGATCATATTTTGGATATTCACGATGCCCAATTGATTATCCTATTTATTATATAGATCAAAATTTTTTCGTAAAATTTTAATGCCTAATCCTAAATTTTATGAACGGCGGATGAATATCTGTATAGTACAAAACCAACTGACATTTTTGGCGGGAAAAAACCCGAGAGTGAAAATAAATGATAATTTTCACATGTGATTTACCGTGATTTCTGTCACTCGGAAAATTCGATATTTCATCTCTATCTATATAATAATTATAAATATATCATTTTGTAGATTATTGCCAGAAGAACGGAGGACAGTGGTAAAGTCAAGGTGTTACTACAGTGGAATCCCAGAGATGTGTAAGTGTAACATACGGTTCTACATCTACCAGAAACTCATATATGGAATACAAGGGAACAAAATATAAACTTTACATTTTCAGTTATGTAAGGGGCACAGGTTGTATATGCATATTTTCAATGACTTAAGGGACAACAGGATTCAGGAATTGGTTAAGTTGTCATCAAGTCTTAGTTATCCAAAAATAATTAGATCTTTTTCTCATTTCCTCTTCATTATTTTTGATGCATTGAGAACTGCAGAATTGATTGCTATTTTCACTGGGTACAAAGGCTTCCTTCCCCAATAAAAACTGTACAACATGATGATGATATAGCTGAAAAATTCCTGAAAGCAGCATTAAACACCATTCAACAAACAACAAGAATAGACCAAAACATAAAAAAATGTCTGCAGTCAATTTAAAAACACAATTTGAATGTGTTACATTATTCACACAGCAAAAAAATATAGGAAAACAAAATTTTCATATGCTGGAGCTTAAAGTAAATCAATCTGGTTCACAAGAATATAGATGAAATATTACTTAATTTACGTTGAATCCAATTCAGTGTAGTGATAGAAGAGATTCAGCCTTAGAATTATTATTTGTAGTTTTTTATTAGCTCACCTGACCCGAAGGGTCATGTGAGCTATTGCCATCACTTGGCGTCCGTCGTCGTCGTCGTCGTCGTTAACTTTTCTTCAAAAATCTTCTCCTCCAAAACCACTGAAGGGATTGCTTTGAAACTTTGCATACATCATCAGTAAAATGCCCTCTACCAAGTTTGCCCAAATCATGGCCTCAGACCAACCAACATGGCCGCCATGGCTAAAAATAGAACAGAGGGGTCAAAATACAGTTTTTTGCTTATAGTTCAAAAAGTATAACAGATGCAGGAAAACCGAAGAGACTTTCCTTCTTCAGCATCTAAAGCTCTACAAAACACTCCATTGGGTCAAAGTTGTATGATGACTCCTTGTAGGAGTTATTGCCCTTTAATTGTCAAAATTGATGATTTTTGCCATTTTTGCCTCAAAATCTTGAAAATTATTAGAACTAGAGAAAAAGTTAGCATTGCTTAATTGTTCTGCTCTATGAGGGCTACAAAAATGACTTAAGGGTCAAGATTGTCTGATTAACCGTTTAAGAGTTATTCCCCTTGAACTGTTTTTTTTAATCGGTTTTAATTGATTTTTTAAAATCTTCTCCTCTGAAACAACTGAAAGTACTGCTTTGAAACTTTGTACACATCATCTGTCAAATGTCCTCAACCAAGTTTGCACCAACCATGGCTGCAGATTAACCAACATGGCCACCATGGCTAAAAATAGGATGGGGGGAGGCGGTAAAATACAGTTTTTGGCTTATATTTAAAAAAGTGTAACAGATACAGGAAAACCGAAGAGACATGCCTTCATCTGCATCAAAAGCTCTAAGAAACACTCCATTGGGTTGAAGTTGTATGATGACTCCTTATAGGAGTTATTGCCCTTTAATTGTCAAAATTGATGATTTTTGCCATTTTTGCCTCAAAATCTTGAAAATTATTAGAACTAGAGAAAAAGTTAGCATTGCTTAATTGTTCTGCTCTATGAGGGCTACAAAAATGACTTTAAGGTCAAGATTGTCTGATTAACCGTTTAAGAGTTATTCCCCTTGAACTGTTTTTTCTAATCGGTTTTAATTGATTTTTTAAAATCTTCTCCTCTGAAACAACTGAAAGTACTGCTTTGAAACTTTGTACACATCATCTGTCAAATGTCCTCAACCAAGTTTGCACCAACCATGACTGCAAATTAACCAACATGGCCACCATGGCTAAAAATAGGATTGGGGGGGGGGGGGGGCGGTAAAATACAGTTTTTGGCTTATATTTAAAAATATGTAACAGATACAGGAAAACCGAAGAATCATGCCTTCATCTGCATCAAAAGCTCTAAGAAACACTCCATTGGGTTGAAGTTGTATGATGACTCCTTATAGGAGTTATTGCCCTTTAATTGTCAAAATTGATGATTTTTGCCATTTTTGCCTCAAAATCTTGAAAATTATTAGAACTAGAGAAAACGTTAGCATTGCTTAATTGTTCTGCTCTATGAGGGCTACAAAAATGACTTTAATGTCAAGATTGTCTGATGGACCGTTTAGGAATTATTCTCCTTGAACATTTTTTTAATCAATTTTACTTGATTTTAAAAAATCTTCTCCTCTTTAACCAATGAAAGGACTGCTTTGAAAAATTGCACACATCATCTTTAGGATGTCCTCTACCAAAATTGTGCAAATCATGACACCTGACTACCTACATAGCTACGTTGGATTAAAATAGAAAAAATGAAAAAAGGGGGGGGGGGGTCGAGAGAGTTTTCGACTGATAGTTAAAAAAGTATAACAGGTACAGCAAATTTGAAATGAACCTCCCTTCTCCCTCTAACCATCAAAAGATCCTCCTTATAGGAGTTATTTCCCTTAAAAGGTCAAAATTAATGATTTTTGCAGAAGCGTTGGGCAATTCCTTATAGCAAAGAAAAGCTGGATAAAAAAGGGTTGTTTGGTTTCAGGTTCAGGTGAGCGATACAGGCTCCTGGGAGCCTCTAGTTTCATTTTTCATTTTGAGTCGTAATTTTTTTATTTCTAGAATTCCAGACACATGGGTAATGGAAACTGAAGTGCCATCTTTATCAAAATGCGTCATTCCACTAAGCAAGCTACCTCGTGACACAGTCACGTTGTTACATCCATCCTTATTTAGTCAGCATCGTTACAGAAAACATCGGCGGAAATGATCACACATCATCCATAAAAGAAGATATTTTATTATATATTATATTGACCAAGTATTTAAGGATTCCGTTGATACTCAGGGATTTTTGCTGATCAAGGAAGGAGTTGATGTAATGGAGTATGTCTTGTGTAGCTTTATGCAAAAACCATGTCATTTTAAACTGTATTTTAATTGAGACCAAACAAACCTGACTTGGAAGGTCATCAATAAGGGGAGATAACAATCTGGAAAAGTTACAGAAAAGTTATTTATTATTTCCCTTGCCAACCTAATGGACACAAACTATTAAATATTTGTTGATTCAAAATTCCACGCAAAAATATTAGACCCTGCGTGCAAATGCACACAAGGACAACACGGACGAATTGTAACTGAAAAAGGGTTTAGTCAATGAAATAGTATAATAAATCACTTCAATTTGATCGTAACCGGTTTTTGTTGGTCAAAAAGATGCAGCACAGTGTCCTTCATCTTTATGTCTGCTAAACGGTCGCATCAAGGGATTTTGTTTTCGTTTATAAATAGAAATGGTAATGATGAAAGTAGGGGAACTTCTCAAAATGTATTATCGGAGAATAAAAAGATCGCAGATTGCGACTCTGACCTGATATAAACCAAACTGTTTTTCCTTTCAAATTTTCAAATTTAAATTTTATTTGTTCAAATAATATTGTAAAACATTTTTAAATCAGCTGATGTAGTTCTTAAGAAATCTGAGGCATGTGTTAAAATACACATTCTGAGAAAGACCCCTATAATAATTATTTATATCAACCAATCAGATCATTACAATGGTCAATACACAACATTTTCTTTCATGAATAAAATAGTGAGGACGATATTGCATTAATTTAATTATATTGAACAATCAAACCTTTAAATAAAAACAATATCTAATTGATCTGAAACAGAAAAGTAAAATACTTACGACACAAATCAATACCCACGTGTATGTCATATTGTGTTTTGGGTCACTCTTATTTCAACACTTGTACACAGATTTTTACCATTACTGCATTTTTTTAACTCAGAAATTTATAGCCTAGCGCGACCACTGTTTAACCATTCCTTTCTCTGTTATACATACCATATTTTCAGGACTAAAGTCAAGCCTGTTTTCATTGTAGATGGACACATTTCCCATTATAACCCTATATTTTAAAGTTCTTTTTAAAATGACATGGATGTATTAAGTTACTTCCACAGGTGCAATAGGAAACTTAAGTTGATCAAAGCACTCAGGCACTATAATTTATGTAAGCTTGTGACTGATTTACTCAGCAAGTCAAACAGGTTTGCTATACAATGCATACATTTTCATTTTTCAATATTAGATTTTTTTTGTTGCTGAACATAGTGACATTACCTTATTAAGTATTTTGGCTCAACTGGATATAGTTCTGTGTCAGCTTTTGTGTTATCAGTTATGTCCCCTGTTTTTGAACTTAAATACCAAGCAAATGCTCTTCTAGAATTTTGCCAATGTTTCAAGTATTACCAATTTCCCACACTTTTTAAGCTTTTTTGTAAGTTGTCATATTAATCATTATTTTTATAAGTTTTAAATGTCACGATCAACAGATGACTTTATTAGGTTTTAAATGTCATGATCAACAGACGACATTAGTAAGTCACTGATTAAGAATAAGGCCATCTGCTGCTCAGTTTCAGAATAACGGGTCTTCAACACTTTTTCATAATTTTTCCAAACTTATCTGATATTATGTCAATGCATTATTTTTTTCCCCCCGATGTGTTTCTTTTTTTCTTTTTGTAATTTCATTAATAATTTTTTATAAAGCCAAATGAAAAGTTATTATGAAAAAAAAGACCTGTTTTCTGCCAGTTTTTCAAACAGTTATGTAAAAAAAAACACATACAAACTAGAACTACTGCAGAATATTCTGATCGGCAAACATAGGGTAGGAGGTCTGTCACAATTCATGGATATTAACAGTAATTAAATTTCACAGGTCACAGCAAATAACAAGGATCATGACAACCCCAACCACCACCACCTGGCATTTTAATCTATGAATAAAATAAAGCATAAATTCAAACTAGTTGTAAACAGGATACTGCTGATTTTACTATACAACCAGAGGGTTTACACCAATGTCTTACGTTTTACTTTTTATATTTTTTTTATTACCATTAATATGGATAGGACACAAGTTTTCAAAACTTATGAAGTCTTTCTCCAAGAGATTGGTTTTTTTTGTGTGGCTAGAATTTTTATTGGAATCCAGTGGTTTTAGATTACATTGAAGTTGAATGTGCATACATTATATATCAAATGCTTCAATGTACACTTTTTTAATTTGAAAACCCAAGCATACATGATAGTATTGTTAAACACTGATATTTTCTTTATTGTTTGTTAAACCATTCACAGCTATGATACATTGGTGTATAATTTTGGGTAGACATTTAAGTTTTTTGTGTTTTTATTTTGGGAGACATTTCTGTTTTTAAGTTTTTTGTGTTTTTATTTTGAAAAGATTGACTGTTAAACAAATATAATTGTTTAATAAAAAAAAAACCTTTAAAACTTTTTATATATTGCCTATATGAGTTATGCATAATTTCACAATTTTTTGTCAGTTTTAATTTCAGTTTATTGATATTTGTTTAAGCTAAATTAAATTTTTTTTTTCAACATAATATGAAATATTTACACATTTTTATGTCAAATGTTTTGGAACAAAAATTGAAAAAACTTTACATTTACATGAAGACTTGCATAATATGTATTTATGTATAAATTAACAACTAAAATGTATAAAACACTAGAAACTATAAACTGCCTTTACAAGTCCCCCTGCCCCCCCCCCCCCCCTTTTTACAAAAATCTTCCTTTTTGGAACAAAAAATAGCAGTGTGATGTATATTTAAGATAAAATCTTTTTGAGAAATCATTGGTCTTAAAGACAGAACATTTAGTTTATTGAGGCTGGCTTTGTTAGTGTATTAGATGAACTGTTTTTTGGAAACTTGTATACAAATATTCAGATGTACAATGCTTGTTTGTCATCTTTAAAACAAATTTTAATTGGCATTCTATACCATGGTTTCACTACCACAGAACACTATCTTTATTTAGATTGAGAAGTGCCTTTGCGTAAAGCAGACTGTTTTATTTTTTAGTAAAAATGTTAAACTCATAAAACTGTCACACTGATAATAATGCTTACTGAATCACACTATATATTGTTTTGTACATTTCCTAGATCTTGAAAAAAATCTACGTTTTGAGTTACTAAGCTTGTTTCCAAATCTTGCCTGGATGTAATGGTGGTTTTATGTCAGTACTTGTAAAACTTCTACGTGACTTTTGATCCTATGAATGTTTTGATAATAAATTTTGGATAAAAAACTAAGAACATTTTTTTCCTTATACAATAAATGTATTTGATGTTACATAAATAGCATTGAACTAATCTTTAACAGTGTGCATCAAAGAAAACAAGGTATTTCCATATACAGATAAGAATTAAATGAACACTTTACTTAGTCAAATCTTGTGATATAAAAATAAATATACTGACAAATTATAAACAATATATAATTATCAGAGTAACCAAAAGTTGTTTGTGGGTAGAATCACAGAATTTTTAATGCTCAGCAAGTAGTAGCATGTTAATTTATAGATGCTACAATTGCTACCTGTTTCTAACTAACTTCTCACCTGTTGATAAGTTGTGTGAAGTTTACAGGTAACATGAAAATGAACAAATGCCAAAAATGACCAATGAATTAACTAAATTATCTAACAATTTTAATGAAATGTAGTAACCAGTTGTATGTTTTTTTTCTGATGAATGTTCAAATGTTACACAAGGACAGAAAAAAATCAATTGTAAAAAAGGTAAATTTTTACTCTATACTATCTTGTATACATATAATTTCTTCAGGTACCTAATACATGTGATGAGTAAATAGTGATGGACAATTCAATGCATAGGTAACAGTTGACTTTTTTGTGTCCTCTATATGGCCTGGTTACATAATTTTAAACTGGTTTTTATTAGTAAAAAAAGGGGCTGCACGAGTTGCTGTTCTGGACAGCCAGAACATTCTGGACAGGAATCAAGTGAAACCGAATAGTGTTCTGGACATGTTCTGCCTGTGCCTATTTTAAAGGTAGTGCAGACAGAACAGTGACGTCATAAGATGGCTTCCAGCATATTAAAGGTGTATCAGTGCATCGATTGTCACTAGTTTTTTGAGGACTTGTGATGTTTTATTTCCCATAAATATTCTAAAGATTCTAAGAAAGATTTAAAGAGTTTTTTTCAAATCCAAAGAAACTGATCATTGAATAAACTATTTCTGTCCAGAACATGTTCATAATCACACGGTTTGCTATGTGTTCCAGAACATCCGGAACATGTCCTGTACAGACGAACGGTGCAGCCCCCTCATCACATTGCAGGATAAAAACAATGTATGTACATCACTGAAAACATCAAAGAGGTAAAACAGTTAAAGATTCTTGCCTTTTCTTTCAGTTTCTAAAACATTCAAATAAACTTGATATTTTCAGACAATTTACATATATTTGTATATGTCTCGCAGAAACTAATCACCATGGTTACATTAAATGTAAAAAAATAATTTAATGCTGAATAAGAGTACAATTATAGCAGGGTCGTATTACTGTGTTAACTCAGGGTGATCAGAACATCAAAATGGTCAGTTATACTTTTTATATTACATTGTCATCACCAACTTTACATGTGTGTGGAGTAAATGTGTGTCATCATTTGTGATAAATTGTTTGACTATAGATCACACTGTAGTTCTGAAGTATTAATGCAAGTCCAGTGATGGCTGTATTGTCAATTTGTGTATAGACATGTGTTTGTCATCAATCTGTTCATTTATGAGGAGAAATTGTTTGACTGTAGTTTTCATTGCATATTTTTAAAAAGTGATTCGTTGGAAGTACAGACTGTTTTTGTTGATCAATTACAAGTAAACCCATGTTTCATGTCCAATATTTAATTTTTTTTAATTCAAATGTGTTGATGTACAAGTTTTGTCTAGTCTTTGTTTTTATTACCGGTACAATTCAAGTTTTCCTTAAATGACATACTGGAGGTCTTAAAAAAGTCATGATGCTTATTTCTACAGTAATAACTTTCCAATATGTTTGTCAAATGTACAAAAATGTTGTCTTTAAATGTAATTTTAATCATCCTAAATGAAAAAGCAATCACACATTATCTATACTGGTGAGTGTTCATTACTGTAAGTCTTGAATACTGCTTCACTGGTACCTTTCATTTTATGCAGTCCTATATATTACCCATAATTCCAACTGATAGAATATTGTTAAAAAAATATTTGTTATTTTTTGAATATGCAAATGCTTAGTTTTGTGGTGTTTTTCATCTTTTAATGAACATTTTAATGGAAGTTACATAATTAAAAATACAAAAAATAATTAGATTTGTATGGCAAAAGCTCTAGTTGTAATGAATTACATAATTTCTCAGTGCTATCTAAGTACAGTGTACTTGCAACAATTGTAAATATTGAATATTTATTTACTTTTTTCCCATGTTTCAACTAAAAGCTCAATTTGTGTAGCATATCTCTTAATTAATTATTTATATTTTGACTGATCATTGTGTGCCATGAAATGTGTACAAACAGTTTTCATTGTGTTTTCAATCACACACATATAAAACCACAATTTTAACCATTTAACATTGTTTTCATCACATTTAATAACACTGCATAGAATATCAACTAAATGAATACTAAATATCATATATCCAGATACAATAAATGTATATTTTCCTTTTAAAATTTAAAGGGAAGGAACAAGCAAACAATGAGATGTAATACTTCCTATATACATATTTTTGGCAATTTTTATTGTTTACATTGCACATGCCATGACTTTATTGTATGGTTTTTGAGATGAATTCCCATTTTAGAATGATATGGTATGTACTTGTTGTCTAACAAAACAAGGCTGATGGAAGAGTTATGGATCCTGTTGCTAAGGGATTAAATTTGTTGCTACATGTAGTATTATTGGTAAATAACAGTTATTTTTTATCTCTGGATACAAAGGATTCAAAGCAAAATAAATTGCAGATAGTGGTTATTTAGATTGCATGCATATTCCTGAGACTTATAAGAGCCATAACTCTTGCATTGGTACCTGAGAAAAGATATAATGTGCTATAATTGTTATGTAACGCACTGGTTTTATTTTGTATATAGACATAAACATGGCTGTGTCTGTTGTTATGGTTACTTGTTAAGTTGTCATGGTAATCAAATTTTGTCAGATGTTTTATATCAATTCTTGTTGTAGCAGTAAACCTCCATATGTTGGAATTTTCCTTGAAATCTGGTGTATTAAAATTTAAAATGTTTTACTGCTCTCGATGTTATGGTCTGGTAGAATTAATTAAACTGTGTTTATATGGAGCATTTAATGCTGTTTTTTAGCTTTAAATACAAAGGATATATTTCTGTTGTAAGATTGGATGAGTTTTTTATGTTAAGCTTTGATCAATTTAAATGTGTTTGGATAGATTTTTGTTTGGATGTATATTTCTTATTCATAAATTAGTTGTAACTGTTTTTATTACAATGTGGTGTTCATAATTATACTAAAATGGAGCTTTTTTTTAGTTATTTATTGTTCTTGGAAAAATTGCAGATTCTCTTTTCAAATGCATTGTATAAAAAACTAGATTATACAAAGATGATGAAGTTTATTGGTTGCCTTTCTGTATGTTTTTCTGCAGATCACTCAGTGTTATCATGAAGTCTAAGTCCATTTATTTAAATATTTTTTTGTGGTTTCACTGTCAGATTAGTTTGTTCTGACCTTGACTGTCATCCACTGTCATTTTGCATGTCAAGGGAGACAACTAGATTTATTAGAATTATGATGTACTTCATTAATTCACATAAAACCACTCCCACTTTTGTGGAAGGTTCTTAATTTGAACAGTTTTTCTAAGTACTGTAGTACATATCTAAATTTAACAATATTTTAGGACTAGCTGACTGGCATCCATCATTATATAAAGTCATCATGCAGAGGTCAATCTATGTAACCCATTTACTTTAAAGTAGATGGTAGCCATTTTTATGCATAAATTCTTTAGTCTACTGATTTTGATTTACTTTTGGTCAATTTTCAGACATCATTCATTCATGGTAGTATAGTATCAGAAATGTTTGCTGTTTAGTTACATGTATGGACAGTGGTAGACATTTCTGCATGACTATCATTAATCATTTATTGTCTGCCATTTGGTTAGATGTACATGTATGGACAGAAGTAGATATTTCAGCACAACCATCATAAATCATTCATTGTCTGCCCTTTGGTTAGATGTACATGTATGGACAGAAGTAGATATTTCAGCACAACCATCATAAATCATTCATTGTCTGCCCTTTGGTTAGATGTACATGTATGGACAGAAGTAGATATTTCTGTATGGCCATCATTAATCATTCATTGTCTGCCCTTTGGTTAGATGTACATGTATGGACAGCGGTAGATATTTTTGGGCTTTACATATTGTACATTATGAAGATGAGTGTGTAAATGGGTGTTGTCTATATTTATTATCATCTCATCCTGTCATTCTTTTTTTTAGATTGTAATTTAGATGGTTTTGTACAAAAATAAAATAATTTAAATATCATGTAGTTTAAGTTATTGTTTTCCTTTGGTGCAGAGGTTGTTGCCACCAGTGGCCCAGATTTCTCCTGATGCAGTGCGTGTTGCTTAGATTCGTAGGTGTCTTGCAGATTTTCCCTGATTTTTGGGCCTCTGTGGCTCAGATTTCCTCTCATGCATAGGTTGTTGTATAGAGTTGTGGGCCTCTGTCTATTTTCCCCCAGTGCAGAACTTTTTGTGTAGATTTGTGGGCATCAGCAACTGAGTCTGTCATCTACTTATGATCACACCATATAAACAATGAGGTTTAGCCTTGCTGAGGACTGAGTGTGGTTGACTTCAGGACTGAGTCTGTCATCTACTTATGATCACACCTTATAAACAATGAGGTTTAGCCTTGCTGAGGACTGGGTGTGGTTGACTTTAGGTAAACAAATAACGTAAATATTCCATTTTTGCACAAAGTTTCCCATTAAGATACAGAAAGTTTAATTTATGAAAATTTTTGTGAATTTTTAACATGCACCAAGCTGAACAGCTCTATTTTGATTCAAAGTACATACATGTTCTGAAATTTGATTGGTGCCCCTAAGTGTAATGACCACCATGGGAATCTTTGCTGAGGACCTTCATTACATCATTTGTACTCTCGGAGAAGACTCAATTTTCGCTAATCAAAATACAAATGGGCTCTGGCTAAGTTGTTTTAGCGATCAGGATAAGGATATTTGTATAGAATCTCGAGAACATGTTTTGTTTCAAGTGACTTTGTGGTTTGGAGAAAAAGATTAAAATGTGAAAGGTTACAGACAACAGACCGATTAAAAAACAACTCTGATTTTAATCCATTTTAGAAAAGAAATAGCAGAGATCTTCATTAGCATATAACTCTCACTTTATATTTCAAAGTAAACTATGTAGGAGACTCCAATTTCTTGAACTTTTTGGCAAATTTAGTTTCTTTTCAAATGTTAAATATAGTGCCATATGAGAACAAATTTAAAGTATTTTTCCTGTATGGTTCTATAGGAAAGAAAAAATGTTTTGTAAAGATGGCTATCTTCGATTTCAATTGTTCACCAAAAACTCAGAATTAGAAGATGGTCATAATATTTAGGCTACAAAAATAACAAGGAAAGTGACCAAACAACAAGACAGGTAACGATTACAAATCCTATACCAATAAACATAACCCTATAAAAAACATGGGTGCACTACTATACCCCGGATAAGTGCCTGACTCTAGATGTAGGCAATTGTTAAAAAAACCTTTCTCTGCCTGAATAAAGCTGAAATATTACTTGGTCACTGGATATTTGGCAAACATTTAATCAATTAAAATTCACAACAACCCCCTTTTCTCTTACCGTATATGTTCTTTGTTAAACTAGTAGAAAATGAATTTGACAGAATTTTGCTCTTTATTGATGACAGGAATATATCATTGATTCTATCAGTGGTACAGTGAAAATAGAAAATATTCAAAATACCCTCAAAATATGTTTAAATGGTCTCAAAAAAGCCGAACGGACAATTTAAAGTCAAAATTTACTATTGGTATGAAATGTCTGTGGTACCGTCTGAACTCTGTTATTGGAAGGTACATGAATTGAACATTGAAAATTCCACAAATTAGTAATGATATGAAATGGTCAGTTGTTTTTATGGTATGAAATGAACATGGCACGAAAATGACTATAAATGCACCAGATTGATTGAAGAGCTTTGGTTGTGTCTTTCAACTTATTCTTTTATTAACAGAATTAAAAAAGAAGCAACTGTTTAAGTTAAACACTGACTCGGGAAAATGTGGGGAGGGTAATGTGTGAAGAATTGTTCACTTTTTCTTATATTGTAGCAACAACCATTGTATTGTCTGACTATTGTATATAACGTCATCTAAGAATGAACAAAAAGAAGTAGAAATTCAGGACTTCCCCAAAAACAAATATTATAAATGATTGCTCACTTACGTGAATATATAATAAATTAAAGATAAAAATGGGATGAAAATCCAACACAAGGCTATATTTTATCTATTTATCTTCAATACAGATTCAATCTTATCAACTTATAAATTAAAAAAATATATACTATTATTTGAAGTGTCTATACATATTTACTTAAAAATAGTTATTCTATGGTCCAATAATTTAAGGCAAAAAAATTAACTTGTATTAAAAAAACAATAAGGTGGATTCATTCCAGTGTACTATGCTTTTAACAAATTATTGTTAAAATTGTAACATTTCTTTACCTGTATGTAAATATTTTACTTGGTATTGAACTACACTTCTTAAATCTATAAATATTTGACCTTTAACCTGTGTACTGAAACAAGGAAGTATAAAGGGCAGACATATTGGATAAACTGACAATGGCAGTCTCAGTGTCTACTCAGGAGGAACAATTCCCTAAAGTGTGCGAATTATGTGAGACTGAAGTCAAAATTAATTGGAAATGCATGAACTGTAACCTACTTATGTGCACAAAATGTAAAGAAAAGGTTCATAGTAAATTTCAATCTGCAGACAAACATAAAATTATTGATGTGAAAGATGTTGGAAAACATTCACAAGAATTGGACTTTAGTACATGTAATATTTATTGTGAAAGTCATAAAGGTCAAACTTGTGTCATGTTCTGTAAGTCATGTGATCAGCTGGTGTGTCCTCAATGTATAGCTGAAGTTCACAATTTTCATGGTTTAGTGCAAATAAGTGAAGGTTTTAAACTTCAAGTTACAAATATGAAACAATTACAAAAGCAAATAATAAGTCAGATAGAAGAGCTAACAAATGGAGAATCAATATTAAAGTTATTAAGAGAAGATGAAAGGTCTAAATACACAGAAACCAGGAATCTAATACTAGCTCAGAATGCTGCTTTGAAAAGAGAAGTGGATAAGTATACTGAAAAACTTATTAAAGAATTAGATCAGAAATGGACAACTTTACAGATTTCCATAGATGAAGAGGAAAATAAAGTTACAGCAATGAAAACAAGAAAAGAGGATCAAAGTAAACAAGTGGAGGACATAATTAACTCCCATGATGCTGAGCAAGTCTTCAAAAATAGGAAAATGGGAATATTTACAAAAGAATTCATGGAACCAGTTAAGCTGGACTTCACTACAATGCCAGAGTTCAGACCAGGGGAGATAACTGAACACAACATTGGATTGTTACAATATGTGCCAAAAGGTGTTAAACAATTTACAACTGATATTACTGGAGTTTTGTTTCTTTCTACATTTCCTGACAATTCTCTCTGGATAAGTGACCAGGATGTAATACAAAGAGTAAAACCAGAAGGAAGCAATCTGAAGGTGATGTCTACCTTTAACATGAATGTCAATCATGTCTATGATATGGCAGTTACTCCATCTAATGACCTCCTACTGGCTACTGGGGGATCAAGGTTAAAAAAGATCAGTGGCAGCAGTGGACAGGTCACAGACTCTGTATACAGTGTAGATCCATTAATCCTATCAGCTGTCCATGTCACCAGTGATTACAAAGTCATTGTAGGAGCCCATGATTCTGACAGAGTTGTAGTAATCAGGATGAATAAAGAAGGTAAACATGAGAAGACTTATGAACATGATAGAAACAAACAACCAATATTTACTTATGTTCACAGCATTACTAATACCACCAATGGTACAATATTTGTGGTAGACAAGTTATCAGATGACTGGAGAGGTAGAGTAAGGGTCCTAGGACAGGATGGTGATGTCATCAATACCTACACAGGCCATCCAAAGATCAATAGTGATGAGAAGCCATTCAAACCAGTGTATGCTGTGACAACTCCATTAGACAACATCATTGTAACTGATGGGTACACACACATCCTCCATATCCTGAACAGTGTTGGAGACCTCAATACACACTATAACACTGAGAACTTTGGAATACTATATCCATTCTCTCTCAGCTTCACCACCTCAGGTCAGCTGTATATAGGATGTGATACACCAGTAGGCAGTACAGACAAGGCCAAGTTATATAAAGTGGACATATCACCGATATAAGGACCAGTAACATATTACTGAAAGATAAACAGGTAATGTCTTCTATACCTTCATCTTACTTTTTCTTAAATATCTTTTTATTTGAAAGAGTCAATTATTTCTCATTCACTTTATTAACATCAGGCATAATTTAGACAGATTCTTTTCCACTTAATATTTATTACCAGTTTTCTGTCAGTTCCAGATGTGTACCTAATAATTACAGTGTAAAATTACAATATTTTGCCTGATTTTATCGAACAATAACAAAGAAGTCTGCTAGCTATTAGCAGTTGGAATATTATTTTTTTTATCATAAAACATTTTTAAAAAGGACATAGAATGTAACATCTTTAATCAGATCTAATAGTTATACAGGACTATTTAATCAAAAATTTTATATAAATGGTCTGCAACGATACATCCCAAGAAAAGAGATAGAATACATGTATGTATGAAATTGACATTTTTTCTTTTTTGCATTCTTTAAATGTATATTACAGCCATGAAGAAATAAGGTCATGGATAATACTGATGATTTGATGTCAGTATAAGAAGAAGACTGTGAAAACAGCTAAATCACCAAACTAACATTATAATACATCTGTATGGTTTCTGAGGAAAATGGCAGTTTACAATATAAATGGAAAAACCTTTCAAACTCAAGATAATTAGTTTTTACAGTTTAGTACCAAACTGAGATTAACTTTTGACATTTTTGATAGAATAATATAAGTATTATTTTTAGCTTTTCTGTTGAATGGTTGTACTGTAGCTTAGATACCAAAGGCCACGTTTTCCAAACTATATATCCATAAAAAGGTCTTGCAACATGTCTTAATAAATAATTTAGGACAGACTTAAGACGTGTCTTAGACCTCACACCGAAGGTATCCTAAGGCAATCCAAGCAAAGATGTCCTAACATTGTCTCTGTATTCTCCTCAGAAACAGAATTTATACATGTGTGATTAGTTAAGTAATATATAAAGTCACCCAAATTTTGATGTGGGCTGCACTTGAAAAAAGTAAATCAACGTTTTATAAATATGTGGACAATAAATAGATAATTATATGTATTTTTAATAAATTTTTATAAATTAAAACGTCAAACGTCTCTGTTATGTGCAGTTCAATGTAATATAATTTTATTAGCACAAGTTTATAATTAAACAAAACCAAGGACTGCAAGGAATCTCTGTTGTTTTAGTTCAAAGGTTAATTTTTTGCTGTAGCCTTTATACTAATGCTATCATTTAACTTGTTACACAATTTATAATAGCCAGTAAGAAAAGGAGTCCAAATTGTGAGGAAACAGAGCATCAAATTTTGTAAGAAAATGTTAAAAAGTGTTGGTGGGTGCTATTTAGCAAACTTTCTATTGTTATATAATATGTAAAAATTAAAATAATTTAACATTATGACTATCCTATGACCATCTTAGAACACCTATTTTGTTGTCCAAAAGTTATGATAAAATTTAGGTCATGTCCTAAATTGTGACATCTTCGATAACACGATGACCCCCTAGCTGTGTTCATAATTTAGTTAAATAAATTATGGAGTAATGGTATAATTTAACAAGGCACCATTAGTACTTTACATGTAGATTTGGTAGTCGTTATTCATGAAGTGGACAATAACAAAAAATTAAAATCTTCCGATTATGTTATTGCAAAGTTTATTTGTTTCTGAAATCTGGTAAATTATTTATTAATTTATAAAATCTAGTACAGTACATTAATTTTTATTTTGTTTCTGATTGTTTCTGAAGTAAGACGAATAAACTACTTTGACTGCTTTTGAGATTATATGGTTTGTAAATACTAGTGTGCATATTGTAAATTTTAACTCAATTGTCATCAACACTATTGTAAAGACATGCAAAGGTTTAACCCTGGAACAAAATCTGATCACTATTGTAAAAGACAAGCAAAGGTTTAACCCTGGAACAAAATCTGATCACTATTGTAAAAGACAAGCAAAGGTCTAACCCTGGAACAAAATCTGATCACTATTGTAAAAGACAAGCAAAGGTCTAACCCTAGAACAAAATCTGATCACTATTGTAAAAGACAAGCAAAGGTCTAACCCTGGAACAAAATCTGATCACTATTGTAAAAGACAAGCATAGGTCTAACCCTAGAACAAAATCTGATCACTATTGTAAAAGACAAGCAAAGGTCTAACCCTAGAACAAAATCTGATCACTATTGTAAAAGACAAGCAAAGGTCTAACCCTAGAACAAAATCTGATCACTATTGTAAAAGACAAGCAAAGGTCTAACCCTAGAACAAAATCTGATCACTATTGTAAAAGACAAGCAAAGGTTTAACCCTGGAACAAAATCTGATCACTATTGTAAAAGACAAGCAAAGGTTTAACCCTAGAACAAAATCTGATCACTATTGTAAAAGACAAGCAAAGGTCTAACCCTAGAACAAAATCTGATCACTATTGTAAAAGACAAGCAAAGGTCTAACCCTCGAACAAAATCTGATCACTATTGTAAAAGACAAGCAAAGGTTTAACCCTAGAACAAAATCTGATCACTATTGTAAAAGACATGCAAAGGTTTAACCCTGGAACAAAATCTGATCACTATTGTAAAAGACAAGCAAAGGTCTAACCCTAGAACAAAATCTGATCACTATTGTAAAAGACAAGCAAAGGTTTAACCCTAGAACAAAATCTGATCACTATTGTAAAAGACAAGCAAAGGTCTAACCCTAGAACAAAATCTGATCACTATTGTAAAAGACAAGCAAAGGTCTAACCCTAGAACAAAATCTGATCACTATTGTAAAAGACAAGCAAAGGTCTAACCCTAGAACAAAATCTGATCACTATTGTAAAAGACAAGCAAAGGTCTAACCCTAGAACAAAATCTGATCACTATTGTAAAAGACAAGCAAAGGTCTAACCCTAGAACAAAATCTGATCACTATTGTAAAAGACAAGCAAAGGTCTAACCCTAAAACAAAATCTGATCACTATTGTAAAAGACAAGCAAAAGTTTAACCCTAGAACAAAATCTGATCACTATTGTAAAAGACAAGCAAAGGTCTAACCCTAGAACAAAATCTGATCACTATTGTAAAAGACAAGCAAAGGTCTAACCCTAGAACAAAATCTGATCACTATTGTAAAAGACAAGCAAAGGTCTAACCCTAGAACAAAATCTGATCACTATTGTAAAAGACAAGCAAAGGTCTAACCCTGGAACAAAATCTGATCACTATTGTAAAAGACAAACAAAGGTCTAACCCTGGAACAAAATCTGATCACTATTGTAAAAGACAAGCAAAGGTCTAACCCTAGAACAAAATCTGATCACTATTGTAAAAGACAAGCAAAGGTCTAACCCTAGAACAAAATCTGATCACTATTGTAAAAGACAAGCAAAGGTCTAACACTAGAACAAAATCTGATCACTATTGTAAAAGACAAGCAAAGGTCTAACCCTAGAACAAAATCTGATCACTATTGTAAAAGACAAGCAAAGGTCTAACCCTAGAACAAAATCTGATCACTATTGTAAAAGACAAGCAAAAGTCTAACCCTAGAACAAAATCTGATCACTATTGTAAAAGACAAGCAAAGGTCTAACCCTAGAACAAAATCTGATCACTATTGTAAAAGACAAGCAAAGGTCTAACCCTAGAACAAAATCTGATCACTATTGTAAAAGACAAGCAAAGGTCTAACCCTAAAACAAAATCTGATCACTATTGTAAAAGACAAGCAAAGGTCTAACCCTAGAACAAAATCTGATCACTATTGTAAAAGACAAGCAAAGGTCTAACCCTAGAACAAAATCTGATCACTATTGTAAAAGACAAGCAAAGGTCTAACCCTAGAACAAAATCTGATCACTATTGTAAAAGACAAGCAAAGGTCTAACCCTAGAACAAAATCTGATCACTATTGTAAAAGACAAGCAAAGGTCTAACCCTAGAACAAAATCTGATCACTATTGTAAAAGACAAGCAAAGTTCTAACCCTAGAACAAAATCTGATCACTATTGTAAAAGACAAGCAAAGGTCTAACCCTAGAACAAAATCTGATCACTATTGTAAAAGACAAGCAAAGGTCTAACCCTAGAACAAAATCTGATCACTATTGTAAAAGACAAGCAAAAGTTTAACCCTAGAACAAAATCTGATCACTATTGTAAAAGACATTAGCAAAGGTCTAACCCTAGAACAAAATCTGATCACTATTGTAAAAGACAAGCAAAGGTCTAACCCTAGAACAAAATCTGATCACTATTGTAAAAGACAAGCAAAGGTCTAACCCTAGAACAAAATCTGATCACTATTGTAAAAGACAAGCAAAGGTCTAACCCTAGAACAAAGTATGATCACTATTGTAAAAGACAAGCAAAGGTCTAACCCTAGAACAAAATCTGATCACTATTGTAAAAGACAAGCAAAGGTCTAACCCTAGAACAAAATCTGATCACTATTGTAAAAGACAAGCAAAGGTCTAACCCTAGAACAAAATCTGATCACTATTGTAAAAGACAAGCAAAGGTCTAACCCTAGAACAAAATCTGATCACTATTGTAAAAGACAAGCAAAGGTCTAACCCTAGAACAAAATCTGATCACTATTGTAAAAGACAAGCAAAGGTCTAACCCTAGAACAAAATCTGATCACTATTGTAAAAGACAAGCAAAGGTCTAACCCTAGAACAAAATCTGATCACTATTGTAAAAGACAAGCAAAGGTCTAACCCTAGAACAAAATCTGATCACTATTGTAAAAGACAAGCAAAGGTCTAACCCTAGAACAAAATCTGATCACTATTGTAAAAGACAAGCAAAAGTTTAACCCTAGAACAAAATCTGATCACTATTGTAAAAGACAAGCAAAGGTCTAACCCTAGAACAAAATCTGATCACTATTGTAAAAGACAAGCAAAAGTTTAACCCTAGAACAAAATCTGATCACTATTGTAAAAGACAAGCAAAAGTTTAACCCTAGAACAAAATCTGATCACTATTGTAAAAGACAAGCAAAGGTTTAACCCTAGAACAAAATCTGATCACTATTGTAAAAGACATGCAAAGGTCTAACCCTAGAACAAAATCTGATCACTATTGTAAAAGACAAGCAAAGGTCTAACCCTAAAACAAAATCTGATCACTATTGTAAAAGACAAGCAAAGGTCTAACCCTAGAACAAAATCTGATCACTATTGTAAAAGACAAGCAAAGGTCTAACCCTAGAACAAAATCTGATCACTATTGTAAAAGACAAGCAAAGGTCTAACCCTAGAACAAAATCTGATCACTATTGTAAAAGACAAGCAAAGGTCTAACCCTAGAACAAAATCTGATCACTATTGTAAAAGACAAGCAAAGGTCTAACCCTAGAACAAAATCTGATCACTATTGTAAAAGACAAGCAAAGGTCTAACCCTAGAACAAAATCTGATCACTATTGTAAAAGACAAGCAAAGGTCTAACCCTAGAACAAAATCTGATCACTATTGTAAAAGACAAGCAAAGGTCTAACCCTAGAACAAAATCTGATCACTATTGTAAAAGACAAGCAAAGGTCTAACCCTAGAACAAAATCTGATCACTATTGTAAAAGACAAGCAAAGGTCTAACCCTAGAACAAAATCTGATCACTATTGTAAAAGACAAGCAAAGGTCTAACCCTAGAACAAAATCTGATCACTATTGTAAAAGACATGCAAAGGTCTAACCCTAGAACAAAATCTGATCACTATTGTAAAAGACAAGCAAAAGTTTAACCCTAGAACAAAATCTGATCACTATTGTAAAAGACATGCAAAGGTCTAACCCTAGAACAAAATCTGATCACTATTGTAAAAGACATGCAAAGGTCTAACCCTAGAACAAAATCTGATCACTATTGTAAAAGGCAAGCAAAAGTTTAACCCTAGAACAAAATCTGATCACTATTGTAAAAGACAAGCAAAAGTTTAACACTAGAACAAAATCTGATCACTATTGTAAAAGACATGCAAAGGTCTAACCCTAGAACAAAATCTGATCACTATTGTAAAAGACATGCAAAGGTCTAACCCTAGAACAAAATCTGATCACTATTGTAAAAGACAAGCAAAAGTTTAACCCTAGAACAAAATCTGATCACTATTGTAAAAGACATGCAAAGGTCTAACCCTAGAACAAAATCTGATCACTATTGTAAAAGACAAGCAAAGGTCTAACCCTAGAACAAAATCTGATCACTATTGTAAAAGACAAGCAAAGGTCTAACCCTAGAACAAAATCTGATCACTATTGTAAAAGACAAGCAAAAGTCTAACCCTGGAACAAAATCTGATCACTATTGTAAAAGACATGCAAAGGTCTAACCCTAGAACAAAATCTGATCACTATTGTAAAAGACAAGCAAAAGTTTAACCCTAGAACAAAATCTGATCACTATTGTAAAAGACATGCAAAGGTCAAACCCTAGAACAAAATCTGATCACTATTGTAAAAGACAAGCAAAAGTTTAACCCTAGAACAAAATCTGCTCACTATTGTAAAAGACATGCAAAGGTCTAACCCTAGAACAAAATCTGATCACTATTGTAAAAGACATGCAAAGGTCTAACCCTAGAACAAAATCTGATCACTATTGTAAAAGACAAGCAAAAGTTTAACCCTAGAAGAAAATCTGATCACTATTGTAAAAGACAAGCAAAAGTTTAACCCTAGAACAAAATCTGATCACTATTGTAAAAGACATGCAAAGGTCTAACCCTAGAACAAAATCTGCTCACTATTGTAAAAGACATGCAAAGGTCTAACCCTAGAACAAAATCTGATTACTATTGTAAAAGACATGCAAAGGTTTAACCCTAGAACAAAATCTGATCACTATTGTAAAAGACATGCAAAGGTCTAACCCTAGAACAAAATCTGATCACTATTGTAAAAGACAAGCAAAAGTTTAACCCTAGAACAAAATCTGATCACTATTGTAAAAGACAAGCAAAAGTTTAACCCTAGAACAAAATCTGATCACTATTGTAAAAGACATGCAAAGGTCTAACCCTAGAACAAAATCTGATCACTATTGTAAAAGACAAGCAAACGTTTAACCCTAGAACAAAATCTGATCACTATTGTAAAAGACAAGCAAAAGTTTAACCCTAGAACAAAATCTGATCACTATTGTAAAAGACAAGCAAAAGTTTAACCCTAGAACAAAATCTGATGTATGTGAAGTTATGTTAAGTCTGAATCCTTTAATATGTTTAGTGGAATAACGTAAACTCTGTCTGTTCGCTAAATTTTGCAGAATATAACACGACAGTCTTTTAAAGAAAACTTTCCTTTTTATGCCTTTTTACATGTTTTCAAAACATCAGCTCCAGAAACAGTTTCATTCAGGACGTTTTGCATGCATATGGTACAAAAATTCTAATTTTTGTTAATACGTTTGTCATAGATAGATACATGTACAATGTTGTTAGTAATCTTTAAGAGCATGTATTAGTTTCTCCATTATATGTCTCCTACCGGCTTCCCCGAAGCGAATAAAGGTTTGCACTATGTCCGTCAGTCACACACTTTTTCCATACTTTTTTCTAAACGTTTGCAGTTATTGAGCTGATATTTGGTATGCAAGTCAACCATGATAAGTTACAGAGCAAGTTTGAATATTGTTCCAATCCAATGATTTTTGACAAAATTATGTCCCTTGGAGTTGGAAAACTTCTTAAAAATAACCGTTTTCCTGACTTTTTATACTTGCAGATATTGATCTGATATTTGGTATGCGAGTCAACTATCATAAGATATAGACAAAATTTTAATGTTGTTATGGTCCAATGATTTTTGATGAAATGATGGCCCTTATTAGGAACAGGACTTAGTATTGCCTGTGCAATTCATCCCACACTTGTTAATTATAGATATTTAGTACTTTTTATTATCATTTATATATCTTCTGTACAGTGCTCTTCATTTGAATAATCATTATTCATATTGTCCATTTATTCTATTATTTTCATTTATTTTTATACCTTGTAATCTCTATTTATAGGAATTAAAGAAGTGCCTGATTGTTTCTAAAATCTAGTAAATTATTAATAAATTTAGGAATCTGGTATAATGTTTTTATTGTAATTTTATCTGAAGTGAGAAGATTAAGCTACTCATTATTTGTGACTGTTTTTGAGAGTATATTGGTTTGTAAATATAATGTTTTGTACATAATATATTTTAATTTTTGATATGTTCCCTTGATTTTGTCATTACAGAAATCAGCATATGTTTCCTTCCTTTCATCAACATTTGTAGTGTGACATGCTAACATATTCATCCAGATTCTCTATGCTATATTATTTTCCAGAATCATTCATTTAAAAAAGTTTTGTTTAAAGGACAAGGATTTCTGGGGGGCATCAGTGGCAGAATGGTAGAGGCAGTTCGTCTACTATTAATCATGTGGTCTGTCAACACCGTGATTGCGGGTTGGAGTCTCACTGCGGACAGGAGGTGCTCAACTCCAATCTTAATTGACAAGGATTGCCAGTTTTCCTACCAAGGTAAGGGGTTTTCTCCAGGTACTCCGGCTTCCTCTCCAAATAAAAACTGGACACCATGAAATTGCTAAAAACAACATTTAAACAATCATTGATTTTTGTGATGACAACTTAAAGTTCTCTCAAATCTGTTCAGTCCAAACACAACAAAATTTATGAGAAACTTGTGTCATTTGACTTTTAATACTTTATTATGGGTTTCGAATTATTTTAGAATACAATTTTCAAGGTCACCAATAAACTTTAACTTTGATAATGGTTGACTAATGGTACAATTTAAGTTTCAAAGTTTTGGCCCATAACGGATTTACTGTAACTGTCCATGAGAGTTGTTCTCATTAAGGAGTCATCAAATATGTTCCCCAATAAAACTGGAATCTGGCTTTCTCCCTCAACATCATGATATAGCTGAAAAATTGCTGAAAGTGGCATTAAACAACATTCAAACAAACAAAAAAACCACTGGTATGAAGATTGTTTGTTTGTTTGAATGTTGTTTTCAGCAATTTTTCAGCTATATCATGATGTTTGGGGGAGGAAGCCAGGGTCACCAGAGAAAACCACTGACCTTTGGTAGGAAAACTGGCAATCCCTGTCAATTAAGATTGGAGTTGTGTGCACCCTGCCAGCAGTGAGGCTCAAACCCTCAACAAGTGTTGACGGACTACGTGATCAGTAGTAGATGAACTACCTTGGCCACCGAGGGCCCTCTGGTATAGAGAAGTAGCCAAGAGGAACCTCTAGTCTGTCATCTAAGTGATAAATTTTACAATGTCAGTCTTCGCGATAGTTGCAAATGATGTGCCTGACATTCAGTCGGGTCACCTAAGTCCACCTGCCTAACCTAACACAGTTGTGCCAGATAAATTCAATAATAAAGTCTCTGTGTTACAAAGTACAAAATATTTGTTAAATCACTGCTTGATTTAAACAATAACATATAAATTAAATGAGATTTTTATCATAATCTCAATATATTAACATTTTTGAGTTAAATGGCAAAATTTTAAGAAAGTTTGTGTTTCAATTCAGGTTTTCGATCAAATCCATTCTACTTATTATCAATTAAAATTTTTAACATAGGAAACAGTTAAAAATATTGATTAAAACAGAAGCAAATATTAAAGAATAAATATAATCAACCAATAATTACTTTAAGAGTTTCTATATTTAATATTTTTTCAAAATTCAAAAACACATTTTGATAAAGTTTCTATATTTAATATTTTTTCAAAATTCAAAAACACATTTTGAAAATCAGAACAACCTTCTTATCTTCATTTTTTTGTAGATCAAAAGCTGATTCTGGTCCAGAATTTTGTATATTTAGAACGATGTTATTAAAATGCGTGATTAGAATTAAAGGGTATAACCAAGGAAAACTGGTGTCCAGTAAAATTAACACTACTTTTGGGGAAACATTCGATTAAGTTAATTAAATTAAGATGACAAAAAGTTCAATTGGTTGTCAGGCACAAGACAAACAATCATTGAACCGCATCTCATGAAATTTATCTGCAGCTCATTTAGTCCGACACAAATAGACTGCCCGTCCAATGGCAATTTTACCAGATGGGTCCGGCAGACCTGCATATTTCGTGAAGATTGCAATGTAAGATTTTAAGTTCAGAAGCAATTTTAGAAATGAGGGACATCTGTACAGATGTATATAACATTTGGCAATAGCTCAAATCTAAATGTTCAAAACAAGACTTGAAAAACAACATTTTTGCTTTATTTCAACAAAAAATAAACATCATCATTACATTCCACATATGTTCCAACAGTGTGCCACTTCTATTATAAAGTCTTACATGTCTTATACATGTATTAATGATACATTTTTATATTGTGCATAAGATAAATGAAATTTATTGGCTGAGAGGGATTTTGTATGTGAACTTTAAACCCTGTCATTTAGAAACTACATATGTATTTGTGGGGTTTCTATCATGTATTAAACTCAAAAGGCTGGGTCAAGATTCTAAATATTTGGAATTAAATAAAGTCAATATATTGTCTAATTATCAAAATTTAGTAAAAACACATGTATGTATATTTTCCACATTTAATAAAAAACCAAACAATAATTTGGTAGAACTGTCCACCAATGACATATCAACACAATATGCATTAGAGGTATACTGCTTATAAACCTGTATACACAATAAAAACTAACAAATTGAATTAAAAAAATATATTATGGACGGACCTGCACTTTTATATTCATTGACAAAATCAAACATAATATCACAGTGATTGCTTATGTAAACAAACACAACAAGTAAAAAAATACAGACAAATAAACTTGTAAAATACAAATGCAATTATCATGTATCATGGCAATACATATACTTTAATAAATTTACAACTGTGACAAATCATGGAACCTGTCCAAAAACATCAAACGTTTGAAAATACTAGAAAACTAGTTCAAAATAGACTGTCTGTTGAATTCTGGGTAAAGATTTGTGTCTACAGAATTGTTAAATAGTCAGAAAAATCACCATAAAAAGGGTACATTCAAATATATAAAGCATGATAACTCTAAACAAAATATGTCTGGAAACTATGGTTTATATATTTCACATGCAAGATAGTACTTAGTAATTTAGTCTTTTTTTATCTTGCAAATCCTGTGATGTAATTGGTTATCAACACTGTGAATATTTTAAGCTTCGACATTTCAAAGACTATCACTTAAAGATATAGCTTGTGTTCATGTCTGTTGAATAGTTTTATAAAGATTATGTCTGGTAAACTGACATAAAGTATAACAATGAATTATACCTTTGGACTATTCCATATACAATATGGCTGTTCCAATGCCTGTTTTGATGTTAAATATATGTAATATTTTATTGCTTATTCCATTTCTAAATCCATATCAAGTTCCCTATGGTCATGTACACTGTGAATCTGACTTTGATTTGTATTCACAGCAGACGACACTTTGTCTGGCTGATGTCCTGAATTCTGTCTGGATGCATTGGTTACCGTGGGAACTGGTGTATGAGGCACAACTCCATGAACATTGGCAACTGGTTCCTGCTGTTGTATGTACTTCTCCATTAGCCATGCTTGGCCTCGGTTTGAAAAATTCCTACTTAGTTCAAATAAGTTCACTACAGACATCCTCTGTGTAATATGTTAAGGAAAAATATTAGTCAAGAATATTAAGTTCTAAAAAATGTGCTGGTGATGTCCAAAGATGTCCATTATAAAGTTTGTATGGCAATAACATATGATAAGTGTATGAAATACAAAAGATGAATGAAAATTACCTAGAGGTCAAATGGAGGTCATGGCAATGATGTGTAACGAGTGAAATACAACAAGCTAATTACAATTATCATATATTTAGTAAAGATATGTTTGTTTTTGCATATATGATATTGATAGAGTTTGTAGAACTATATCACTAAGGGTCATAATACGGATGCCTTATCACTCCCCCTCCAGGACAGATATGGATTCCCTATATATTTTGAATGGAGATCGATATCTGCCATGCGTGGCAAGATATGGATTTATCTGAAACTTGCGATTTTGAGTATACAATATTAAGGTTATGATATGGCATTATCCATATCACATCCAGTATCAACCCTTGACCCATATCTTCCCTCGGGCCTAAAGGCCCTCTGGCAGACAAGGAGGTCTCAGGTTGATACGGGATGTAATATGGATATTGCCATATAATAACCTTTTATTATCTGGAGGTAAAATGGAGGTCACACATTACTTGATGTGTTATCAAACAGTTAAAACATTAACATATTTTTTAGACAGACAATTAATGAAAACACCGAATGCAAGCAAAACCCTAGGTTGTCAAGGATACACTTTTGGTTGGTAACGGTGGTAGCTGGAACATAGATGGAGGCTGTGATAACCTGAAGTCAGTGGAACCTGAAGAGTATATATATATGATTACAAATCTGATAAAATATCAATACCACAATTAAAGTCAAATAATGATGAATACCATGCCAGTAAGTCTACAGATCAAGGTCAATCTAGTGAGAGCAGAGGGAGTGTTCATGCCAGTAAGTCTACAGATCAAGGTCAATCTAGTGAGAGCAGAGGGAGTGTTCATGCCAGTAAGTCTACAGATCAAGGTCAATCTAGTGAGAGCAGAGGGAGTGTTCATGCCAGTAAGTCTACAGATCAAGGTCAATCTAGTGAGAGCAGAGGGAGTGTTCATGCCAGTAAGTCTACAGATCAAGGTCAATCTAGTGAGAGCAGAGGGAGTGTTTTATGTCTCCTTCCCAGTAAGTCTACAGATCAAGGTCAATCTAGTGAGAGCAGAGGGAGTGTTCATGCCAGTAAGTCTACAGATCAAGGTCAATCTAGTGAGAGCAGAGGGAGTGTTCATGCCAGTAAGTCTACAGATCAAGGTCAATCTAGTGAGAGCAGAGGGAGTGTTTTATGTCTCCTTCCCAGTAAGTCTACAGATCAAGGTCAATCTAGTGAGAGCAGAGGGAGTGTTCATGCCAGTAAGTCTACAGATCAAGGTCAATCTAGTGAGAGCAGAGAGAGTGTTCATGCCAGTAAGTCTACAGATCAAGGTCAATCTAGTGAGAGCAGAGGGAGTGTTCATGCCAGTAAGTCTACAGATCAAGGTCAATCTAGTGAGAGCAGAGAGAGTGTTCATGTCAGTAAGTCTACAGATCAAGGTCAATCTAGTGAGAGCAGATGGAGTGTTCATGTCAGTAAGTCTACAGATCAAGGTCAATCTAGTGAGAGCAGAGGGAGTGTTCATGCCAGTAAGTCTACAGATCAAGGTCAATCTAGTGAGAGCAGAGGGAGTGTTCATGCCAGTAAGTCTACAGATCAAGGTCAATCTAGTGAGAGCAGAGGGAGTGTTCATGTCAGTAAGTCTACAGATCAAGGTCAATCTAGTGAGAGCAGAGGGAGTGTTCATGCCAGTAAGTCTACAGATCAAGGTCAATCTAGTGAGAGCAGAGGGAGTGTTCATGTCAGTAAGTCTACAGATCAAGGTCAATCTAGTGAGAGCAGAGGGAGTGTTTTATGTACAGATCAAGGTCAATCTAGTGAGAGCAGAGAGAGTGTTTTATGTCTCCTTCTTCTATTTTTATGTCACCAATAAAAGACTTTAAAAAAACTTTTCTTTGTTTTTCTGTCAGGTAGGAAATCTATTTGTATGCATCTTTGACCTAAAATATGCTTGTTTTGATTTACAAAAAAGATCTAATCAATGTAAATAGTTTAGTGACTAAGTCAATTATCTGGTGATCCAATCAATTTAAATAGTTTAGTGACTAAGTCAATTACCTGGTGATCAAATCAATTTAAATAGTTTAGTGACTAAGTCAATTACCTGGTGATCCAATCAATTTAAATAGTTTAGTGACTAAGTCAATTATCTCGTGATCAAACCAAATTCAACACTCTTCTAATTCTATGACTCCTTATCTACAAGTCTCATTCTTTCAAATTTAGACAGCTTTACATCAACTTTTTAATGACCAAAGACAAATTCTACATTCAAAAATATAGAAATTTATGGACATACATGAACATATTTATTTCTGTAAGACTATAAATTCCTGGATTCAGAAAACAAAGATATCCACGGAAACTGACACCCTTTGAACATAAATCTTTTAAATGTAATTACCTGTAGGGTGGAAATACTGATGAGCTCTAGGGTTAAATATAGTTCCTGTTTTAAATGGCATGAACAAGGCTGGTAAACTGACATCTGAAAAAATACATATCTAATGAATACACACTGCAAAAAAACATGCATGTACATATCTTGTTGAAAAGTTGTGTTGGTATGAGGATCACAATTAGCTATACACAGAAATAAAAGGTCCTTGTTTAATATTACAATGGTATTATTACTTAACTATGTACAGTGGTTTATCAGTTTATTTGCCTATGGTACCAAAAGTATCAATACCTGCAGTGATCATTGATAAATCCTTCATACAAATACCACTATTGTGGGTTATTACAATTTGTTACTAGCAGTGTATCAGCACTTTTATCAAGAAATTTTAAGATCTTTGTTAGATATTATCAGTAATGAATTGTAACATTCTGAAACATATCACATTAAGGAAATTTTTACATTAAAATGTGGAATGGGGATAATTATACTGTATGTATGTGAAAAACTGCTGACATATATCATGTATTTTATTGTTGCACTTTGCATTTCCTTGCTGATACATAGTAGTACAAGGTTAACTTATTTCAGACAGTAAAATACAAATTATATCAGCCACCTTTCAAATACATGATTATCCCCTGAAGTCTCTATTTTGACTCCACTAAGAATCAAACCCACAGTTAGGCATAATTAATTCTGCATCTACTACAGTGATTGGATCAAATTTGTCACATGATCATCTACAATAACAAACCTTTCAAAGCATCAAACCCACAGTTAGGCATAATTAATTCTGCATCTACTACAGTGATAGGATCAAATTTGTCACATGATCATCTACAATAACAAACCTTTCAAAGCATCAAACCCACAGTTAGGCATAATTAATTCTGCATCTACTACAGTGATTGGATCAAATTTGCCACATGATCATCTACAATAACAAACCTTTCAAAGCATCAAACCCACAGTTAGGCATAATTAATTCTGCATCTACTACAGTGATTGGATCAAATTTGTCACATGATCATCTACAATAACAAACCTTTCAAAGCATCAAAACCACAGTTAGGCATAATTAATTCTGCATCTACTAAGTGATTGGATCAAATTTGTCACATGATCATCTACAATAACAAACCTTTCAAAGCATCAAACCCACAGTTCTGCATAAATAATTCTGCATCTACTACAGTGATTGGATCAAATTTGTCACATGATCATCTACAATAACAAACCTTTCAAAGCATCAAACCCACAGTTAGGCATAATTAATTCTGCATCTACTACAGTGATTGGATCAAATTTGTCACATGATCATCTACAATAACAAACCTTTCAAAGCATCAAAACCACAGTTAGGCATAATTAATTCTGCATCTACTAAAGTGATTGGATCAAATTTGTCACATGATCATCTACAATAACAAACCTTTCAAAGCATCAAACCCACAGTTCTGCATAAATAATTCTGCATCTACTACAGTGATTGGATCAAATTTGTCACATGATCATCTACAATAACAAACCTTTCAAAGCATCATATATTTCTTCCTCCTGTTTACTCAGTTTATGTTGACCAGCCAGTTTCTTCTCTATATCATCTCTTATAGCTTTGGTTATCTTTTCATTCATCTCTTTCCTATGCTTGTTACTTTCATCTTCAAACCACTGAAGTCTTTCCAAGAACTATAACATACAGCATTTGTTTTTTTATATATTATAAAACTGTGTGCCTAAAATGTCTGATATAAATCCTTTTACTATACGAGTATCTAGGCTGGGTCATCTGTATTACCCCTCTGGTACGTTCAAAACACACCTAATATATACATTTATTGTGATTTTAATTCAATTTTATGGATATCATGTGTGTGGCTTCAGAAAACATTGCAGGATAGAGCAACCAGAAAAAATTTTTTCATTAAGTCTGTGAAGTCAGTTGCCATGGAAACCATGAAAACTAGTATCCCACTAATAATAATCATTTAGTTTTTTTGTTTATTTAGGGTGCAATACCACTTTCATCATTTTTTCAGCTATATCATGGTGCCAGCTTTTATTGGGGTGGAAGCCAGTGTACCCTATGAAAAGCCTCAACCTTCGGCAGAAAAACTGGCAATACTTGTCCATTAAAATTGGAGTCCAGCACCACAGTACAGTTTGAACCCACAGCCTCAGTGCTGACATGATCACTGGTAGATGGCTTACAGAATTATGCACAAATTCTTATTTTCTTGAGTTGTCTGAGCTCATTTTTTAGTTTCTGTAACAACTGTACTACAAGAACACAATCAGATAATTTGGAACAGAATAAGCCTAGAATACTCTTCTTTTTATTACTTAAATGGGGAGGCAACTATACTTACATCTTCTGGGACACCTGTACCAAAGTGTCGTTCCGCTGGTTGTGAGGATGGAGCTGAGGTGACAGTTTGTCTTGGTGGCATGGGTTTTAGAGTTTTACGAAGTCTTTGGGGAGGTTGAGGATGGGACTGAGGAGGCTGTGGTCGTTGATCAACAGAATCAGATCTAAAAATAGAAAATAAATGGTATAAAAACCACAATCATTTTGATAATTACAATTTTTCTCATAAATTATAAGATAATTCATAAACAAAAACCATTATTACAACTGTTATTTTACATTTCTTAAAACTCTTGATGCTAAAAGCATAACTCAAACATATGAAAAGAATCTATATCATAAGGATATTGTGGTGCAGACCTTGTAGCTAGGGGAAGGGGGACCTTTTGCTTAATTCATAGTCCAGTTTAAAGTTGTGAGCTGGATAATCTTTATCCTTTACAAGAAGCCTTCCAATCATACCTTACATAACAATAAAAAATCAGAAAAGTAGCCATCCATAAAATTAAGGATGTGATCCTTTACATGCAAGCAAGCTTAAAGAGACTATTACATAACAGTGACAGTCAAGAACAGTAATAATGTATCAATAGTATTGTCTATTATGAAAGGCACCTTCATAAAAACAAATATTACAATACAGGTTCTAAATATCAAATTATTCCTTGAGGAGAACGATCTTACATTTCCACAAGTTTTTGTACTGGTGGTGGTTGTTCATGTGGAGGTCCAGATATAAGTTCATGTTTCTTCTCAGGTGAAGGAACTCTAGGTGATTTAGCAGGTGGAGCAGCAGACTTCCTCCCAGGACTTCCTGCTGATTTCCTGCTTTCTGAGGACACAGGTCGTTGGTGAACAAGTGGAGGTCGTTGTCTCTGTTGTTGTTGTTGAAGTTTTTGTTGTTGCTCTAGTTGTTGTCTTTGTTGCTCCTGAGCATGTTGCATTTCATGCAGGTTCTCCATTAAAGACTGCAATCGTTTCCTGTTAAATAGTACATGTATACATGATTTTTCACTTTTGTTACAGAAATAGAAATAAATAAATTTTAGATTATTACTTTTTTCTGATTGGTCTAAATGTTTACTTTTATTTTCAATGCACTTATCTGTGTGTTGTTGTTGTTACTATATATAGCATAAAGTTATTTTGATTTCACTTTTAGTTTTTATTTTTATTTACAATTTATTTATAAAGAATGGCTATAATTTATTTTACAAATAGTCAAAATTATTTTACAAATCAATAAAACCATTATAAATAATAGCCTTTCCTGAAAATACAGAATTCTCTTAGAAATCATCAGTATGAATAACTGAAAATCAACACTATAATGAACAATTTTGTTTGACATTTCTGACAGCAGATAGTTACATTAAGAAGGTCCGGCATGAAAACATACAAAACATAACTGTGTTGATGATACTAAGTTATATACGTTCATATACGTAGATATGGAGATTTTAACACCTGAAGTGCCCCAAGTACGCCCCGAGGCGAAGCTGAAGGGTGTACAGGGGTGCTGAATGTGTTAAAATCTCCATATCTACGGATATGAACGTGTATAACGAATTTATCCCCGTTTTTAGTTTGAAATGGTGGATTTTTAGGTTCATTGTCAGTGCAATGGCGGACGTTAACGTAACGTTTTCTTCATTATCGAAGAAAGTTTGATTGGAATTCGGTACAAATATCACTTTTTTACAAGGTGTAGGGTACTACCTTTGGTAGAACCCTACAGTTCTTGAAAAAAAAACAATTTTTTGTTGGATTCAAATAGATGTTGAAAAAATACGTTTTGGCGCTGAATGTCTTGCAGAAACATCATAATAGTGTGACGTCGTTGTTTGTCAAACTCCATATCTTTTGTTTCTTTTTCTGTTGCAAGTAAAACACATTTGGACCTTTTGTCCAAGATTTCATCATCCTGTATATAACACAAATTAAATACCATTTCTAATATAAACGTATCTTAAGTACTATTGTGAAACTAACGGTTAGCAACACCCGGGTATATGACCTAGCAACGACCCGGGTATATTAGTTTTGTAACGACATGTAATTGACCAATCAAATTCCAGGAATAACACTGATACGGGGATAACAATATATACATTGCATTAAACACCATACTATCATTCTAACATATTCACTTACTCATATTCCTGTTGTACCAGTTCTAACTCGGCATTATGTCTTTGTATAACACTCTCTAGTTCTGATTTTTTCACCATGTCCTAAAAAAACATTAAAATTCTTAATTAATGGGAAGATTGACAATACAAATATTTGTGATGAAAACCTTAGTTCCAAATGAAAAACAAAAAAATATGTATCTGTAACACTGATGACCCACTGGGCCCATATTGATAAACACCCCCCTTTTTCTAAGTTCATTCAACCGTGAACTATTTGGCAAATCCCTACAGAATTTTGCCAGTGAAGACATCTCATCATGCTGTAACTATGTACCAAGTTTCATGAAGATGTGATGTCGTCTTCATTAAAAAAAGATTCAACGCAAAGGTAAACCTAATGGTGGGATGGCCGGTCGAACAAACAAACAGATGAATGAACACACCGAAAAGCTATATATCCCCAACTTTCATTGGTGGGAAATACAAATTTGTTGCTAGAATATGTACTTCCTTTATGCTGTTTCATTAAATTTCATCATGCGGTTTAGGAGGAGTTGGACGGACGGACGGACGGACAGACAGACAGACAGACAGACAGACAGACAGACAGACAGACAGACAGACAGACAGACAGGTGATTCCTATATACCCCCCAAAACAAGTTTGCGGGGGGTATAATGATTGATTGATTGATTGATTAATTGACATGCAATATTTCAGCTTTATTTAGGATGTTAACAATTAAACCTTCAAATATAATCTTTTTCATATACATATACATCTACTTACCGGTAAATGTGATGTCATACAACAGTACACATAAATATTGACATTTACAATTAAACGACAAAAGCTACCTCTTTAACAGGAGATCTGACTGGTGTTGGAGCCTTTTGGGGCTCTGGAGTTTTTGGTTTTGGGGGTTCTGGAGTTTTTGGTTTTGGAGGTTCTGGTGTTTTAATTTCTGGTGAAAATGAAATCGCTGACAATGCTTCATCTGTAAACTCTCTGAACATGTCTTCTCTTCTCCATGTCTGAAGGTCTATACCAGCCAATTCAAATATAAGGTCATTGAAGGGCATGGTACCTGTAAACAACAAAACATCAGTAACAGGACCAGGCTCTTGAAATGGTCATATTTGTTGACATGACTGAAATTTCAACCATATTGTGCAACTGAATTAATCAAATCAGACATTAAACAAATATTGGTCAATAAGATAGAAATTGGTTCTTTTTTCTCATTAAAAAGGAATGTAATACTGCAAAGGGAGCAAATTTAATGTTAACATGTTCTAATGTTATTTGATTACTAATAATAAAAAATAATATATATTAAATAAATATCCTTAGCCGTTAGGTTCAGCAGAAAATTTTTAATAAAAAAGGCAAGACATTCACAATGCAAGGAAGGGAATATATACTTAAATGTCTCAACCAGATTCTTTCCCGTACAAATTCCTAACAAAATCGCATACCTACTTTCTGTACTAAATATTGATGGTAATAAATTATTACCTGATTGTCTGTGGAATGCCCTAGGTTTAAATCTTTTGGCATAATAAAATGTAATTGGAATATAACCACAAGGTTCATGTTTGCCTCTGGTCTGACTCAGTGGATACACAGGGAAGTCAAATGATTTGAATTTCTCCGCTGGATCATGTTTGTCTTTGGATTTGCTGGCTTCAACGGTCTTCTTGTCACCTAACATAATGTCTATGTCATCTGATAATGAGTCGATGTCCGTGTCGCGTGGTGTGTAAGGTGCATCATCATCTCCATGTGGTTCTGGGAGGTATATAGTGGGTAGTTCCTAACAAATGAAAATATGATAATTTATGAATTGAAAACACAGCTCTAATGTAAATATTTGAAGATTGTGTGATTTTTTGCATGGTAGTCACATGGTTTAAAAGAAAAACTGATAAAGTAAAATAAGAAACAATGAGATATACAGTCATGATTTGTCTTAACCCCACACTACTCTGTATGTTAAGTTAAAACATTAACAAATTTGCTTCCAATTACTCATAAAAATTTAAATGAAAAAAAAAGTCAACTGTTTTTTGTTGTTGTTGAAGTGTTAATAAATCTTTACCAATACATAAACAAATCTGCCATTAATTTCACATCACACAAGTTTTAAATTCATTTCAAAGTAAACTATGGAACATAGCCAATCATCAATTTTGCATACTTTATAAAAAAAATGCTAAAAATATCACAGATGTTCAAAAGCATTCATGTCTGCTAAATCTGAAAAAGTAATGAACATAACTTTGATGACAATTTATTTACTATGAACTATCTACCTAAGACCAACGGCTACAACAAACTGTCGCCAAGAAAACAGATTCATGCACAGGATAATCGGGGGTGTTTATTCTAAACTGACAGAATACTGGGAATTATACACCATCTACACTGTGACAACACATGAAGAGATCATCTACACTGGACAGCATGGGAAAATCATATATTTTCTACTATGGGAAAGTATGGGAAATAATATATGCATACATGTACAAGGTATTTTTATTTAGAATCATGTGAAGAAGTCTCCTCTACTGACAGACCATGCACTTATATACAATTACATTGCTGTGTGATGAGAAGGGGACATGGTTAAGTTGATGACCAGATCAGAAAAAGTCATGTTTTTATTTATATTTAATTCAAATAAATTTTTGCTGATTTCTACCAAATATTTAACAGATAACTACACTTGAACAAACTACAGGAGTTCACTTAAACCAGGAATTGGTTTGTAAAATGGTCCATAATGGAAATTGAATGAAATATGGTGGTCACTAAAACCAGGAATTGGTTTGTAAAATGGTCCATAGTGGAAACTGAATGAAATATGGTGGTCACTAAAACCAGGAATCGGTTTGTAAATGGTCCATAATGGAAACTGAATGAAATATGGTGGTCACTAAAACCAGGAATCGGTTTGTAAATGGTCCATAATGGAAACTGAATGAAATATGGTGGTCACTAAAACCAGGAATTGGTTTGTAAATGGTCCATTATGGAAACTTAATGAAATATGGTGGTCACTAAAACCAGGAATTGGTTTATAAAATGGTCCATAGTGGAAACTTAATGAAATATGGTAGTCACATAAACCAGGACTGGTTTATACGTGGTCAATAATGTAAACAGAATAAAATATTATGTTCACTAAAACCAGGGCATGGTCCATATACATAAGCATCATTTATTTAAAATGACAGGTCATTCAATACCTACTGATAGGGAGAAAAAAGAAATACACTTCAAACTGTCATTACGGTAAACATGCAGTACACTCATATTTAGCTCTTGTTTACAGCTGTACAGGAAATTAAATTTCATTTTTAAATTTCTTATGAACAACTAACAAAAGGGATTGCTTGTTTTATATTTTATATGTTTAATTTACGGATGTATTTTATTCATTCTTGCAACAACATCAAGCATAAAATCGATACTGCATAACAAATAAAAACAATAGAACTGGCTCCATATTATCATTGAAAAAATATTGAAATTGGTATTCCATCCATCAGTCAAAGAAACTCACTTTATAGTGTGATTTTTAGTGTTTTATAAACAAATTTTATCCCAGACACCTATCATGTACACCTATGTTTACTAACATTAAACCTGAAATGTCCAAATTTTAACACAAAATCAATCTCCTGTACAGCTGTAGAGAGCACAATGTCTTGGCTCAGAAATTTTACTCACCCCTCGCTGTGAATAAATACTTCAAACATTATTTTCGATTCAAAAAGCAATCTCCTATCTTAGACATATTTATAAAGCATTTATAAGTAGTGTAAGCACATGTAGCCCATGGCCATAGCATTAAGGCAAGTGAGGCAGTTACCTCACTAAAAATTTGACCAAGTATCGTTTTGATATACAGGAAAATTTTGTTAAGAATTAAAATAAAATATAGAAATCATGTCTTTTACTTTTTACAAAACTATATATCGCTATAACTAATACGGATGTCTGTACCTTTAAAACAAACAACGGTCTTAATATGGAATTATCGAATTTGTTACTATTTACGGATTTTCCCTGTCCAGTATCAGCAGTCGTTCCAATAATTATAATAAAGATCATGATGTCGAACATAAACAAATAAAAAGCAGGCAGCATGGATCTTTGGTTAAAAGCTGGAAGCAGTAGAAAAAGAAGTGCAGGTGAATATATCAAGGGATTAAATAATATTTTAAGTGAACTTGTGTAGAATTTTAATATGAATTAGGTTGCAACCTATGACCTTGAGTGGCCCACAGACCCCCTGCCGATAAGGTTTTGCTTCACTAAAAATTGGACCCTAGCTACGGGCATGGTAGCCTCCATGTGGTGATTACAACTTTAGTTTATATATAAAGTGCAGTTGACAAACTTGGTGTGTACTCAGTGAAAATCTCATAAAGCTGAGAAAAAAAAGAAGTAGAATCAAAGCAATTAACTTGGTGTGTACACAGTGAAAATCTCATAAAGCTGAGGAAAAAAGTAGTAGAATCAAAGCAATTAACTTGGTGTGTACACAGTGAAAATGTCATAAAGCTGAGGAAAACAAGTAGTGGAATCAAAGCAATTAACTTGGTGTGTACACAGTGAAAATGTCATAAAGCTGAGGAAAACAAGTAGTGGAATCAAAGCAATTAACTTGGTGTGTACACAGTGAAAATCTCATAAAGCTGAGGAAAACAAGTAGTGGAATCAAAGCAATTAACTTGGTGTGTACACAGTGAAAATCTCATAAAGCTGAGGAAAACAAGTAGTGGAATCAAAGCAATTAACTTGGTGTGTACACAGTGAAAATCTCATAAAGCTGAGGAAAACAAGTAGTGGAATCAAAGCAATTAACTTGGTGTGTACACAGTGAAAATCTCATAAAGCTGAGGAAAACAAGTAGTGGAATCAAAGCAATTAACTTGGTGTGTACACAGTGAAAATCTCATAAAGCAGAGGAAAACAAGTAGTGGAATCAAAGCAATTAACTTGGTGTGTACTCAGTGAAAATCTCATAAAGCAGAGGAAAACAAGTAGTGGAATCAAACCAATTAACTTGGTGTGTACTCAGTGAAAATCTCATAAAGCAGAGGAAAACAAGTAGTGGAATCAAAGCAATTAACTTGGTGTGTACTCAGTGAAAATCTCATAAAGCTGAGGAAAACAAGTAGTGGAATCAAAGCAATTAACTTGGTGTGTACTCAGTGAAAATCTCATAAAGCTGAGAAAACAAGTAGTGGAATCAAAGCAATTAACTTGGTGTGTACACAGTGAAAATCTCATAAAGCTGAGGAAAACAAGTAGTGGAATCAAAGCAATTAACTTGGTGTGTACACAGTGAAAATCTCATAAAGCTGAGAAAACAAGTAGTGGAATCAAAGCAATTAACTTGGTGTGTACTCAGTGAAAATCTCATAAAGCTGAGAAAACAAGTAGTGGAATCAAAGCAATTAACTTGGTGTGTACTCAGTGAAAATCTCATAAAGCAGAGGAAAACAAGTAGTGGAATCAAAGCAATTAACTTGGTGTGTACACAGTGAAAATGTCATAAAGCAGAGGAAAACAAGTAGTGGAATCAAAGCAATTAACTTGGTGTGGACTCAGTGAAAATGTCATAAAGCAGAGGAAAACAAGTAGTGGAATCAAAGCAATTAACTTGGTGTGTACTCAGTGAAAATCTCATAAAGCAGAGGAAAACAAGTAGTGGAATCAAAGCAATTAACTTGGTGTGTACACAGTGAAAATCTCATAAAGCTGAGGAAAACAAGTAGTGGAATCAAAGCAATTAACTTGGTGTGTACACAGTGAAAATGTCATAAAGCTGAGGAAAACAAGTAGTGGAATCAAAGCAATTAACTTGGTGTGTACACAGTGAAAATCTCATAAAGCTGAGAAAAAAAGTAGTGGAATCAAAGCAATTAACTTGGTGTGTACTCAGTGAAAATCTCATAAAGCAGAGGAAAACAAGTAGTGGAATCAAAGCAATTAACTTGGTGTGTACACAGTGAAAATCTCATAAAGCTGAGAAAACAAGTAGTGGAATCAAAGCAATTAACTTGGTGTGTACACAGTGAAAATCTCATAAAGCTGAGAAAAATAGTAGTGGAATCAAAGCAATTAACTTGGTGGGTACTCAGTGAAAATCTCATAAAGCAGAGGAAAACAAGTAGTGGAATCAAAGCAATTAACTTGGTGTGTACACAGTGAAAATCTCATAAAGCTGAGAAAACAAGTAGTGGGGGATACAAGATACCTGTACTCAGTGAAAATCTCATAAAGCTGAGAAAACAAGTAGTGGAATCAAAGCAATTAACTTGGTGTGTACTCAGTGAAAATCTCATAAAGCTGAGAAAAAAAAGTAGTGGAATCAAAGCAATTAACTTGGTGTGTACTCAGTGAAAATCTCATAAAGCTGAGAAAAAAAAGTAGTGGAATCAAAGCAATTAACTTGGTGTGTACACAGTGAAAATGTCATAAAGCTGAGGAAAACAAGTAGTGGAATCAAAGCAATTAACTTGGTGTGTACACAGTGAAAATCTCATAAAGCTGAGAAAACAAGTAGTGGAATCAAAGCAATTAACTTGGTGTGTACTCAGTGAAAATCTCATAAAGCTGAGAAAAAAAAGTAGTGGAATCAAAGCAATTAACTTGGTGTGTACACAGTGAAAATGTCATAAAGCTGAGGAAAACAAGTAGTGGAATCAAAGCAATTAACTTGGTGTGTACACAGTGAAAATCTCATAAAGCAGAGGAAAACAAGTAGTGGAATCAAAGCAATTAACTTGGTGTGTACACAGTGAAAATCTCATAAAGCTGAGAAAACAAGTAGTGGAATCAAAGCAATTAACTTGGTGTGTACACAGTGAAAATCTCATAAAGCTGAGAAAAAAAGTAGTGGAATCAAAGCAATTAACTTGGTGTGTACTCAGTGAAAATCTCATAAAGCAGAGGAAAACAAGTAGTGGAATCAAAGCAATTAACTTGGTGTGTACACAGTGAAAATCTCATAAAGCTGAGAAAACAAGTAGTGGAATCAAAGCAATTAACTTGGTGTGTACACAGTGAAAATCTCATAAAGCTGAGAAAACAAGTAGTGGAATCAAAGCAATTAACTTGGTGTGTACTCAGTGAAAATCTCATAAAGCTGAGAAAAAAAAGTAGTGGAATCAAAGCAATTAACTTGGTGTGTACACAGTGAAAATGTCATAAAGCTGAGGAAAACAAGTAGTGGAATCAAAGCAATTAACTTGGTGTGTACACAGTGAAAATCTCATAAAGCTGAGAAAACAAGTAGTGGAATCAAAGCAATTAACTTGGTGTGTACTCAGTGAAAATCTCATAAAGCTGAGAAAAAAAAGTAGTGGAATCAAAGCAATTAACTTGGTGTGTACACAGTGAAAATGTCATAAAGCTGAGGAAAACAAGTAGTGGAATCAAAGCAATTAACTTGGTGTGTACACAGTGAAAATCTCATAAAGCAGAGGAAAACAAGTAGTGGAATCAAAGCAATTAACTTGGTGTGTACTCAGTGAAAATCTCATAAAGCAGAGGAAAACAAGTAGTGGAATCAAAGCAATTAACTTGGTGTGTACACAGTGAAAATCTCATAAAGCTGAGAAAACAAGTAGTGGAATCAAAGCAATTAACTTGGTGTGTACACAGTGAAAATCTCATAAAGCTGAGAAAAAAAGTAGTGGAATCAAAGCAATTAACTTGGTGTGTACTCAGTGAAAATCTCATAAAGCAGAGGAAAACAAGTAGTGGAATCAAAGCAATTAACTTGGTGTGTACACAGTGAAAATCTCATAAAGCTGAGAAAACAAGTAGTGGAATCAAAGCAATTAACTTGGTGTGTACACAGTGAAAATCTCATAAAGCTGAGAAAACAAGTAGTGGAATCAAAGCAATTAACTTGGTGTGTACTCAGTGAAAATCTCATAAAGCTGAGAAAAAAAAGTAGTGGAATCAAAGCAATTAACTTGGTGTGTACACAGTGAAAATGTCATAAAGCTGAGGAAAACAAGTAGTGGAATCAAAGCAATTAACTTGGTGTGTACACAGTGAAAATCTCATAAAGCTGAGAAAAAAAGTAGTGGAATCAAAGCAATTAACATGGTGTGTACTCAGTGAAAATCTCATAAAGCAGAGGAAAACAAGTAGTGGAATCAAAGCAATTAACTTGGTGTGTACTCAGTGAAAATCTCATAAAGCAGAGGAAAACAAGTAGTGGAATCAAAGCAATTAACTTGGTGTGTACACAGTGAAAATGTCATAAAGCAGAGGAAAACAAGTAGTGGAATCAAAGCAATTAACTTGGTGTGTACTCAGTGAAAATGTCATAAAGCAGAGGAAAACAAGTAGTGGAATCAAAGCAATTAACTTGGTGTGTACTCAGTGAAAATCTCATAAAGCAGAGGAAAACAAGTAGTGGAATCAAAGCAATTAACTTGGTGTGTACACAGTGAAAATCTCATAAAGCTGAGGAAAACAAGTAGTGGAATCAAAGCAATTAACTTGGTGTGTACACAGTGAAAATGTCATAAAGCTGAGGAAAAAAAGTAGTGGAATCAAAGCAATTAACTTGGTGTGTACACAGTGAAAATCTCATAAAGCTGAGAAAAAAAGTAGTGGAATCAAAGCAATTAACTTGGTGTGTACTCAGTGAAAATCTCATAAAGCAGAGGAAAACAAGTAGTGGAATCAAAGCAATTAACTTGGTGTGTACACAGTGAAAATCTCATAAAGCTGAGAAAAAAAGTAGTGGAATCAAAGCAATTAACTTGGTGTGTACACAGTGAAAATCTCATAAAGCTGAGAAAAAAAGTAGTGGAATCAAAGCAATTAACTTGGTGTGTACTCAGTGAAAATCTCATAAAGCAGAGGAAAACAAGTAGTGGAATCAAAGCAATTAACTTGGTGTGTACACAGTGAAAATCTCATAAAGCTGAGAAAACAAGTAGTGGAATCAAAGCAATTAACTTGGTGTGTACACAGTGAAAATCTCATAAAGCTGAGAAAACAAGTAGTGGAATCAAAGCAATTAACTTGGTGTGTACTCAGTGAAAATCTCATAAAGCTGAGAAAAAAAAGTAGTGGAATCAAAGCAATTAACTTGGTGTGTACACAGTGAAAATGTCATAAAGCTGAGGAAAACAAGTAGTGGAATCAAAGCAATTAACTTGGTGTGTACACAGTGAAAATCTCATAAAGCTGAGAAAAAAAGTAGTGGAATCAAAGCAATTAACTTGGTGTGTACTCGGTGAAAATCTCATAAAGCAGAGGAAAACAAGTAGTGGAATCAAAGCAATTAACTTGGTGTGTACACAGTGAAAATCTCATAAAGCTGAGAAAACAAGTAGTGGAATCAAAGCAATTAACTTGGTGTGTACACAGTGAAAATCTCATAAAGCTGAGAAAAAAAGTAGTGGAATCAAAGCAATTAACTTGGTGTGTACTCAGTGAAAATCTCATAAAGCAGAGGAAAACAAGTAGTGGAATCAAAGCAATTAACTTGGTGTGTACACAGTGAAAATCTCATAAAGCAGAGGAAAACAAGTAGTGGAATCAAAGCAATTAACTTGGTGTGTACACAGTGAAAATCTCATAAAGCTGAGGAAAACAAGTAGTGGAATCAAAGCAATTAACTTGGTGTGTACACAGTGAAAATCTCATAAAGCTGAGAAAACAAGTAGTGGAATCAAAGCAATTAACTTGGTGTGTACACAGTGAAAATCTCATAAAGCTGAGAAAACAAGTAGTGGAATCAAAGCAATTAACTTGGTGTGTACTCAGTGAAAATCTCATAAAGCAGAGGAAAACAAGTAGTGGAATCAAAGCAATTAACTTGGTGTGTACACAGTGAAAATGTCATAAAGCAGAGGAAAACAAGTAGTGGAATCAAAGCAATTAACTTGGTGTGTACTCAGTGAAAATGTCATAAAGCAGAGGAAAACAAGTAGTGGAATCAAAGCAATTAACTTGGTGTGTACTCAGTGAAAATCTCATAAAGCAGAGGAAAACAAGTAGTGGAATCAAAGCAATTAACTTGGTGTGTACACAGTGAAAATCTCATAAAGCTGAGGAAAACAAGTAGTGGAATCAAAGCAATTAACTTGGTGTGTACACAGTGAAAATGTCATAAAGCTGAGGATAAAAAGTAGTGGAATCAAAGCAATTAACTTGGTGTGTACACAGTGAAAATCTCATAAAGCTGAGAAAAAAAGTAGTGGAATCAAAGCAATTAACTTGGTGTGTACTCAGTGAAAATCTCATAAAGCAGAGGAAAACAAGTAGTGGAATCAAAGCAATTAACTTGGTGTGTACACAGTGAAAATCTCATAAAGCTGAGAAAACAAGTAGTGGAATCAAAGCAATTAACTTGGTGTGTACACAGTGAAAATCTCATAAAGCTGAGAAAAAAAGTAGTGGAATCAAAGCAATTAACTTGGTGTGTACTCAGTGAAAATCTCATAAAGCAGAGGAAAACAAGTAGTGGAATCAAAGCAATTAACTTGGTGTGTACACAGTGAAAATCTCATAAAGCTGAGAAAACAAGTAGTGGAATCAAAGCAATTAACTTGGTGTGTACACAGTGAAAATCTCATAAAGCTGAGAAAACAAGTAGTGGAATCAAAGCAATTAACTTGGTGTGTACTCAGTGAAAATCTCATAAAGCTGAGAAAAAAAAGTAGTGGAATCAAAGCAATTAACTTGGTGTGTACACAGTGAAAATGTCATAAAGCTGAGGAAAACAAGTAGTGGAATCAAAGCAATTAACTTGGTGTGTACACAGTGAAAATCTCATAAAGCTGAGAAAAAAAGTAGTGGAATCAAAGCAATTAACTTGGTGTGTACTCAGTGAAAATCTCATAAAGCAGAGGAAAACAAGTAGTGGAATCAAAGCAATTAACTTGGTGTGTACACAGTGAAAATCTCATAAAGCAGAGGAAAACAAGTAGTGGAATCAAAGCAATTAACTTGGTGTGTACACAGTGAAAATCTCATAAAGCTGAGAAAACAAGTAGTGGAATCAAAGCAATTAACTTGGTGTGTACACAGTGAAAATCTCATAAAGCTGAGAAAAAAAGTAGTGGAATCAAAGCAATTAACTTGGTGTGTACACAGTGAAAATCTCATAAAGCAGAGGAAAACAAGTAGTGGAATCAAAGCAATTAACTTGGTGTGTACACAGTGAAAATCTCATAAAGCTGAGGAAAACAAGTAGTGGAATCAAAGCAATTAACTTGGTGTGTACACAGTGAAAATCTCATAAAGCTGAGAAAACAAGTAGTGGAATCAAAGCAATTAACTTGGTGTGTACTCAGTGAAAATCTCATAAAGCTGAGAAAACAAGTAGTGGAATCAAAGCAATTAACTTGGTGTGTACTCAGTGAAAATCTCATAAAGCAGAGGAAAACAAGTAGTGGAATCAAAGCAATTAACTTGGTGTGTACACAGTGAAAATGTCATAAAGCAGAGGAAAACAAGTAGTGGAATCAAAGCAATTAACTTGGTGTGTACTCAGTGAAAATCTCATAAAGCAGAGGAAAACAAGTAGTGGAATCAAAGCAATTAACTTGGTGTGTACTCAGTGAAAATCTCATAAAGCAGAGGAAAACAAGTAGTGGAATCAAAGCAATTAACTTGGTGTGTACTCAGTGAAAATCTCATAAAGCTGAGGAAAACAAGTAGTGGAATCAAAGCAATTAACTTGGTGTGTACACAGTGAAAATCTCATAAAGCTGAGGAAAAAAAGTAGTGGAATCAAAGCAATTAACTTGGTGTGTACACAGTGAAAATCTCATAAAGCTGAGAAAAAAAGTAGTGGAATCAAAGCAATTAACTTGGTGTGTACTCAGTGAAAATCTCATAAAGCAGAGGAAAACAAGTAGTGGAATCAAAGCAATTAACTTGGTGTGTACACAGTGAAAATCTCATAAAGCTGAGAAAACAAGTAGTGGAATCAAAGCAATTAACTTGGTGTGTACACAGTGAAAATCTCATAAAGCTGAGAAAAAAAGTAGTGGAATCAAAGCAATTAACTTGGTGTGTACTCAGTGAAAATCTCATAAAGCAGAGGAAAACAAGTAGTGGAATCAAAGCAATTAATTTGGTGTGTACACAGTGAAAATCTCATAAAGCTGAGAAAACAAGTAGTGGAATCAAAGCAATTAACTTGGTGTGTACACAGTGAAAATCTCATAAAGCTGAGAAAACAAGTAGTGGAATCAAAGCAATTAACTTGGTGTGTACTCAGTGAAAATCTCATAAAGCTGAGAAAAAAAAGTAGTGGAATCAAAGCAATTAACTTGGTGTGTACACAGTGAAAATGTCATAAAGCTGAGGAAAACAAGTAGTGGAATCAAAGCAATTAACTTGGTGTGTACACAGTGAAAATCTCATAAAGCTGAGAAAAAAAGTAGTGGAATCAAAGCAATTAACTTGGTGTGTACTCAGTGAAAATCTCATAAAGCAGAGGAAAACAAGTAGTGGAATCAAAGCAATTAACTTGGTGTGTACACAGTGAAAATCTCATAAAGCTGAGAAAACAAGTAGTGGAATCAAAGCAATTAACTTGGTGTGTACACAGTGAAAATCTCATAAAGCTGAGAAAAAAAGTAGTGGAATCAAAGCAATTAACTTGGTGTGTACTCAGTGAAAATCTCATAAAGCAGAGGAAAACAAGTAGTGGAATCAAAGCAATTAACTTGGTGTGTACACAGTGAAAATCTCATAAAGCAGAGGAAAACAAGTAGTGGAATCAAAGCAATTAACTTGGTGTGTACACAGTGAAAATCTCATAAAGCTGAGAAAACAAGTAGTGGAATCAAAGCAATTAACTTGGTGTGTACACAGTGAAAATCTCATAAAGCTGAGAAAAAAAGTAGTGGAATCAAAGCAATTAACTTGGTGTGTACACAGTGAAAATCTCATAAAGCTGAGAAAAAAAAGTAGTGGAATCAAAGCAATTAACTTGGTGTGTACACAGTGAAAATGTCATAAAGCTGAGGAAAACAAGTAGTGGAATCAAAGCAATTAACTTGGTGTGTACACAGTGAAAATCTCATAAAGCTGAGAAAAAAAGTAGTGGAATCAAAGCAATTAACTTGGTGTGTACTCAGTGAAAATCTCATAAAGCAGAGGAAAACAAGTAGTGGAATCAAAGCAATTAACTTGGTGTGTACACAGTGAAAATCTCATAAAGCTGAGAAAACAAGTAGTGGAATCAAAGCAATTAACTTGGTGTGTACACAGTGAAAATCTCATAAAGCTGAGAAAAAAAGTAGTGGAATCAAAGCAATTAACTTGGTGTGTACTCAGTGAAAATCTCATAAAGCTGAGGAAAACAAGTAGTGGAATCAATGCAATTAACTTGGTGTGTACACAGTGAAAATCTCATAAAGCAGAGGAAAACAAGTAGTGGAATCAAAGCAATTAACTTGGTGTGTACTCAGTGAAAATCTCATAAAGCTGAGAAAAAAAGTAGTGCAATCAAAGCAATTAACTTGGTGTGTACACAGTGAAAATCTCATAAAGCAGAGGAAAACAAGTAGTGGAATCAAAGCAATTAACTTGGTGTGTACTCAGTGAAAATCTCATAAAGCTGAGAAAAAAAGTAGTGGAATCAAAGCAATTAACTTGGTGTGTACTCAGTTAAAATCTCATAAAGCTGAGAAAAAAAGTAGTGGAATCAAAGCAATTAACTTGGTGTGTACACAGTGAAAATCTCATAAAGCAGAGGAAAACAAGTAGTGGAATCAAAGCAATTAACTTGGTGTGTACTCAGTGAAAATCTCATAAAGCTGAGAAAAAAAGTAGTGGAATCAAAGCAATTAACTTGGTGTGTACACAGTGAAAATCTCATAAAGCAGAGGAAAAAAAGTAGTGAAATCAAAGCAATTAACTAAAGAAATTCATTTTTTAAACTAAACTGAAACACAGTTTATTGTAATTTTTGTTTTTTGTTGATTATAACTCATTTTGGTGCTGAAATCAAACTTTCTATTTCTTCAGAAGCTACATTGTTATTACATTTTAATACAAATGTTCCTAGTTCATTTATTAACTGGAAAAGGGTGACAAAAAATCAATAGAGCATATATTTTGCGAAATTAATCTAATGGTACACATGTACTATACATATGATGAACAAGATTTTCTGTGACTGTTAATTTCAAAATCCTAAAATGATTAAGACATTTTTATGTCAAAAAATTCGGTTAATTTTTCACAATTTTTCTTTGTTTTGAGTTTTTTAATTTTATATTTATGTGTTATTATTGTCTTTTACTATTATGAACTGCTGATGCTGATATGTATGTCAGCCATGTTTAATTTTGCCTGTTTCACATTTTGTGTATATAATAAAGTATTTTACAATTGAAAAAAGACAATCCTTATCAAGTGAGTAAATCATTTTACTATTAAATGGTACTATTTCTTTTGGTACCGAATTAATAGCCAATCAAATATCTTAAATAGGAAAAATTTAAATTACAATTTAACAAGTGAGAAATGTGCAAATATTATGTTAAAAATAATGGTGACTGCAGTGAAAGCTTGAAGTTATTATGTAAAACTAGGTGTTTATTTTATATAATTAAATCATTTGATTAAAATTACTGAAACATTACCAGAACTTGTATATCCTCAAGATTTATTGTTGCCATGGCAATCATTTCTTCCATTTGACCATGATGTATAGAGACCTTGACATTTTGATCTGGTTCCTCTTTGTTGGGTGTCGGAAGACGATCTCCAGGAAGTTGAAACACAACATCTTCATGTATTCTATAAATAGTAGTAATAAAGGTCATGTACGCCACAAGGTTAAAAGGTAAAATCAAAACGACAAATAAAAATAAAAATTAAAAATTAAAATAAAACAAAAAAATTGAAGAATGTGTCCATGGGACACGGATGCCCCCGCTAAAGGAAGTCCCAAACAGGAAGTAGTTGTCCGACAGGTCTGAAAGTCGCTTAGGATGTACAACTTGTGATACTTAACCACCCTGCCAAATTTCAAATTGTTCTAATGTACGGTTTCTGAGTAAAGCTTGATGGAAATTTTCATACTCGTGTTGACACATTTTCAAATCGGCCCAGTCGAAAACAGGAAGTAGTTGTCCGACAGGTCTGAAAGTGGCTTAGGACGTACAACTTGCGATACTGAACTACCCTGCCAAATTACAAATTGTTCTTGTGTACGGTTTCTGAGAAAAGCTTGACGGAAATTTTCATACTCATGTTAACACATTTACATATCGGCCCAGTCGCAAACAGGAAGTAGTTGTCCGACAGGTCTGAAAGTCGCTTAGGACGTACAACAAGTGATACTGAACCACCCTGCCAAATTTCAAATTGTTCTTGTGTACGGTTTCTGAGAAAAGCTTGACGGAAATTTTCATACTCGTGTTAACACATTTTCATATCGGCCCAGTCGCAACAGGAAGTAGTTGTCCGACAGGTCTGAAAGTCGCTTAGGACGTACAACTTGTGATACTGAACCACAATGCCAAATTTCAAATTGTTCTCATGTACGGTTTCTGAGAAAAGCTTGACAGAAATTTTCATACTCATGTTAACACATTTTCATATCTGCCTAATCGCAAACAGGAAGTAGTTGTCCGACAGGTCTGAAAGTTGCTTAGGACGTACAACTTGTGATACTGAACCACCCTGCCAAATTTCAAATTGTTCTCATGTACGGTTTCTGAGAAAAGCTCGACGGAAATTTTCATACTCATGTTAACACATTTTCATATCGGCCCAGTCACAAACAGGAAGTAGTTGTCCGACAGGTCTGAAAGTCGCTTAGGACGTACAACTTGTGATACTGAACCACCCTGCCAAATTTCAAATTGTTCTGATGTACGGTTTCTGAGAAAAGCTTGACGGAAATTTTCATACTCATGTTAACACATTTTCATATCGGCCCAGTCCCAAACAGGAAGTAGTTGTCCGACAGGTCTGAAAGTCGCTTAGGACGTACAACTTGTGATACTGAACCACCCTGCCAAATTTCAAATTGTTCTGATGTACGGTTTCTGAGAAAAGCTTGACGGAAATTCGTACGGACGTACAGACAGACGGACGGACGGACGGACGGACGGACAGACAGACGGACGGACGGACATGAGTAAAACTTAATGCCCCCCAACATGTCGTCGCGGGGGCATAAAAACCACCAACAACAATAATAATGATGGGCCCGAGCTTTCGGTCCAAAGACCTTCTTCAGGGCGAGAAAGAGGGAGACAAAGAAAAACAACCGTATAGGACAAGGAAAGCAAGGACAAAGAAAAACAACCGTCTAGGACAAGGAAAGCAAGGACAAAGAAAAACAACTGTATAGGACAAGGAAAGCGAGGACAAAGAAAAACAACCGTATAGGACAAGGAAAGCAAGGACAAAGAAAAACAACCGTATAGGACAAGGAAAGCGAGGATAAAGAAAAACAACCGTATATTATTATTCTATAAATAGATATGTGCTGCATTGACTATTTAGAAGGTCTAGGAATAAAAACCTTTTGTTTGTCATATTAGATAATATAGGTATAAAAATTACACCAGTTTAAAATTAAACATGTATTTTTAATTTCTAATTTTTGAACAGCACTGCTGGGTTACCCGAAATTAAATAAATATGATGGGTTTAATTTTCACCATAAATAGAAAAATTTACTTACAATGGTAGTATGCCTCTCATTTCCTGCATCTTCTTCTCCAGGACAGCTTTCTTGTCTGAAAGATGAACAGAATAGTATAAACAAAAGTTTGTAACTTTCTAATGGTCACCATTATTTAACATGTATTTTCTTAAACAGTTTTATTTGTAGTTTAGAAAACTGACTGTCTATAATGTCTTATGTTGGAATAGCTGGAGGTACGTTTTTATGTTGGAATAGCTGGAGGTACATTTTTATTCAAACCACACACATGATATTCTTATCATTTAAAGTATAACAATATTACTGCCTGCTGTAAACATGTATTTTGTTTGCTTGAATGAGATTATTTTGCCAATTTCTGCAATTTTCCAGCTATATAATGGAATTAAGTTTTTTTTTGGAGAAGTAATCTGAAGTATATAGTGGGAACCCTTAACCGCTGTAAGGAAAACTGGCTATCTTTGTGAATAAAATGTTGCAGTTGGGCACAGTTTGTCAACCCCAATGCTGACAAGCCATTACCATCAGTAGATGGCATACCACATAACTAATGTAATGTTCAAAACAAAACAGTGTAATAATATAGGAGTCTTTCAAAGTTAATGTTTATATATATTTAATTTTGTTTATTTGTAAAAAAAAATATAAGTAAGGCTATTCCAGAAATGACAAAACTGGGGGACTAGTGTCACTTTACCAAAAAATATTATGGGTGGTGGATATTTTCTTAGGCAAGAAAATGTTATGTAAATAGCAAAATAAAATTGTATGCATGGTTGATTCTACAGATTGTGCCACATCACACCATAAGCAATTATTTATGGAACAGCTCTTACAGGTTTATCACATATATTTTAAAATAGGAAAAATGAAAACAAGTTATCATGCATTTAGCAGCAGAAAATGTACTTCACCTGCTTTATGTCAAGTCAACGTCAGGGAGCCATCTTTCCATATAATATATAAAATATTCCAAAATTTCTAAACCATGATTTGTATAGGATCATGGTTACTCATTTTTGGTTTTGTTGTTCTTTTTGGTTGTCTGTGTGTCTGTGTGTCTTAGTTCATATTTTTCACTATCCTAAGCTTTATGATTCTTGTTTTTTTGTGATTTGTTTCCCTTACATTTTACTTTGCATCAATATTAAAATAATATTATTTGTATCAAACTGGCAAAAGCTTCAACATACAAAAATGCAAGTTACATGTTTATTACAGCTGTTAAATAATCTTCAACTGGAGCAAACTTATGTGAGTTGAGCTGACTATATACTACATTTAAATATGTTAAACATGTACTAGTAAATATAACATTATAATTATATTAATATAAAAAGTTGTACATGCAATCAATAACCAATCTTATTTGATTAAATATTGTTGAACCTCATTATATCTATATGTTTTTCTCATGATTTATTTTACTTTGAATTATACAGATTGTCTCTTTCAGATGGACATAATGAGGTTCCATTATTAATTTATAAAACCAAAGCTTCATGAAATGTAATTTGGGCAAAACTCAACTCCAAGTATAACTAGCATGCATGGTAACTATAAAATATCATAATATGTTGGATTCATTCATCCTTCATTACATGTGTAGTTCTGCATTATAAATACATGTTTTCTATTTCTCCTCTACACTGATAATACTGTAAACCTGCTTACAAAATTATTAAACATTTAAGAATTTAACTTTCAGAGAGTTATCAGAAATAGAATTGATAGACACTGCTTGTACTTCCTGTGTACTAAACAAGGTTATGAAAGCAACATATTATTTGAAGGTAAAATAAATCAAACTATAAGTCTATGTTACCTTAGCTTAAAGTGTCATAGAAAGTTTGACTTCAATATCTGAAATTCTTGTCTGCATGATATAAACAGGGATGTCACTGATAAGATATATACATCTTAAAGTACATGTTATACAAAAGACTTGCTTTCTATTATTTTTACCAAACAAAATACAAAATGTTGGTAATAAAGATTTAAATTGAATACTAAGCTTTATAAGGAAAATAAAGTTATCATTTCGAAAGCAACAATCAACATTACACCACAAGAGTGGGAAAAGAATAAAATAGGGCAAGGGGATAATATAAACTATTTATCGCTATTATGCAGTATTTTCCTTTGATCTTTGTGTGCGATATTATTCCATATCACTCTACTAGCTTGAGATGGGCCCATCTCAGCTCGCTGTCAAGACGTCGTGAAGTAACATTATGACGTCACAATGTTACAAAACAGCGATAAACAGATTATTTACGTTTTATGAAACTCGATGCATTTTCTCGTCATGGACGAGAAAACGCATCTTGTTTCAAAAAACGTAAATAACCTATAAGTGTTTGATTGTTGAAGATACATTGTGTTGTTGCACACATAAAATAAACAAGATGATTATGATATACTTGTGTAGGCTTTTGGAATTAATGTCAAACGTGGATAAATAAATATAGATTCAAAATTCCACCATTTACTGAAACCTTTCTAAAAATTCTTTGTTTTCAAACCTGAGAAAAAAATGGAATCACAACACTGTAAGGGGAGATGAATTCATCAGGACCCCTACCACCTATGTAAACTTTATGGAACCACAAAACTATAAGGGGAGATGAATTCATCAGGACCCCTACCACCTATGTAAACTTTATGGAACCACAAAACTTTAAGGGAAGAATTCATCAGGACCCTTATCTATACCACATATGTAAACTTTATGGAACCACAAAACTTTAAGGGGAGATGAATTCATCATGACCCCTACCACCTATGTAAACTTTATGGAACCACAAAACTTTAAGGGGAGAAGAATTCATCAGGACCCCTACCACCTATGTAAACTTTATGGAACCACAAAACTTTAAGGAAAGAAGAATTCATCAGGACCCCTACCACCTATGTAAACTTTATGGAACCACAAAACTATAAGGGGAGATGAATTCATCAGGACCCCTACCACCTATGTTAACTTTATGGAACCACAAAACTATAAAGGAATATGAATTCATCAGGACCCCTACCACCAATGTAAACTTTATGGAACCACAAAACTATCAGGGGAGAAGAATTCATCAGGACCCCTACCACCTATGTAAACTTTATGGAACCACAAAACTTTAAGGAAAGAAGAATTCATCAGGACCCCTACCACCTATGTAAACTTTATGGAACCACAAAACTATAAGGGGAGAAGAATTCATCTGGACCCCTAACACCTATGTAAACTTTATGGAACCACAAAACTTTAAGGGGAGATGAATTCATCAGGACCCCTAACACCTATGTAAACTTTATGGAACCACAAAACTTTAAGGGGAGATGAATTCATCAGGACCCCTACCACCTATGTAAACTTTATGCAACCACAAAACTATAAGGGGAGATGAATTCATCAGGATCCCTACCAACAAGGTAAACTTTATGGAACCACACAACTTTAACAGGAGAAGAATTCATCAGGACCCCCACCACCTATGTTAACTTTCTATGACCTTGACATTAGCAGCACACACCTTCAGCAGGTTTAGATCTAGACCCTATCAGACCTTTCTTAGGTTTTACTTCCTCTTCCTTTGGTGTTTCTGGCTTTACCTGTAACAAATATTAAGAAAAATCAGAACAATTTTTTTCTTTATCTAAAAAATATTTAATTCTAGTTTAACAAATTTCCCAGTAATCAGCTGATTTAATGACTATGGGTTTACAGTGTATTACAAAATTTATGTCTAAAAAGTGACAATTTTACTGGAGGAAGATATTATATTCTAATGCAGTTCTTGATGTAACGTCAATTCTGATCGGACAATGTTCAAATTTTCATGGCATCAATTCCATGATTGATGCCATCAAAATTTAACGCAAGCGCAAACGTTATTTCCAGCAAATAAAAAAATTCCCATTTTAATCATTTATTTTAGTGTTTTTATAGTGTTGCATTAGAATGGAGATAACCGTAATGTATTTGAAGATTTGCCGGCATCAACTGGTGATTTGATGGTCGGAAATATCCGTTGACTGGCTCCGCTAACGCGTCGCCAGTAAACTCAATTTGCCGGCATCAAATCACCAATTGATGCCGGCAAATCTTCAAATGCAATACAGTTATCTCCTAATTCAAACCTTTTTTTTGTATATGTGCCTATGGATAAAGTATATTATACAAAAGATGCAGAATAATAGAAAATGTGTAACATAAGTGACTTATTTCTATGTGACACAATGATTCTGGTCCGAGTACCAGTAACATGGTCTGTTATATACTAACCTCTTCAACAACATCTAGTCGGCCTGTTTTAACAATTTTATTTTGGAATGTTATCATACACTTTAGTTCCTTGTGTGCTATAGACTTTGGCGTGTGTACTCTGACATACAGGAAGTTGTCATACTCTGGTTCGTGTGTCCAGACGGAAACTTCCTTCATTTCTGGTTTGGGTGGTTCTGGTGGCTTTTCTTCCTGTTCCTCGGCAAATCTTACTTTCTGTAAAGAATTCAGTAATAATGAACCATACACAACAAATTAAGCAACCCTTAGAAGAAGTAATCTTACCATTTTATATAAAAATAATACATATTTATCTATCTACATTACCAGTCCCTCTCGTAATCTTCGTGGACTAACTTTTTATCACAGTGTCTACTGCATTCATATATAACTTACCTTAGGAGACTGTTCCCGAGCCTCTGTGTCCCTCGTAATCTTCGTGGACTAACTTTTTATCACAGTGTCTACTGCATTCATATATAACTTACCTTAGGAGACTGTTTCCAAGCCTCTGTGTCCCTCGTAATCTTCGTGGACTAACTTTTTATCACAGTGTCTACTGCATTCATATATAACTTACCTTAGGAGACTGTTCCCGAGCCTCTGTGTCACTTTCGTAATCTTCCAAACCTAACTTAGGATCACTGTCTACACTGCCTTTATCACTGCTGATATTGCCTCCTTCTTCTTCCAAATCCTGTGGAAAATAATAACACCTATCAGGGCAATAACACCTATCAGGGCAATAACACCATCAGGGCAATAACACCTATCAGGGCTATTCCAACAATAATTGTCTAGTAATGATCAGGTGGATCAACTTAATACCATAAATTATTACTGTTATGTGGGGCATTGGAAGGTCATTTAAAAATATTTATTTCCTTGAAGTTTACACCACTAATTTTTTGCTATCTTATGATGACCAGTTTTTTACTGAGGCAGGTGGAATGGGTTGCCATAGGGAACCTCTTAACTTTGACAGAAAAACTGGCACTCCTTGGTTTTTTTAGGTTAGAAATTAATATATGTACTGGGTTGAACATTCTTGTAAATACTTAAAGATGTTTCTAAAATCCTAAATTGCATTTTATTTATCTGCAATTAAAAGTAAACATATTTTATTATATAATCCATTTATTCTATTAAGGGGTCGTCACTTGTCAACCATTTTCACAAGTGTGCAAAAAGCACACTTTTTGAGACCCCCCACCCCCATCAAAAAGTGTACATCAACCATTAAACTAATATAAAAACCAAACTCCATGGAAACGAAAAATTTCTGAAGATAAAAAAAAAGTGTACGCAAAAATGTCGAAATTTTTTACCCCCTCCCTCAATTGTGCGGTTTGCACACTTATGAAAATGGTTGACGATTATGGACGACCCCTAAGACAATAACTAATGTCAAAAATAAGTCGGAGTGGATATTAATCTTTTAATCAAACTAGAATTCTTTCAAAAAGTTTGTTGATGCATTTTTGGTATTCTTCTGTTTAAATATATTTGATAAAAAACACATTAAAGCAGGTAGGTTAGCAAGTTCAAATCCACTACATAATGTGTCATGTGACTGCTTAATATAGTTATGTTTAAGTAATTTCTGTTTTTTTGGTTTTTTTTTTTTTTTAAATTTGTGGTGATCTGTTCATCTGCCTATAGTGATTAATAAAATTGTAAGGGCTGTTGGTTTATCTCCCTTTGTATATAGGTTTGTGATTGGTTTATCTCCCTTTGTATATAGGTTTGTGATTGGATTATCTCCCTTTGTATATATATGTTTGTGATTGAATATGTAATGAAATTTTTAGTTAATATTCATGTTAAAATATGAACAATTTATGGTCCTTGAATTCCTATTAAGATAAGTTTTGTCTGTGTTATTGTTTTCAATACATCGTTTAACATGTAATACAGGTGAACTAAACAATAATTATTACTACCAATGTGGACTCAACTTCTAAGAAGCCTAATAATATTCATTTCAATATCGTCTGATGTATTACAAAGACAGAAAAATTATCAATAAAATACCAACAATGTTTATCATTTCAAAATTATTTTCCTGCATATTTCCTTAAAGGGGAAGGAAACCCTCCAAACATCTTTGCATAAGTTTTCAGAAGATTCTTATATAAATGTATTTCTAACTATGTTCGTGTTACAAAATGGCACCATAACGAAATAAATCAATATTTTTATAATAAATTTTGAAATTCCCGCCTCAATGTAGGCAGCCATTAATGTGTGATCTGTGACGTCACACCTACTATTCCGGTTTACCTGTCTCAGCATCTGCTAATTATGATTAACTTTCCAAAATATTTGTACAGCTGTAATTGATAAAATTGATATGGTAAACAAAAACAGCTAAAACCAGATGGGTCTTCTTCATAATGTTCAAAAAAAGATCTTATTTCTGAAGATATTGAATTAGAGAAGCATTTACCATATTCAGAAGGGGGGTCTCGGAAGGTTTCGGACATAGCGGACTGGTACGAGTTTGGAAATTACCACGAAATGCAGACCACAGCAGAAAATGTTTGTTTTTATAGAATTTGACTTGGTGCAAAAGAACTTGAAGATCACAACTGCGTAACAATGCACTCAAATTCTAAAATCTCGATGTTACATTTATACAGTCGGATTCACTGATGTTCAATAAAATACTTCGTGGTCTACTTCCACGTATTTTATTACTTAAATTTAAGCAATTAATAGTTTGTGAAGATGGCATAATTTAGTGCAGATGAAAGCAAAATAATATGAATATATATATCGCACTGCCTATCTTTAACCGGAATAGTAGGAATGACGTAGACAATTGCACTGTTTGCATTCTTCAATGCAAAAGAGTGCCACAATATGTCGACACACATGAGCTAGCGGGAAATTCAAAAATTGTATTTTTAATTAATATTTTTCGACTTACCTGGTAAAATTTTTAACAACTTTAAATAGTAAATCTTATTTTTAACTTTTTTTCTTTCAATTGAGCTTAAATTTCTTTTGTGGTTTCCTTCCCCTTTAATAATTGAGAAAGCTGGTATTGTCAATCTGATAAAACTGAAGAAACTGATTTACCTTTTGTACTTATCCGTTACCAATATGATATCGTATGGTGAAGAGAAATACATAGGTTTGATTTTAAATGCTATATAAATGAACAACTAGCCTAAATTACATGTATAAAGGACAATATAACATGTATAAAGGGCAATATAACATGGCTGGGGCAACTCTGATTTTTTTATACTACTGACAGGTTATACAAATAGAAGCAGCAGACCAAGAAAGAAAATTGCTCTGTAACAAATTTGCACTTTTGGTTCTATAATATGATTTGTAATCCATAGGTGATTCCATTGCATTCATAAAACCTTCATCAGTGAGTTTACTCACATCAAAATCTTACTTTTCAATAAACTTATTTCATTGATTAATATACAATAGTTTAATTCATCTACCGGCTATGCAACAACATAAGTCTACCTCTGTACAAAGTGTTGGCTGTAGGTAATCGGACTTCTAATTGGTCAGTTAAATGTTAACTAATAAAAACTTTTGTTTTCTTCGCATGAATGAACCCACTGGGCATGGAATGAAGAACATAATGGAATCATTTAGGGGGTAATGACAATGATTCTATCTACAAGACTCCAGATAACACAAGATGAGAGAAAAAACTAATCAAATTTTTCTAACAAAAAAATGCAATTAATATTTTCATATATAATGCACTGTAAATTCAGAAATTATTGTGTACATTTATTTTTGCAGTTGTTAGTCGATGTATGGAAATTTTAGTAAAATTAAATCTCGGGAAACACTTCATTAAAAACAATAATTAAGTTTTGAAATCAAGTTCTGTCACAATTTTCACAAGAATTACAAGAAAATGTTCTCTGTAACACTGATGTCCATCGTGGCATATGTTGGTAAACACCTCGTTTTTTCTAAGTTCACTCAGCGTGAAATATTTGGCAAAGTCATAAAGAATTGTGCCAGTGAAGAGATCTCATCCATATGTTGTAACTTTATATCAAGTGTCATGAAGAAGTAGAGTTATTTTAATTTAAAAAACTTCAACACAAAAATAAACCTAAGGTGGAATTGACAAATGAACAAATGAATCAAAAATTCATATATCCATAATTTTTTGTTGGCGAGACATAAAAACATCACAAATATTTCTGAATGTACAGTATCTTGATGTATTCTACATTTAAAATTTGAATAGAAAAGAGCAGACACAATAAATAATAGTAAAACAAAAGTCAATACAGGACAGATGCAACCATGATAACAACAAACTACTTACTGCCTTTCCCTGTTAAAACATTCAAATCATTTTAATAGAACAAATGATTTTCAAAGAACTCATTTTCAGCCCATAACAGAAATAATGTAAACAAAATGTACATATGATTTCATTATATTACATTTGACATTTTATCATGTCATAAATGTTAAAATCTTCAATATAAATATTTACTGATGCATTATGGGTAACACAACTACATATCAATACTTACAGATAATTTATCACTATCATCTGCTTCATCCGGAGGTTTTAATGATATTGGCATTTCATCGTCTTCTTCCTCTTCATCTTCCTCAGAACTTTCCTCTAATGCTCTAGTATATTCCTGGACATGTTCAAGTCTGAAAATAAAAACAGTTCATAAGGTTAGGCAAAGGAAAAATGAGAATAATAAACAGATAAAGCATGATATTACCTGTCTAAAACCTAAATAACTATCATCCTGTTACACAGAAGATGGTGCGACTTATGACCAAAAACCTAAATAACTATCATAGTAGTACAGAATGCAAAAACCCATTGGCCTTTTAATGTTATTTTCCATATGGGGGTACCCCTTTTCGATTATTATTTTGTTGAAAGACAAAGTTAATGTAATGTTAAATTAAGAGAGATTATTTATGTTAAAGAATAGGGGATTCATTTGGTGTTATTGAAAATATAGGTTCACATTGCTTTTCTGACTGAAAAATGAGGGTCAAAAAGGGGGAGTGTCATTTTTTTCAAATTTCCTAGAGGTGCCCCTGCATATTCCAAATTTGATTTCTTCCTCCAAAATGTGTTTAAAACTCCTTTTTGTGTATTTTCATACCAAAGGTTGCATCTCCAAAATATAATTACTTTAACAATCATTATTGACCAATCGCGTTTAACCTGACAGTTTTTTCACGCTTTACTTTGTGCTCATAAAATGGCCGCGCCCATACGTTATGCATTAGTACATTGATACCTATAGGATCCTGTTACACAAAAGATGGTGCGACTTATGACCAAAAACCTAAATACTATCATAATAGTACAGGACCCTGTAACACAGAAGATGGTGCGACTTATGACCAAAAACCTAAATACTATCATAATAGTACAGGATCCTGTTACACAGATGATGGTGCGACTTATGACCAAAATACCTAAATACTATCATAAAAGTACAGGATCCTGTTACACAGAAGATGGTGCGACTTATGACCAAAATACGTAAATAACTATCATAATAGTACAGGACCCTGTAACACAGAAGATGGTGTGACTTATGACCAAAATACCTAAATACTATCATAATAGTACAGGACCCTGTAACACAGAAGATGGTGTGACTTATGACCAAAATACCTAAATAACTATCATAATAGTACAGGACCCTGTAACACAGAAGATGGTGTGACTTATGACCAAAATACCTAAATACTATCATAATAGTACAGGACCCTGTAACACAGAAGATGGTGCGACTTATGACCAAAAACCTAAATAACTATCATAATAGTACAGGACCCTGGTGCAACTAATGACCAGTCATAACGGTAAATCTTGTTCAAACCACTCAAGATACTAAAAGTCATGCAACTTATGAACAGAAATAAATCTTGCACAAACAAAGCCAATTTCAAAAAGTCATGCAACTTAGGGTCAGAGTGTTTCATTTTTCTTTACTTTAACTACAATTCACTATTTAAGCACTAAATAAAAGTACTTACACTACTGTGATTAACACACCCCTGTAACTTACCCTAATTTTGCCTTTTGTTTTATGGAATCAATCAGAAATTTCCATCTTCTACCATGACCTTTATTACTCATTATCTTGGAAAATAATTTCTCCCAGTTCATAATCCTTTTCTCTTTTGCTATTTGCTTGGACTGAAATATTTCACAATAACATATACATTTAGATAAACACCCAACTTTTTCTAAGTTCACTCAACCGTGAAGTATTTTACACAGCCCTACAAAATTTTGCCAGTGAGGAGATCTCATGTTGTGACTGTGTTCTAAGTTCACTCAACTGTGAAGTATTTTACACAGCCCTACAGAATTTTGCCAGTGAGGAGATCTCATGTTGTGACTGTGTTCTAAGTTCACTCAACTGTGAAGTATTTTACACAGCCCTACAGAATTTTGCCAGTGAGGAGATCTCATGTTGTGACTGTGTTCTAAGTTCACTCAACTGTGAAGTATTTTACACAGCCCTACAGAATTTTGCCAGTGAGGAGATCTCATGTTGTGACTGTGTTCTAAGTTCACTCAACTGTGAAGTATTTTACACAGCCCTACAGAATTTTGCCAGTGAGGAGATCTCATGTTGTGACTGTGTTCTAAGTTCACTCAACTGTGAAGTATTTTCCACAGCCCTACAGAATTTTGCCAGTGAGGAGATCTCATGTTGTGACTGTGTTCTAAGTTCACTCAACTGTGAAGTATTTTACACAGCCCTACAGAATTTTGCCAGTGAGGAGATCTCATGTTGTGACTGTGTTCTAAGTTCACTCAACCGAGAAGTATTTTGCACAGCCCTACAGAATTTTGCCAGTGAGGAGATCTCATGTTGTGACTGTGTTCTAAGTTCACTCAACTGTGAAGTATTTTACACAGCCCTACAGAATTTTGCCAGTGAGGAGATCTCATGTTGTGACTGTGTTCTAAGTTCACTCAACTGTGAAGTATTTTGCACAGCCCTACAGAATTTTGCCAGTGAGGAGATCTCATGTTGTGACTGTGTTCTAAGTTCACTCAACTGTGAAGTATTTTGCACAGCCCTACAGAATTTTGCCATTGAGGAGATCTCATGTTGTGACTGTGTTGTAAGTTTCATAATGATGGAAGTAATCTTCATGAAAAAAAACTTCATTTCAAAGGCAAACCTGAGGTAGGACAGACAAAAGGCTGAATGAACAGCTATATGTCCCCAACTGTCATTGGTGGGACCTGAGGTAGGACAGACAAAAGGCTGAACGAACAGCTATATGTCCCCAACTGTCATTGGTGGGACCTGAGGTAGGACAGACAAAAGGCTGAATGAACAGCTATATGTCCCCAACTGTCATTGGTGGGACCTGAGGTAGGACAGACAAAAGGCTGAATGAACAGCTATATGTCCCCAACTGTCATTGGTGGGACCTGAGGTAGGACAGACAAAAGGCTGAACGAACAGCTATATGTCCCCAACTGTCATTGGTGGGACCTGAGGTAGGACAGACAAAAGGCTGAATGAACAGCTATATGTCCCCAACTGTCATTGGTGGGACCTGAGGTAGGACAGACAAAAGGCTGAACGAACAGCTATATGTCCCCAACTGTCATTGGTGGGACCTGAGGTAGGACAGACAAAAGGCTGAACAAACGAATGAATGAACAGATATATGTCCCCAACTGTCATTGGTGGGACCTGAGGTAGGACAGACAAAAGGCTGAATGAACAGCTATATGTCCCCAACTGTCGTTGGTGGGACCTGAGGTAGGACAGACAAAAGGCTTAATGAACAGCTATATGTCCCCAACTGTCATTGGTGGGACCTGAGGTAGGACAGACAAAAGGCTGAACAAACGAATGAATGAACAGATATATGTCCCCAACTGTCATTGGTGGGACCTGAGGTAGGACAGACAAAAGGCTGAATGAACAGCTATATGTCCCCAACTGTCATTGGTGGGACCTGAGATAGGACAGACAAAAGGCTGAATGAACAGCTATATGTCCCCAACTGTCATTGGTGGGACCTGAGGTAGGACAGACAAAAGGCTGAACAAACGAATGAATGAACAGCTATATGTCCCCAACTGTCATTGGTGGGACCTGAGGTAGGACAGACAAAAGGCTGAACAAACGAATGAATGAATAGCTATATGTCCCCAACTGTCATTGGTTTGACCTGAGGTAGGACAGACAAAAGGCTGAACAAACGAATGAATGAACAGATATATGTCCCCAACTGTCATTGGTGGGACCTGATGTAGGACAGACAAAAGGCTGAACGAACAGCTATATGTCCCCAACTGTCATTGGTGGGACCTGAGGTAGGACAGACAAAAGGCTGAACGAACGAATGAATGAACAGATATATGTCCCCAACTGTCATTGGTGGGACCTGAGGTAGGACAGACAAAAGGCTGAATGAACAGCTATATGTCCCCAACTGTCATTGGTGGGACCTGAGGTAGGACAGACAAAAGGCTGAACGAACAGCTATATGTCCCCAACTGTCATTGGTGGGACCTGAGGTAGGACAGACAAAAGGCTGAACAAACGAATGAATGAATAGCTATATGTCCCCAACTGTCATTGGTGGGACCTGAGGTAGGACAGACAAAAGGCTGAACAAACGAATAAATGAACAGCTATATGTCCCCAACTGTCATTGGTGGGACCTGAGGTAGGACAGACAAAAGGCTGAACGAACAGCTATATGTCCCCAACTGTCATTGGTGGGACCTGAGGTAGGACAGACAAAAGGCTGAATGAACAGGTATATGTCCCCAACTGTCATTGGTGGGACCTGAGGTAGGACAGACAAAAGGCTGAACGAACAGCTATATGTCCCCAACTGTCATTGGTGGGACCTGAGGTAGGACAGACAAAAGGCTGAACGAACAGCTATATGTCCCCAACTGTCATTGGTGGGACCTGAGGTAGGACAGAAAAAAGGCTGAACGAACAGGTATATGTCCCCAACTGTCATTGGTGGGACCTGAGGTAGGACAGACAAAAGGCTGAACGAACAGCTATATGTCCCCAACTGTCATTGGTGGGACCTGAGGTAGGACAGACAAAAGGCTGAATGAACAGCTATATGTCCCCAACTGTCATTGGTGGGACCTGAGGTAGGACAGACAAAAGGCTGAACGAACAGCTATATGTCCCCAACTGTCATTGGTGGGACCTGAGGTAGGACAGACAAAAGGCTGAACGAACAGCTATATGTCCCCAACTGTCATTGGTGGGACCTGAGGTAGGACAGACAAAAGGCTGAATGAACAGGTATATGTCCCCAACTGTCATTGGTGGGACCTGAGGTAGGACAGACAAAAGGCTGAATGAACAGCTATATGTCCCCAACTGTCATTGGTGGGACCTGAGGTAGGACAGACAAAAGGCTGAACAAACGAATGAATGAACAGATATATGTCCCCAACTGTCATTGGTGGGACCTGAGGTAGGACAGACAAAAGGCTGAACGAACAGCTATATGTCCCCAACTGTCATTGGTGGGACCTGAGGTAGGACAGACAAAAGGCTGAATGAACAGCTATATGTCCCCAACTGTCATTGGTGGGACCTGAGGTAGGACAGACAAAAGGCTGAACAAACGAATGAATGAACAGCTATATGTCCCCAACTGTCATTGGTGGGACCTGAGGTAGGACAGACAAAAGCTGAACAAATGAATGAACGAACAGCTATATGTCCCCAACTGTCATTGGTGGGACATAAAAATTGTTTACAAGTTCTTTTTAGTTATTGCTGTGTCTACTTAAACAATATTTAGTTAAACACTGTGGATGATATATTTATGGGTAGGCAAATTACTATGATATTAATACAGGAAAGATTTTAAAAAGGCTTCTTTATTCACTTTATTTATAGTTGCTGTAAACATCATCATTCTTATTCATGGGGAGATAATTGTGGCAAGTTTATCAACAAACACAAAAATAAGACAAAGAGGAATAAATTTTCTCTCAAATAAGTCACTTATTTTCTTGCTAGATTTTGCAGTTCTGTGTTCAAGTAATAAATTGTATTTTTTACATTAGGAAGGTAAGGTTCTTTTCAGCATTTATTTTATTCATCAACAGAGAAATACTGTACCTGTGTTTCTACAAGTTTTAATCTTTTAATGGCAATATTGAGTTGTCTCTGGTTACTTTCATAATCTTCATGGAGTTTTTTAAGAGCAGCACTTTTTTCCTCCCAAGGTGTGGAGTACACCCTCACAAGTCTAACAAGCTCGTTTACAGGCATGTTTGCATCACTAACACTGAAAAAGAAATTGATAAAACAATTAGAGCAGCACTTTTTTCCTCCCAAGGTGTGGAGTACACCCTCACAAGACTAACAAGCTCGTTTACAGGCATGTTTGCATCACTAACACTGAAAAAGAAATTGATAAAACAATTAGAGCAGCACTTTTTTCCTCCCAAGGTGTGGAGTACACCCTCACAAGACTAACAAGCTCGTTTACAGGCATGTTTGCATCACTTACACTGAAAAAGAACAATAAAACAATAACAATAATGAATGCTCTTGACTCTTATCATGTCGTTACAAAAACTGTTTAATCTTGTCACTCTGAATTGATATAGAAAAAATTCATCAATCTGACAGAAGTTGCCAGATTCCAAATTAAACAGATGCAGGTCTGGGGTTTACCTGGTACTCTGTTCTTATTCTTACAATAAAAACTGGATGCCATAATATAGCTCAAAGTATCCAAAACACAAAAAATATCCATGGAATCAGCAGAACCTGCAACTATTGCAGATTATAATGACAATGATGCTTCTTATTCTCAAATGTTTTTAATCACAAAAAAACACCTGACAGTTCTGTCTTATCCAACAGATGCATTTAAAAGTCTGCATTAATATTTCACTCTCATCATAATATATACATTGTACCAGTATATCAACTTTATTGGCTTATCTGCAAAACTGTTATTATCTTGTTTTCCTAAATAATGTAGATAAAACTGTAACATACCTTCTAAACACTTTTCCAGTAATAGTAGCTAATTTGACCAGTACTGTAGGTGGCAGGGCATGTTTGATCATTTCATCTTTCATGTCCAACAACTAAATAAAATACAATTGATTTAAGAACATTCATATACAAAAGATTTATTATCCAATTTAATTAGATCTTGTTAAATACAATTGGCACACTCATACCAAGTTCATTTCAGACATTATTTTTCTACTAGTTCTCCTTTTATTTATTAACATTGTTGAATTCAAATTTCAGATATAATGTACAAAAAAATTTACACCTCTGATGTAACTTCAGCAAAGGATAATAAAACTTAAATCTATCAACCGTAACAAAAGAACAAGATGGTAGTGCAGCACCCAATACACGAATCTATTATCAGCGAAGAAAAATCAGACAGCAGTGCCACTTCATTCAATTCAAAATTTAATATTTTGTTGCAACAATAACAGTGACAGATCCATGTTCGGGGAATAGTCCCAGGGTTTTGAACCCCTATTTTTTGTCAGAAAAGTATTGAAATTTATAGTATGATAGACATATTGCAAAAACTTCTTTAATTTGCAAAAGCATAGCATGTAACCCAAATGAGGCTCCTGGACATATATCTACACAGATACTTTTGTAAAAGCTGTATGAACTAAAGTCATAGCATTCAGTACACTATTACACAGATTGTCAAGTTATTTGGTTCATGATGACATTGATGTCCCCTTTTACCCAGATACCCCCACCCACAATACTACCCCTTAAAACACCTAGATCTTACTCATGCACACACCTCTGTTAAAGCTGTATGAACCAAGGCCATGGCATTAACGACTCCATCACACAGATTGTCAAATTTATTTGGTTCACGACGTTTTGCTGCTGGATCAGGTTCATCATCATCTGAACTATCAGAGTCCTCAGATTCCTGAAAATAATAAACTAATATTTTACCAGGAATTCATTAAAATTTATAACTTCTGCACTTGATAGTCATATATAACAAATAATCTTTAAAGTTTAAGTTAAAATGATTCATTTTATGTATCCATATGAAACTGGTTTCTCAAGTGTTTGTATTCCCAAACTGACCAGATTTATTACTTTTAAGCTAGTTTCAACCTAATAACATTAGTATTTTAAGATTTGCCAGCATGAATGTGTGATTAAATGGTCACAAAGTGATATAAGTGGAACCAGTAAATGGATATTTGCTTCCATTAATCCCCAACTGATGCAGCCATCTTGAAATACATTAGCATTACATGTATTTTTATCCTAATGCAATAACAATACAAATCTGACTTAATGACTAAAATGAGTCATTTATATTATTTACCAGAAATACCATCTGAACATGTGTTAAATTCTGATGGCATCTATCATGGAATTCATGCCATGAAATTATTCACTGTCCAACCTGAACTGATGATAGAATAATCAATAGAGCAGAGTGAATAATGAAAATATGACCGTGAGTGCTGCGAATGCATCATATTAAACAATTAATTATCTAATTTATTACATTGACAAATATTTTATATGTTGTCAAAAACTTATGAACGTTGTTTTGAATGTTCTTGCATGTCAATGTTTGTTAGCAATGGCATTACGACATACATTGTGACTTCACTTCCAGAGAGTAAACAAAATTAAATTTTTTTCACATCTGAATTGCCGGAATTTATTTCACTGGGAAATCTCTGTGTTTCGTCCCTGTCAATGTAATTACATTAAATCGAGTGTTGAAATAGAACTCAATTTCGTTTTCTTTCAAGTATTCCAGTTACTTAATGAAAAAGCACTGGGCAAAATTTTGATATTCTGCTCTGGTTTTTACTTTTCAATACTTAACAAATAGTTCATGACACTGAGGGTCATATGGCAGTATATGGACCGGTTGGTGGCCCCAAAAATTTATATGGACCGAAGCGCAGCTGAGGTCCATATATTTTTTGGGGCCACCAACCGGTCCATATACTGCCATATGACCCGAAGTGACATGAACTATTTGTTATATTATACTTTACTTTTTGTAAGCTTTTATGCTCATTTATTTGCTCCATATGCACATCATGTACTGTCATGACTGATCATTTTAGGTTATTTTTGTTCTGAAAACTCATTTTGCATATCAGTTACTTGTCGTAAATAATCTTCACTGAGATTACTAATCACATATTTGGTTATTTGTGTTTTTCCAACAGATGTGTAAATCAAATGCACATTTTATCCACAGCCGGTCCATATACATTATATGGACCGGTCCATATACTCCGGTCGGTCTATATACGATTATATGGACCGTTTATGCTTACAAAGAAATCATTGAAAAATAAATCTTCAAAGTATAATACAGTACATTATTATTTTTGCTTTATTAGGTTATTTACTAATATATCCTGCATTTTTGTCTTATATAAGATAAATGCTTATCGTGTTAATTACCTGTTTCTTCATATCATCTTCTGATTCTTCTGGTTCTTCCTCTACCTCATGTAGGGCTTCAAATACTTGGTTTCTCCCTCAAACAAGAAATGATTAATTAAATTTCTATTTATACATGAATCTGGTCAATAAATTTAAGCCTAATATCAATGTAAAAATATTTACATTATAGTTTTCATTCATTTTTTTTAGAAAACTTAATGTCATAAATGAGGAATCAATCGTTTCATGAGGTCAATTAACTCAAAATCCTGGTGTCAATCAGTGTATAATTATGTTTAATTGTTAAACCCTTGCAATGGCAACTGCTACATTTATTTGAATGTTTTACCCTGTAACAATAAAAAATGTGTCAAACTATGAGCAACAAACATGATAGCTGTAAAAAATGGGCTTCAATTCAATAATTGGAACACATTTAAATGTAAAATTTCATCAAATAATTAGATTTGTATTTATTTTCACTGTCATCACAATGTTTGTTTGTTTATTTGAAGATTTTCACAGTTATCAGCAATCTTTTCACCTATACATGTGTGTATATTAGAATCCAGATTATTTTGTAGGAGGCATTTTGTAATCATAATAACTTTTGCTAAAATGAATAATTTCCACTTTAATAAGTGTATCTGAATTCCACTTGAAAAATTTCTATGGAAAATGGCCATATCAAAATGAACAAACTGCAGCATTTAAAAATGCTAATTAGATGTGGAAAATAAGCGTTGATTTCAATTTGCACCATTTTGATCTACAAATTTAAAAGAAGCATAAGCTCGACCGAATGGGGTAAAAAAAACCAAACACAGTTTTCAATTGCCATGCAAAAAACCTGTTAAAAAATCTACGGCTGTCATCACTGAAAGACTATGATATTGAAATAAAGATTTTGCATTGTTTTTGTATTGTTTGTCAATGCCAATCAAATTTTATCTAATTAACCTCATTAGTAGATGTTACTATAGCCATAGGCAACAGGTTAGTCCGAGAATCCTCTGCCGTCCAACGCTTTTTTTTTTTTTTTGCGTGCGACGTCAGAGAGCTCTCCACAAGCAAAACAGCGGATTTTGCGACACCGGTCTGGGTGGCAAATTTCATCGTTTCCAGATGTTAACAAACATTTTCGCCCAGTTAAACTATATATAATTCGCTTCTTAAGATATTTTTCTCTATGAATAAAGTCATCATACCTTCAATCAATCTAATTTAAGCACTGGATTTAAGTCACATTGTTGTCACGTGACTTTTTGTTCAAAATGAAAGTGAAATGTATGGATGAAAGGGTATCAATGGAAATTAGCTTAGAAATGGACTTAAATCATCTTGATTAAAGGTATGATTATTATATTCATAGAGAAAAATATCTAACGAAGTGAATTATATCTAGTTTAACTGGGCGAAAATGTTTGTTAACATCTGGAAACGATGAAATTTGCCGACCCAGACCGGTGTCGCAAAATCCGCTGTTTTGCTTATGGAGAGCTCTCTGACGTCCCACGCAAAAAAAAAAAAAAAAAGCGTTGGACGGCAGAGGATTCTCGGACTAGCAACAGGTGAGTTTGAATATTAGAACACATATGTCACCGGTAAGCTTGTTTAATCAAGCTATAAAACAGCTGGGGTTCTACCTCAGATAAGCAACAGGTAATGGGGGAATAAACATCAGTTAATTAATTAACGATCATGTTTACACAGCAGGAGTTTTTTAAATTGGAAAGTGGTCAATTGCAATATTTCGAAGTTTCATTAGAAATCTCACGACGTCTGCTGTTACGGGCACCTGTTTTTTAAAAGGATAATTTGCACGGGGGGGGGGGGGGGGGGGGGGTAACTTGGTATATATTGGGTAATACGGATGTGCGGCCCGAATAGGTCACTTTTTTTACCTCTCCAAAATATATGAATAGGTAGCTTTTTTCATTGAAAAATATATCATTGGGTAGTTGTAAATTATCTAAATATATCCATGCCTCAATTCTCATCTTAAGCATGCTAAGCCTATGTAAAGCACAGTGATTTTACAAACAAAGTGTTCCATTAACATCACTTGATCATTTTGGTAGTGAATGGACTATTTTGCCAATGGGGATGTGCTGTAATAAAATATATGAATAGGTCTGATTTAATCATTCAATATATGATTAGGTCCCCTTTTATAACGTCCGAAATATATGAATAGGGTGGGTTTTCAATCTCCGTCCGCAGACCTGTACCTAAAAGTATCCTTAGTTACCCCCCCCCCCCCCCTCCGTGTGTTTTTGCTAGGGACTATTTCATTGTATTATGCTTGAATTACCTCTCTCCATTCTATTCACGATTTTTAAACCTAAACAGATTGAAGCCTACATAACCTCCATATTGTAAACGATCCGATGTTGCTAGTCACGTGACTTTTCTCAGCAAATGTTAAAGTTGGGATTTTCATTTAAACATAGACAACAATGCTGTATGTATTGGTAATCATATCAGTTGCTTAATCCGTATAATTTTACTTCAGAGCTAATATTATTGGTTACTAAATTTATTATTTAATGTATGAAGTTGTGAAATTGCTCAAGTTAATTAAGCAAGAAAAACCACAGGCGCTTGGGTACAAATTGTGAAATCTCGGCTTTTTTCATTAATGCTGGTATATTTTTATGTAGAACCCTTATTTGCCTCATAAAATATTTACCATTTCTGATATTTCCCCTCTACACTAAATAGTGTAGAGGGGAAATATCAGAAATGGTAAAAACGTTGAAAAAATGGGTCAGACATGCGCATATTGTTATTTTATGAGGCAAATAAGGGTTCTACATAAAAATATACCAGCATTAATGAAAAAAGCCGAGATTTCACAATTTGTACCCAAGCGCCTGTGAGAAAAACGAATCAAATTATTATTAATAAGTCACGAATAAGTCGACCAAGTCAATTAAGTAATATTTATTTATTGCCATGGGCAGACTGTCAAAACTGGGTAAACAAAAGAGGGCACAACAAAAACAGACACACAATAAAAAAACCAAACATTGATTGACACGAACCAAACTCTGTGCTCTGGAAGGGTAAGCAACTCCTGCTCCACGCGTGGTACCTTCGTAATTAGTCATTAAAAAATGGTTAGTCATATTGAGGGAAGTCATAATACAGGAAGTAGGATTGATTGATTGGATGTTTGCTTTATGTCCAGCGAACGGTATTTCAGCTATATTCAGGACAAGAACAAGTTAACAAATAACAAATCAATTTTAAACAAATGGAGCAAAGGGAAAAATTTTGCAGGCCACAGGAAATGTATGGAGCATTGGGTAGAGGCGTGGAGAATTTAGCCTTTTTTAGCGGCTACAATGAGCCGACTCTTTAACGAAATCTACAACTTACTGTTCAGGGAGGGTCCGCTGCGAGGGTTTCCGTATTATGACCTAACAACCACCCCCCCCCCCCCAAAAAAAAAAAAACGAGTGGGAAAGTAGTTACGACAAACGGAACAAATCCATGGTCATATGTGACACAGATATTCCGTAACGGTCAACTAAGTCATAATGGCGACGCTATCTGAATTTTCTGATTGCTTCAATCTTACCACTGTAAACCCCTGCTTAAGGAGCTTTTCTGTCAACAGTCACACTCTCTCCAGGAAATCTTACGATGGTACCGTAAAAAACGTAATCATCTGCAATTAATGTTTTTTTAAAAATAAAATGCATTAGAAGAAACGCGGCCCCATGTTGACGACTGGCAATTGACATGAAATCGTTGTCGTCCGTCACTAAGGAAAGCTGAAGCCCATTTAAAGGTGTTATCTTTAATCAAATACATAAGACAAATCTCTGTTGCTAGCGCGGAGGTTACAGGGAAGTTCTTGCCGAGTGTTTAAAGTTGTTTCTACCAGCACAACTTCTCACTGCTCTGAACCATTGCTGACAATCACTTATTTGATCGTTACAGGAAAATCATGTCCCATATGCAATCAGACATTCTTCTGAGCCATAGGTAGGACTGAGTGACTATTTCCTAGACAATCAGTAACTCGGCAGGTGTCTATACTGAACCAGACATTGTTTACACCCATGTTCGGGTTAATCACGTTTGGATACTGTTGTTGTTACTGGTTTCTTCACCGTGTCGTGTATCTTTGTGCCAATTCGGCTTTTGTCAGAGTACAACGGATTATATTGTAAGTGACAATGCACGTGGAGTTCCAAGAATTGGAATCCCTGTATTTCTGAGTAAGTAGAGAATTGAAAAAATGTGCATTAAAGCATTTGTCACCACTAGCTCTTTTTTCCTCATGAAGAAATGAAACTTAATTTTGGTTTGATCAACATTTAATGAAAAAACGATCAAGTATTATTGCAGATCTGTACTGTCCAACTCTCATTTTCAGCAAAGCTTAATATTATTAATGACTCGGGTAATGTACGATATTGCAATGCATAAACCAAGACATATATACTTATATTGTACATTGCTGATATTATGTTGCCAAGTGCTTATATATACATCTTTAGAACACACTACTGGTATAATTCAGAGTTGATCCATTTTATTCACAACTTTTTTGTTGATGATGTAAAATATTATTGTATAAAAAAAGACCAAAACATTTTGTTTATATGTACAAATAAGTATGGGTCAGCATAATTACACTGTATACATTATCGAAATGGGAATATTAATTTTATGTTTTCTTTACTGTATCTAATTGTCTATTTGTTTGAGTGTTGTTGAGCATTTGAAATAGACTTCAATTATCAAAATAAGGGAGGACAACAATTCACAACATACCATGCAACATAAGTGACGACAACAATTTACAGCATACCATACAACAGAAGGGAGGACAACAATTTACAGCATACCATACAAAAGAAGGGACGACAACAATTTACAGCATACCATACAACAGAAGGGAGGACACCAATTTACAGCATACCATACCACAGAAGGGACGACAACAACTTGGAGCACACCATATAACAGAAGGGACGAAAAAAATTCAAATCATACCATACAACAGAAGGGAGGACAACGATTCAAATCATACCATACAACAGAAGGGAGGACAACGATTCAAATCATACCATACAACAGGAGGGAGGACAACAATTTACAACATACCATGCACCAGAAGGAATGACAACAATTTACAGCATACCATACAACAGAAGGGAAGACAACAATTAACAGCATACCATACACCAGAAGAGACAACAATTTACAGCATACCATACAACAGAAGGGACGACAACAATTTACAGCATACCATACAACAGAAGGGACGACAACAATTTACAGCATACCATACAACAGAAGGGAGGACAACAATTTACAGTATACCATACAAAAGAAGGGAGGACAACAATTTGGAGCATACCATACAACAGAAGGGAGGACAACAATTTACAGCATACCATACAACAGAAGGGACGACAACAATTTACAGCATACCATGCAACAGAAGGGACGACAACAATTTACAGCATACCATACAACAGAAGTGAAAACAACAATTTACAGCATACCATACAACAGAAGGGAGGACAACAATTTACAGAATACCATACAACAGAAGGGAGGACAACAATTTGGAGCATACCATACAACAGAAGGGAGGACAACAATTTGCAGCATACCATACAACAGAAGGGAGGACAACAATTTGGAGCATACCATACAACAGAAGGGAGGACAACAATTTACAGCATACCATACAAAAGAAGGGAGGACAACAACTTGGAGCATACCATACAACAGAAGGGACGAAAAAAATTCAAATCATACCATACAACAGAAGGGAGGACAACAATTCAAATCATACCATACAACAGGAGGGAGGACAACAATTTACAACATACCATGCACCAGAAGGAATGACAACAATTTACAGCATACCATACAACAGAAGGGAAGACAACAATTAACAGCATACCATACACCAGAAGAGACAACAATTTACAGCATACCATACAACAGAAGGGACGACAACAATTTACAGCATACCATACAACAGAAGGGACGACAACAATTTACAGCATACCATACAACAGAAGGGAGGACAACAATTTACAGCATACCATACAAAAGAAGGGAGGACAACAATTTGGAGCATACCATACAACAGAAGGGAGGACAACAATTTAAAGCATACCATACATCAGAAGGGAGGACAACAATTTACAGGATACCATACAAAAGAAGGGACGACAACAATTTACAGCATACCATACAACAGAAGGGAGGACAACAATTTACAGCATACCATACAACAGAAGGGAGGACAACAATTTACAGCATACCATACAACAGAAGGTAGAACAACAATTTACAGCATACCATACAAAAGAAGGGAGGACAACAACTTGGAGCATACCATACAACAGAAGGGACGAAAAAAATTCAAATCATACCATACAACAGAAGGGAGGACAACAATTTACAGGATACCATACAACAGAAGGGAGGACAACAATTTACAGCATACCATACAACAGAAGGGAGGACAACAATTTACAGCATACCATACAACAGAAGGGAGGACAACAATTTACAGCATACCATACAACAGAAGGGAGGACGACAATTTGGAGCATACCATACAACAGAAGGGAGGACAACAATTTACAGCATACCATACAAAAGAAGGGAGGACAACAACTTGGAGCATACCATACAACAGAAGGGACGAAAAAAATTCAAATCATACCATACAACAGAAGGGAGGACAACAATTTACAGGATACCATACAACAGAAGGGAGGACAACAATTTACAGCATACCATACAACAGAAGGGAGGACAACAATTTGGAGCATACCATACAACAGAAGGGAGGACAACAATTTACAGGATACCATACAACAGAAGGGAGGACAACAATTTACAGCATACCATACAACAGAAGGGAGGACAACAATTTGGAGCATACCATACAACAGAAGGGAGGACATGGGATGACAGCAATTTGGAGCTTACAATACATGCTTTAAAAAAGCATTTTCCAAGAGTGGCAGTGTAGGCATTTATCGTGAACATTTTTTGATGAAATTTGTAGTTTTAAGGTTTATACTCCTGGCATGGCCACAATTCAATTTGCCATGAATTTTGTATTATTCTTGTCCCTATACCCTTGAAGTTGAGAATACTTTGATTGACAGACCTCAATGTTTTCAACTCTAGTGATGCAATCCATCACCATTACTAATAAGGAGGGCCAAAACTATCACTGTGCTTCTTTATATTACATATTCACAGTTTTGAGATATTTGTTTTCAGCTTCAATGGTGTTTAACATCACTTTCAGCAATTGTTTGGCTATGTCCTGGGGTTAAGTTTGGGTTGGGGAGGAAGCCAGACATTTTTCAGCATTTTGTAAACTTAATAGTCCTGATATTGTTCTATTTATTGTTCAACTTTCATATCTTAATGAGTAATTAAGTTGGATGGTTTATCTAATGGTAAATATATTTTGTATACAATTCACATGTATTGTCCTTATTTAGGAAGACAATACAACAAAGTAACAAAAAATTCTATAAAATAACTGTTTAATGATCACAATATAAAATTATTTACATAATTCTTACAATGTCATAGTTTAGAAATGTTTTTAAACACAAGGAACAAATACAATAAATCCTTGATTTAATGACAAGGTTGTTTTCTGAAACTGTTTTTGATAAGTTACATTGGTATTGATATTCTATTAATATCAGATTTAATAAGTAGTTTGAAGCTATACTTTTATATCATACACATCTGAAATTCTGAAGTTTCTTTAAATTTTACACACTACATATAGAATAAATTCATGCTTTTATAACAATGCCCAGGAGAATGTGGTCAGTGTATAGCATTAGATCTAACTTCATCAGATATAGTTTGCTATTTAGGAAAGAAATCGGTTTAATTATATGACATAAGATAAAACCAAGCTCACTTAAACAACCAATTACCACAGAACAGATTTGATCTGTTTATGACTTGTTATAATGAGAAAAGGAGAAAACTGCAGGAATGGATTGTAGCATGTTTTGAAAACAGCATAGATCTATTAAGTTATTTTTAAAACCAAACATGGTACATAAGATTACACAAACCCGACCAGAACATGTATCTTTCAGAATAACAGCAGAAAACATGTTCTAGGTAACAGACAGACAATGGTACATAAGATTACACAAACCCAACCAGAACATGTATCTTTCAGAATAACAGCAGAAAACATGTTCTAGGTAACAGACAGACACTAATATAAACCTTAACAGTATACAGATGACAAGACGTTTGTTGATATATTTTGGGTTTTGTTTCAATCTGAAAAGCGTCGTAAAGCATCAGGTATATTTTAAATGTTTAAAGTTACAACAGAAAATAGGTCCTTGTACTATCAATTGTCATATTATCTAAATCACACTCATTACATATACAAATTTTATGCTCAAACACATAAATCACCTTTTTTCCACAATACTTCACAAATAATAGAAATGAAGATACAAATGTACTAGCTGTATGTTAATATCGATTTAACAACAAAAACATACAAGTTAATCAGAATGAAGAGATAGTAAGTATTTTATACTGAAAATGCAGCTAAAACAAGGGTATTGAGGATAATGTTTTAACTAACATTAATTAGCTGACCTTAAAACGAGTAGTCTTAACAAGAAATTTCTACTGGTACCTAACATTTCAGCTATCCAAGGTAAAATAATAATCCATCAATAAAACAGAAATAATCACTGTATACAAAATTTCTTATTGACAATTTGAAATATAGTGTATGTTTAATCATTTATATTGGTGTGTGAGCCTTGGCTATAGTTAAAAATATCAGTACCCTTTTAAATTTAAGTTAATCACCCATTCTTGTATGGGAATTTAATGACAAATGTATGTCAATAGGTTATTTAGAAACAATGAAGTAGAGAAAATGATTTAAAGGTTATATAGTTAACTAAACCAACATACAGGTAACTATAGGTAAATATTTTCATGTAGTCAAAAGTCATCTAAGACAGCGAATAATTCAGCGCTCCTGTTATACAAATATTTTCCCTATAACCAAGTTCACTGTTATCACAATTATTGCACATGTAAATCTATACACATGCGTTTTGTTCATGCACACTGTATATATCACACGTTCACTGCCGTCGTAAGTTTTCTAATCGGGCTTCTAAATCAGCATCAGCATCACTGACAGGCCCCCCTCCAGCTGCAGCAGCCTGTGGGGCTTTGTCTTTTTTACCAACACCCAGAGATGTTCCTGTTGATGGAAGACCTGTGGAAAGAAATTTATAACCTAGTGACTGGGGATAGCCCAGGTTAATCATTACAACAATGTTTTGAAACAGACTGACCAATCAAAGAAGGATATTTTGATGCTTAATGCGTTTTACTTTGGATTGGGAATTTTCTTCAAGTTTGTCTTCCTGTTTTGGTTCAATTAAAGTAAAGGAAGAGTAAATCAAAATTTATGTTTCATCATTGGAAACAATCATTATTGTTACCACATTATTAAGAAAAGTCAGGTTATCCAAAGAATCAGTATTGTTTTGTTTAAAACAGCAAACAAATTGATGGAAAACTGTTAAAAACCTACCTGATAATTCATCTGTCAGCTGTAGACCTAGTTCATCTAGTACTTGTGAAACAATAGCATCACTAAAATAAAATGGTATATCAGTTAGGCGAATCAATAAAAATAGAAAAAAACCAGTGTGGACTGTAAGCACACTCACAAAGGGATACCCCCGGTTTTGCTTTCAAGTCCAATTATCTCCCCTTAATGATATCGGAGATCAATAAAAATCCTTCATGCATATCTACATATAATGTACTTCCTTTATGCTAAGTTTCATTAAATTTCATCAAGCGGTTTAGGAGGAGTTTTGCTTACAAGGGATGTGGACAGACGGACAGACAGGGTGATTCCTATATAAACAAGTTTGCGGGGGTATAAATATGCTACTGTTAAACTACCTACTGCACAATAATACAGATAATTGGTTGACAATGAAAATGCATAACTGTTATCAATTACTGTATACTAATGTTGCACTAATTTTTCTGGTGGTTGTACATTTCAGTATGCATGCAGGAATAAGAACAGCATCAAACTATAGCAGGAGATTGTTGTTTAATTGTCGTTTTACCACAGCAATCTCTTCCGAAGCTGAGTTCCTGGTGAGACACATTTATTTCCCATTATTTTTCATTATCTTAAAATATAGTACTCCAAATGGAATTCTTCATAAACAAAAAATGTAATGGTGTTTAATGGTAATATTATATTCAGTGTCTTCTTAAGATGCCAGTCACCTCTAGGCAAATAATAGTTAATTTTATAATAAAAGTATGGAAAAAAACCTATGAGAGTCAGAAGACAGAATAAAAAATCAAACAACCAAAAACAAACTGCACAAAAAACTAGAAGACAAGAACAAATGCAGTTCTAATCCCCATTTGCTCCATGAAATTCTTATCCCCATTAGATTAACTACCTGCTCCTTGCAGTTCTCATCCCTGTGGGATCAACTACAGTGTGGTCCATGCAGTTCTCATCCATGTGGGATCAACTACCAGCTCTATGCATTTCTAATCCACATGGGATAAACTATCTGCTCAATGCAGTTCTCATCCCCAGGGGATCAACTATCTGCTTATAGCAGATCCCACAATTCTCAAACACACAGTATCAACTACCTGCTCCATGCAGTTTTCATCCCTTTGGATCAACTGTCTCATCCATGCAGTTCTGAACCCCACAGAATCCTAAAACCCACAGGATCAACTACCTGCTCCATGCAGTTCTAATCCTAATGGGATCAACTACCTCCTCCTTGAGTTTTGCAGGCCATGGGATCAACTTTCTGCTCAGTGCAGTTCTTAAACCCAAGAGATCAACTACCGTATATTAGGTCATTTTCTTTATGTTCACGGTAGAGTCTGAAGCACGAAAAATTTCTTACATGAATATTAAACTCCCTAAATATAAAATAATGAGCACTTTATATAAAACACAAATAATAGACTTAGCAAACATTTGACCTGGGTTTTTCAATGGAAAAGTGCAAACAAATCCTACATGAAAATAGACTGATATATGGTATCTGCTCCATGCCCATGAGATTAACAATTTGCTCCATGCAGCTGACCCCATGCAGTTCCTTAACCTATGGGATCAGCTACCTCCTCCTTGAGTTTTCAACCCCAAGGGATTAACTACTGACTATGTGCGGTTCTTTAACCCATGGAATCAACTACATACGCTAAGCAGTTTTTAACGCCATGTGATCAGATCTCTACTATATGCAAGTACTAACCGTAACGTTACATATTGTTCAGTTATGACTATTATATAGTGGTGAGTTAAGAATATATACCTCTCTTCTTCATCATCTTCATCTCCCATAGCATCATCAATTGCATCATTCATCATTTCTTCTTTCATATCCATGATCTCTGACTGTTTCTCAAACTCCATCATTATTTTCTGAATCTGTGGCAGCTTCAACTATAAGACAAATTTTATCCTGGAATCTTATAACAGAATTGGTATTTTACTATAAATTTGCCCTTAATTTAAAAACATTCTTTGAAACAGAACTTTACTCCATCTTTTGTTCTATTTGGATAGTATAACCAACAATTATATTTGATAAAGCTTTTGATTTTTGATAACTAATACTGCAATAGATTTTATAACGGTATCTACACATTACATACATACTACCTGTATCACATTAAGACAGTTGTTGTTTTTGTTTGTTTGTTTGATGGTGTTTAACGCCACTTTCAGCAATTTTTCAGCTATATCATGGCGTCCAGTTTTTATTGGGGGAGGAAGCCGAAGTACCCAGAGAAAATTCCCGACCTGGAAAACTGTAAGACATTTGTGTACATTTATATGACAATGAGACATGTACTGGTTAGCATTTAGCTGTGATGGGGAATGTATGCACCTGTTGAGACATGATACAGGTAGTTGTACCTACACTTAAATGTATGTACATGTAATATGTTTATCTAAAATGAACCAATATAAGATAAGCAGAACAAAACTTACAATTAAAAAATATTCAAAGAAGCATATTTACATAAAATATAGTTCCTAACGTCATACCTATTATGATGTCACATTTCATTCATAGAATGCAATCATTTGCATCCCTTTTATATAGAATCATTGGTTGAACTGTTCATTATGACATCAAAAAGGAGTTATGACAAAAATAAATCTTGCATTGGCTATATAGGTTTTGGAAAACATACTTAATTTTAGATAAAAAAATGTACTTTATATAGTCAAACTGGTCTTAAGCGACCTTGAAGGGAAATTGTAATAAGGTCACATAAGACAAGGTGACTTTATCAAGAGGTCATAATGTTTGTATGTCAGTCAACAGTCATGTATTTTACTGCAGCTGGTGAAAGTCTGAATTGTATATCTGTATTGTTTCCATTATATTTAGAAAGTGGAAAATTACATTTATTTCATGTCAATAAAAAAAATACAAAATACACAACAATCATGAATATTTTTTACAGTTATTGTGCCAACGGCATTAATGCTGGTCAACTTTTTCCTCCACTCAGCGTTTGTATTTTATTCTGTACCGTTTGTTCTGGAATCGGTATGCATTTTAACAATACGCTCTATGCAGAAAGTGTAATTCAGTCAAGAACTAGCTTATACCAGTTTTTGATTACCTTATTCTCCTTTGAAAACAAAATGTTGTGTAACACAATACACACTATGTCATTGGATAACTAGCTACAATAATGTAGCTCCTTTTTTTTAAGGACAGAGCTACAAAGAGGTCCCATTACTTGTAATGGAGCAAAAACACTCTTGGCATTTATACATATTTTCCGCTATTAAACTGCTAATTTTGTTTAATTTATAATTTTTTCTTTCTCCGCTGTTCAGCTGACACTTCTACAATGTCTAATTAAATAATTTTAACACTTTTTTGTAATCATGGCATTGTTGACAAAATTGAAATTGTGGAGTGTAGAATTATAGAATCATATCGGTAAAAATTTGATCTCAGTTAATGCAATAAATCTGGAAAAATCTTGATCCGGATGATCATTTTTACCAAATCGATTCAGAAATTATGCACTTCCAGAATTCAAATTTTGACAACAATGCCATGATTACGAATAAAGTGTAAAACTAATGAATAAGGTGTTGTAGAAATATAAGTTAAACTTCAATGACATTAAAAAGTATGTAGCAATTTAGGGAAACAGTTCAATAGCTTATTATATGCATAAAAATCCAGGTGTGAATCACTCCCGGCTTGCTCCATTATGAGTAATGGGACCTCTTTGTAGCGCCGTCCATAAAAAAACTAGAGGCTCCCAGGAGCCTGTAATCGCTTACCTGGAATCCAAATGGCTTAAACTATATTAAAATTTTTGAAATTAACAGTTTCAGTCTAGTTGTTATAGCTTTTAAGTTACTGTGCAAAAACTAAACATTTCTTCAAAAATTTTTGTTAAATACAATAACTCCTATAAGGTGCCATCGACAATTTCTGAAAATTAAATGGTTTTTAGGCATTGTCCTTTAGGGTACTTTAGAAATTTACAGTTTTACTCTACTTATTGGTGTGTTATAGACTAATTTATAATTAAAAAACTGTTCATTTGTCTAAATTCATAATGAAAGGACAATAACTCCTATAAAGAGTCATCTTGCAATTTTGGACTAAGCAATCATTTGTAGGGCTTCTATTGCTGATCATTTGTGCAATTTACAGTTTTAATCTAGCTACTATAGTTTTCAAATTACAGGACAAAAATGGAAAATTTCATATTAAAATTGTCATTTAAGGGCAATAACCCCTATAAGGAGTCATCTGACAATTTCAGACCAATTAAGTGAATTGTAGGGCTTTTATTGCTGATCATTTTTGCAATTTATTATTTCACTCTAGCTGTTATGGTTTTTAAGTTACAGGACAAAAACGGAAAATTTCATAAAAAATTGCAATTTAAGGGCAATAACTCCTATAAGGAGTCATCTGACAATTTCAAACTTATATAGTAATTTGTAGGGCTTGTATTGCTGATCATTTTTGCTATTAACAGTTTCACTCTAGCTGTTACAGTTTTTAAGTTACAGGACAAAACGGAAAATTTCATAAAAAATTGTCATTTATGGGCAATAACTTATTTAAGGAGTTGTCTGACAATTTCAGACCAATCAAGTGAATTGTAGGGCCTTTATTGCTGATCATTTGTGCAATTTACAGTTTCAATCTAGCTGCTATAGTTTTCAAGTTGCAGGACAAAAACGGAAAATTTCATAAAAAATTGCAATTTAAGGGCAATAACTCCTATAAGGAGTCATCTGACAATTTCAGACTTATATAGTAATTTGTAGGGCTTGTATTGCTGATCATTTTTGCTATTAACAGTTTCACTCTAGCTGTTACAGTTTTTAAGTTACAGGACAAAAACGGAAAATTTCATAAAAAATTGTCATTTATGGGCAATGAATTGTAGGGCCTTTATTGCTGATCATTTGTGCAATTTACAGTTTCAATCTAGCTGCTATAGTTTTCAAGTTGCAGGACAAAAACGGAAAATTTCATAAAAAATAGCCATTTAAGGGCAATAACTCCTATAAGGAGTCATCTGACAATTTCAGACTAATACAGTGAATTGCAGGGCTTGTATTGTTGATCATTTTTGCTATTTACAGTTTTACTCTAGCTGTTATAGTTTTAAAGTTACAGGAGTCATCTGACAATTTCAGACCAATCAAGTGAATTGTAGGGCTTTTATTGCTGATCATTTTTGCCATTTACAGTTTCACTCTACCTCGTATAGTTTTCAGGTTATATTGTAAATATCAAAAATTTTGTCAAAAATCGTCAATAAAAAGGGCAATAACTCCTACAAGAAGCCAATACACAACTTCACACTCAAAGCAACTATTGTAGACCTTAATGTGCTGATCAATTTGAAGTAACGGTTTTCTCTATAGCTATTATAGTTTTTTAGATAATGATCAAAAACCTGTGTTGACCCCCATGTTCTATTTTTAGTAACAGTGGCCATATTTGTCTGTTGATTAACACTCTGGGAACAAACTTGAAACTAGGTACCCTAAGGATAATTGTGTCCAAGTTTGAAAAAAATTGGCCCAGTGGTTTCAGAGGAGAAGATTTTTGAAAACGTTTACGACGGATGACAGACGACAGACGACGGATGCCAAGTGATAGCAAAAGCTCACATGGACCTTCGGTCCAGGTGAGCTAAAAAGGAGCTACATTATTGTAGCTAGGCCTACACAGTTCTGGTGACACCTTTCATAGTCTGTGCATTACTTGACTATTTATGGTCTGCATGGCTGTGGTGATAACTTTAATAGTATGTGCCTTACCTGTCTGTTAATTGTCAGGTGATACCTTTAAGAGACTATTCTATACCTGTCTGTTTGTGGTCTATATGACTCTGACAAAACCTTTTGAGGTCCGTGTCTTACCTGTCTGTTCATGGTCTGCATGGCTCTAGCGACACCTTTCATAGTCTGTGTCTTACCTGTCTGTTCATGGTCTGCATGGCTCCAGTGACACCTTTCATAGTCTGTGTCTTACCTGTCTGTTCATGGTCTGCATGTCTCTAGTGACACCTTTCATAGCCTGTGTCTTACCTGTCTGTTCATGGTCTGCATGGCTCTAGTGACACCTTTCATTGCCTGTGCCATTGCATTATTTGATTTTAATGTCTGTATTTTAAGTGCCACTGCCTGAATATTTGCTCTCATCAGTATAAATTTCTTCACATATCGTCTTGTTCTTACTAAATCTTTTGCCATTATCTTAACAGCATCCTGGAAAATGAAAACAAATTACTTATATTATTAAATTAGTAGATATTATTTTACATTAATATTCTTCTTTTTTAAAAGGGTGAGGGGGGACCTTGCATGCAATCATTTGCTCATGACAGACAACATGTTTTACATGTACATGTTTCTATGTTCAGTATAAAATATGTTATCAGCACTAAATATCCCACAGGATATTTCATTTAGAACCCAAATGAAGGGCACTTGATTGATTGATTGATTGTAAGTATTTCAGCTATATTCAGGACGAAAAAATTTAAGAAAAATTAAAAACATGTAGTCAGTTCAATACTAAGCTTGTGTATATTACGTTTTTATTCAAATTTAAGATAAACCCTAAAAACTATAAAAAAAATGACATACATGTAATATAAGGTAATGAACTCTTTAATTCATTTCAGCCAAAACAGATATTTTGCATATATTCTTTAAGAATACATGTACTAACTGTCTTACAGAAACCTCATTAGGGTCTCTGTAGCTTAGTGGTTAAGGTAGTTAGTCATCTACTATTGATCAAGTGGTCTGACAACATGAGGTTGAGAATTTGAGTCTCACTGCGAGCAGGGTGTGCTCAACTCTAATCTTAACTGACAAGTACTCTGGCTTCCTTCCCAATACACACTAAATGCCACAATATAGCTGAAAAACTGCTGAAAGTGGGATTAGACAATATTTAAACTAACAAAAACCTCATAAGAACTGCTGTGATGTAAAATTCAGGCCGACCCAGTCATTCTGACACATCTGAAATGTAAATACTCACCATCTGTCCTTGCTTGGCCATTTTCTTGATATCAGCTATAACTTTTTTTTCTTGTTGTTCCATCTTAGAACGTTCCCTATCAAGATCCCTCATGGCTTTATTCAATGCCCTCTGGTTTTGCCTTAGCATTTCCTCTGGGGTCTTTTTCTTGCCAAACAGCCATTCTAAAGGCATGACTGATATCTGAAACACATCATATTTATATTCATAATTCTAAATATTAGCATTCACAATTTCTATACTTAATAATACATGTTTATATCAGGGATCCTCGCAACGCGTCTAGATGCGTATTGTACGCGTCTTTTCAGTTCTGGACGCGCCTTTTCAACATCTAACGCGTCCCAGTACACGTCCGTGTCAGTTGTCAGACGCGTACGAATTTCCGTCATGTCAATTCCGTCTCCGATGCGTGATTACGTATCCTTATAAATGGCGGATCGATATTTCTTTTCCTGTCGTCCGATATTCTCAGCAGGTAGCAATCACTCGGGCGGCAAATATGCTTTAATATGTTTATTAAACAATAAACGTGAGGTGTTGATAGACACTCTTTATGGTTAAAATTGAGCGTTGATAATACACTCGTTTCAAATTTTAATACACGTTCGGAACCTTGCATTGCAGTTGCACTCCTTACGATTTTTTTTAAAGTAAGAATTCTTGACAAAGATATCTTCAATATGAACATTAATTAGTTATCTTATAAACTTTTAATTTTTGTATATATCAATAAGATAATCTGCTATAGACTAGGATCTGAAAAAGGGGGGGTGGGGGTGGATGAGTAATGAGTTGTTTGGAAGAAATATTAATGTCAGCGTCTGTATCAAGGTAATATAAAAGTCTCTCTTTAATGGGCAAACATCTGCATGTTTCAAGTAATGAGTGCAGTTCAATCATACTCCAAAAGACTTCCAAATTCAGCTACTACTAATATAAAATAGCATTGGATAAACATTCTGCAAGCCATATTATATCTTTTTATAAAAAGACATTTAATGGGTCGGTCATCAAAGAAAACTGTTGTATGCAAGCACTTAGCTGGACTCATCTGCGATATGTGGGACTCATGAAAATTTTTTGGGACTTACCACTTTTAAAAAAATCCTACAAGTATCACTGTTATATCATTTCAATGTCCATTGATTTCAATAAGCATTTTTAGCTTGCCAACAAAAGCTAAAGCTACAATCAGAAACCTATAAATCAATTTGACTGGAATTAAGAGATATCGCATCAATTTCGCTAATGTGCACTACTCTACAAAAGGACCATAATCACTGGTGTTAAACCGATAATCGTAATTGCAATTACCATTATCCCAAGATGTCGGAGGATCAAAGAGGTAAAATTGTTTTTCTCCTGTATCTTTTTTCATAAACGATGGCGTCAGACCCCACCTAGCCGCCAATTAGATCTCTATATTATTTACTTGTTTGCAAAACTGTGGTAAAGGTACACGGTCTAAGTCCCGAGATATTTGGATTCTTGGGATAATGGTAATTGCAATTACGATTATCGGTTTAACACCAGTGCATAATCACACCCAAACACAGTAAGCAGTTTTGATATTGTCAGGCAAAAAACCGTCGCACAGACAAGGTAACTTTTAGTATAGTGTAATTGGAGAGAAAAATGCAGCTTTAATAAGTTGTGTGAGGGAAGTACTTCTTTAGCTCGATCAGTTAGAGCACTGACTTCAGACCCTGAGATTGAGGATTCGAATCCGTTTGTACCATTATGATTTTCCCAACAATAACTCTCAAGAAAAACAGCATCTGGAATAAAACAATGATCTAAATACAAATATGTTATCTTATCAATATGGGTCTTTTGTTTTAAAGTGTTTCTAGACTTTTGTACATTTTCATGCTTGTTTTTAAGGTGCTTAATGTCCTATATATAGAGTCCCTACTGAAATACAGAAATACAGTGGTTGGATGACTTCTGTCCCGAGTTCTGTTTCTGTTCACAATCCAAAATATGTGATACTAATTCTTTAATGTACGACAAACCGAACAAGTTGCAATTTATATAAGACCAAATCTTAAAATGTTGACATTATAACCTGTTTACGTATTAAAAACAATTTAAATCCCTTAAAAAAGAACTAATAGTTGTTTGGTGATTCTGCGAGTGATAGTGAGTCAGGAAATGTTGTGTGTATTTTGACGATGACGTCAGTAGAAATGAACTTAGTCTCTAACTAACATCCATTTATTGTTTTCATTTCTTTTTTTTCAGCAGTTAAAAATTGCACAACATATAATTGAATAAAAAAACAATAAATTTGTTATTTCATCATCTATTACTAAAGTAAAACTGGCATAAAAATTACAGATTTAATGAGTTCGAGAGTTTGATGGCGGTTATGCTGCAGTGCTGTGCAAAATTTGGGGTAAAAAAACTTCAGTAAACAACAATTTAAGATATAATATGTCATCTTATAAATTACCAATATGATCTGTGTTGTCTTTTGACAGTCGTACTATATGAAAAATTTATTTAGTTTTTCCCAGACTCAATTATTGCTGATGATGCTGTTTTAGAATTTTGGCATTTGCGCAATACATCGCTTGGATATACAATGTCGTATATCATATTCATTCTTCGAGTATAATTTCATACAATTATTAAATCGTAGCATTTACATTAAGTATACACAAGTTCAAAATAATAATCTAGTGACAACAGAAAAAAGAGACTTATTTACTACAATTTAGTGAATAAATGTGTAGGATTGGCTTTGGCTCACTTTCAAGAAAATGTGAATTTACTCACATTATCATCAAGTGCAACATATGTGTACTTACTGAGATACCATAGGGCATTTTAAAATGTTTTTTGGATAAACACAATTTCTTTTTTCAAAAGTTAAACAATTCCTTATTTATATTTGGTAGTAGTAAATGACAATTTCAATGAAAAAGTACAGTAAAAGACCACATTTTTTTTGTTTGAGTTTGGGCACATGGGGGTTTTATTTACTGGAATCCCCAAGTTTTCTTCAGAAATGAAACTATTTCTGTTTAACAGTCTTTTGAAAACTACCACTTAACTTTACTATGTCACATCATATTTTATTCATAATCGTTGATTTCTTCTATCCAAGTGAACCACTATTCGACTCGGGATGGAAGTAATTTCAAACATTCAGGGGCAGATTAATTAATATTAATTCTTTCATTATTTACTGTTTAATTTAATTAGTTACAAATCTGAATGAAAGACATACCTATACTATCATTACCCATTTATAAATGGTTTAAATACAAAGTTTTAGCTAATTGAGTTTTAATATAGATAAATAGCCAAAATATAAAAATTTTACAAGGGAGGTAATTGAACAAAAAAAGCCTCTTTTTATTATGTTTACATGTCGAATTAGTTCAATGATTCTAATTCTAATAACTAGGCCTGTACGTGCATGTATGAAACAATTCACTGCAATTTTTGCAAAGGGTTTTCCAAAATCATTCCAAAATTTACATTCAACACTAATTTTTTAAGGCTGGTTTTCATTAATCAGCTAAAAATTGATAACCTATGATATTGTATGATACTGTTTGCCGAAATTTTATTGGATGCTTCCTAGGTATTGAACCAATCAAAAAAGTGTTACTTTTGCCCCACACGTAATCAACCATGATGAAGAAGTCACTTAAGGGAATTTTTCAAATGAGAGTATAACTATAACACCACCAAGTGTGAAAAGGGAGGATACAAAGACAGATGATAATAACATTGATACCACTATTGCCACAAAAACCAGAAATATCAGAACAAAATTGCATGTTACAAAGAATGCATACAGAAATAGCAGTTTAACATAATTCAATAAATGAAGCACAAGACTTATCTTTCAACTGAAACCAGTAATAACTTGTACCCCTAAATAAAATAACAAGGGTTATTTTTTACCTCTGTACCTCCAAAAGAGGATGGCATAGGGTTCATGTACTCCCTAAGGAAAAATGACTGGGCATGCTGCTTTAAGACTTGTTCTTTTCTAATAAACAAAAATTTTACTCAGACCCCTATTTTTCTTTTCATCCCTGCTTCTTTTTCCAATAAAAACAGGATGCCATTATGTAGATAAAGACCTGCTGAAAGTGGCATTTAACCCCATTCAAATGAATTTCACAATTTCTTACTTGGTGATGGCATAACTCTTTGATTTCCGGCTTTTAAAATTTATTTGGTCAAGTAAGTTTGACATGATGTTTTATCCAGAGAATCTTATTTCGACCACTACCCTTATTTATACCCACTACCCGTCATTCTTTTCCGTAATTCATTTTTAGTTTGTCCAATATAGAATTTGTTAACATTTTGCACAAATAATTGAATATATAACATTTTTAGTTTTACAAGACATATTATGTTTTACTGTAAACGTTTTACCATTAATAAAAGTTATGGAAGGTCCTAATAAACTGTCAAATGTTTTACAAGTTTTTACTCCGCATTTTGAAACCCGACAAGTGTTTTCAATATCAAAGCATGATTTGGTTATTTGGCAATATCATGCTTTGATAATGAAAACACTTGTCGGGTTTCAAAATGCAGAGTAAAAACTTGTAAAACATGTGACAGTTTATTACAAGGACCTTCCATAACTTTTATTAAAGGTAAAATGTTTACCGTAAAACATATGTCTTGTAAAACTAAAAATGTTATATATTCAATTATTTGTGCAAAATGTAACAAATTCTATATTGGACAAACTAAAAAATGAATTACGGAAAAGAATGACATTGCATCGTCAACAAATGTCAACAGAAGAACTACGCTTCATGAAAGTCAACAAACATTTACACGAATGTTCAAATAGAAAATTTAACATTTTCCCATTATATAAAATTTTGGAAGACAAACAATCTCTGCATGATGAAAAGGAAATACATTGTATACATAGTTTAAAGCCACACTTAAATGGCTAGATGTTTATTGCTAATTAACTGTTATAAATGGCAACTCATTAACTTATAATTAATTAATATAAACGCATTGTTAGTTTATGTGACGTTATGAACGTTATTTTCCCGAACTTTAAAACACATTATCACTTCATCTTTATAACAATATTTGTAAACATTATTGTCACCTGAAGAGCTGCAGATAGCAGTGAAAGTACTAGCGATATGATACAATATACACAGGGTTCGAAATAACCGCTCGCCCGAGGCAAGTAAAATCTGCTGCGGGCAGCAAGTTCTATGACAAGGTTGTCCGCCGGGAGAGTTGAAAATATTATGTCATTACATAATTTTGTCGTTCCGTTACTTTATTCATGAGCGTCGGGCTTAACATTTGTTTTCGTAATGAGACAAATTCGGAACCTCTTTTGTCTTGTAATTTATAATACAAATTTTTTTATTGGTCAGTTATAAAAAGTTTACCAATCAGAACGTGTTTTACAAAATATTTGTGAAATTGGTTTTCAATTAATAAATAAATGGATCTTACAATAATAATTTGTTAATTCCTCTGTGACTTCGAAATTGCCTCGGTAGAAATCTCAATCATTGTTTGAATGTTTGAAGGAATATTTTGACGGAATTAATAGGACGCATACTTTAAATTGTATAAAGTACCGATTGTGTATCGCCAAAAAATTGTCCCATCTCTTTAAAATTGTCCGAGCATCCTCTACCCTCGCCCCCATCAAAGTCGAAAAAAGCGTTGTCCTGCAGAGGATTCTGGATTCTCGGACTATAAAATTACAAATATCGGTAGAATCGCCGATAGAAGTTTACTAAAATGGACAAGAACCAAAACGAAAATTGACCATAACAAAAATGGAATACCGAAATTATAAACTAGTTATTACTAGGCTAATAGTTGAATAATTATGATATTAGATGAAATTTTTATTTTAAAAATAATTTAGGACGGGTTTCACGAGGTGCAAAGACAGGATATAGTATGGTGAGTCGGGTGGTCAGGCACGCATTCAAAATAGGTTATCTATTTTGTGTAATCAACTTCTACATTTTTCAACCCAGATCTCTGAAACTTCACAGAAAGATTGCACATGTATTGAAGTTGTGCACCTGCTATTATGGAATTGTTCAAGGAATTTTTTTCCTAATTTTCTAGACTTGAGAACTTGGTCATTTTCGTGAAAATTGGCAGAAGATGTAATCAACTCCTACACAGACCCAAAACCTTCTTCATACAATTTGTAAACGGATTCCCCTTTTATTAAGTGACATGATTTGCAACCTGGCCATTTCAGACTTATGCGATTTTTTATATATTTAGTGCATTATGATTTAAAACTAATACAGTGCAATCTGTTTTTAATGGAAAAATGAATTAAATTTACAATTATGATTTATTTAATTATTATTAAACAGAAACTACTAATTAATATTAAATGATGATTGTTATTGTCAAAACTCCAGTCAAGATATCTTGGTTCTTCAAGCTTGAATATTTCTGTTCTATTCACAATTTTTTTCATTACCCCTATTTGGTTGATAAGAAAATGCAAACAATATTTGTTTCAGTCTTACAAAAATTAACTTTTTAATTAAATTTGTTACATTTAAAAATTTCAAAGCAAAGTCATTGAATAAGTGCACAGAAACGGAAAATTTAATTCAATAGAAATAACCTATTATACTGTTACTGTAAAGTGTAAAGGGGTGTTGCATTGAAGAGAATGGCTAGTATTTAACAATTGACCAAATTCATTTGTGTGGAATTTTACATTCCACTTTCCTTAAAAAGTTAAAAGTTTTGTTCAGAAAAGGTAATTTGAAACTTGTAAAAATATATCTGCCATGTGTTGCTGAGAAGCCTAGAATGCAGGATTTTGTTTTATTTAGCCCAGAACTTCTGGACCCAGACCCCCGACTGTATAAGCACTGTGCATAAGCTTTGTGCGTGGGACAGGAGCCATCCCTTGGCTTTGCTAAAATATTCCAACAAAATGTTATAAAAATTACCAAGGTGATAAATTCAGTATGCCAGACGTGCGTTTCGTCTACTCAAGACTCATCAGTGGCGTTTAACTCTAAATGCTTTAAGTATTTTTAGCTCACCTGGACCGAAGGTCCATGTGAGCTATTGCTATCACTTGGCGTCCGTCGTCCGTCGTCCGTCGTCTGTCGTCCGTCGTCCGTCGTCCGTCGTCCGTCGTCCGTCGTCCGTCGTCTGTCGTCCGTCGTCCGTCGTCCGTCGTCCGTCGTAAACTTTTTCAAAAATCTTCTCCTCTGAAACCACTGGGCCAATTTTTTTCAAACTTGGCCACAATCATCCTTAGGGTTCCTAGTTTCAAGTTTGTACCCAGGGTGTTGATCAACAGACAAATATGGCCGCTGTTACTAAAAATAGAACATGGGGGTCAACACAGGTTTTTGATCATTATCTAAAAAACTATAATAGCTATAGAGAAAACCGTTACTTCAAATTGATCAGCACATTAAGGTCTACAATAGTTGCTATTAGTGCGAAGTTGTGTATTGGCTTCTTGTAGGAGTTATTGCCCTTTTTTGACGATTTTTGACAAATTTTTTGGTATTTACAATATAACCTGAAAAATATACGAGGTAGAGTGAAAGTGTAAATGGCAAAAATGATCAGCAATAAAAGCCCTACAATTCACTTGATTGGTCTGAAATTGTCAGATGACTCTTTATATGAGTTATTGCCCTTAAATGGTAATTTTTTATGAAATTTTCCCTTTTTGTCCTGTAACTTTAAAACTATAACAGCTAGAGTAAAACTGTTAATAGCAAAAATGATCAACAATACAAGCCCTACAATTCACTGTATTAGTCTGAAATTGTCAGATGACTCCTTATAGGAGTTATTGCCCTTAAATGGCAATTTTTTATGAAATTTTCCGTTTTTGTCCTGTAACTTGAAAACTATAGCAGCTAGATTGAAACTGTAAATTGCACAAATGATCAGCAATAAAGACCCTACAATTCACTTGATTGGTCTGAAATTGTCAGATGACTCCTTATATGAGTTATTGCCCTTAAAAGGTAATTTTTTATGAAATTTTCCGTTTTTGTCCTGTAACTTAAAAACTATAACAGCTAGAGTAAAACTGTAAATAGCAAAAATGATCAACAATACAAGCCCTACAATTCACTGTATTAGTCTGCAATTGTCAGATGACTCCTTATAGGAGTTATTGCCCTTAAATGGCAATTTTTTTATGAAATTTTCCATTTTTGTCCTGTAACTTGAAAACTATAGCAGCTAGATTGAAACTGTAAATTGCACAAATGATCAGCAATAAAGACCCTACAATTCACTTGATTGGTCTGAAATTGTCAGATGACTCCTTATATGAGTTATTGCCCTTAAATGGTAATTTTTTATGAAATTTTCCGTTTTTGTCCTGTAACTTTAAAACTATAACAGCTAGAGTAAAACTGTAAATAGCAAAAATGATCAACAATACAAGCCCTACAATTCACTGTATTAGTCTGAAATTGTCAGATGACTCCTTATAGGAGTTATTGCCCTTAAATGGCAATTTTTTATGAAATTTTCCGTTTTTGTCCTGTAACTTGAAAACTATAGCAGCTAGATTGAAACTGTAAATTGCACAAATGATCAGCAATAAAGACCCTACAATTCACTTGATTGGTCTGAAATTGTCAGATGACTCCTTATAGGAGTTATTGCCCTTAAATTGCAATTTTTTATGAAATTTTTCGTTTTTGTCCTGTAACTTAAAAACAAGTTGTTTCCGGATGATAACTCCAAAAGTTTGCATGTGATTTGAATGAAACTTTGGGATATTGTTATATATCAGGTTGGTAAGAAGCCTATCGATTTTGGGGGAAATCTGTCAAATTTCAAGGTCACAGTCCACGAAAAATGTTAGAAATTTTTACAAAAAGTTGTTTCCGGAAAATAACTCAAAAAGTTTTCATCCGATTTTAATGAAACTGTAAAATATTCTTATATATTTTGTTGGTAAGAAGCCTATTGATTTTGGTGGAAATCCATCCAATTTCAAGGTCACAATCCACGAAAAACGTTAGAAATTTTCACAAAAGCGGGGGTATCAGCGATCGCTAGATCGACTTTGTCTAGTTTCATTTGGAGATGGAATAATATAAGTCCACTGGGATCGTGTAAATACACAATATACATAAATTATTCAATTATCAAGTAAGCAAGCTATTTTTTAACTTTTTAGAACTTTCATTCTTCTATTCATTATTTGTAGCCAATAGATGTAGTACCAATCAGCATCAGAAACTAAATACATACAACAAGAAAGAAAACTAGAGCCCATCAAAGAACTAACTGCACAGACTGCACTTCTGAGGACTAGGAAACTCCCAAGGAATAACAACAACTATGTCAGCTGTTAAAAAGTTGAATAGTCCTCAGTGGAAGGTAAAAATAGTTTTTTATTTGAATTTTAGCTGGATAAATTGTTTAATTGTATTTACAATTGAACTACAAAATATAAATTGATATGACACTTATCTTTACACTTGTGCAATGAATATAATAGCAGGCAGAAAATACAAATATTTACATTTATTCTGCAACTACCGCTTCAACTATACAAATACCACCCTACGAATAAAGCAAAGCATTATTTGTAAATAATGATGGCACTCCTGGTACCTTGTCCTTACTTCTAACGATATTTTGTATTCTGGTCTGGTTTATGGCGTGTTGTCGAATACGATATTTGTTTGTGACGTCAGGCTATCATTCGAATACGCGCCGAAAATTTCAAGTCAAAAATTGACTAGAAGTGCACTTTTTCATGTTTTTCATAAGTATAAAATATATTTTCTGGTTGCAGAATAAAACTATATTCGTACATTGTCAGAAAATATCAAGTTTATTTGTACTCGCCATGAAAAAAGTAAGAAATGCTCGGCAGAGTCTCACATTTCTACCTGTTTCTGAGGCTCTTACAAATAAACTTTATTTTCTGACAATGTACAAATATTGTATATTTATTGCATAGCAGTAATAAATTGTTACATTTTATTGGTTTAGAACTGATCAGCAGACATAAAGAAACACAATTATAAAGGCAAGTGGTCAGATTTTCTTATATTGACTGCTAGTTTTCATTCAATATCAGAAAATGGGAACTATTAAAAGTAAAAAGGACACTGATGATTATAAAACTATTCCGCCATGCAATAAACACAGTAGTAAATGAAACCAATGGCAGTAGCACCGGGCCATGGTATGGACCAGGAAACTGATGTGGACTTGAGCTCAGTCCTTATCAATATTCCTGGTCCATATCATGGTGCCCTTGGGCAGGCTGAATTTCATGGAGTTGCCGTCAATATACTTCACTATTACCGTAAACCGGTGTGTATAGTCCGCATTTACGTATTGTCCGCACCCATTTCTTGGACCAGAAAATTGCGGAAAAATTCTTATATGCATGTATGATCCGCACGTACAAGTTTTCACAAAACGTCTTTTCACAAAAAGTTTTTACTTTAATATGAAATTTATTCTCTTTATAAATATCATTTATGTTAATATGTTTATTAATTTCTAGTGATTGTAATAAATTAAATAAAAAATTGAGCATTGATTCTCATATCGTCTATTTTGATGGTTGTTAAAACAGAAAATCACACATTTCGAAACCAAAACAGTAAACTTTGATTCATCAACCAAAACAAAGAAAACAAAAAGATAACACCTTTTATTTTAATCCCTGAATGATTGCAATCAAAACATCGATCTTCAAACACTTGAGGTTACATAATGACGCCATTTGCATTTTACGCAATACAGGTTACACATCTACACATTTTCACAAAACGTCTTTTCACAAAAAGTTTTTACTTTAATATGAAATTTATTCTCTTTTTAAATATCATTTATGTTAATACGTTTATTAATTTCTAGTGATTGTAATAAATTAAATAAAAAATTGAGCATTGATTCTCATATCTTCTATTTTGATGGTTGTTAAAACAGAAAATCACACATTTCGAAACCAAAACAATTTGTAAACTTTGATTCATCAACCAAAACAAAGAAAACAAAAAGATAACACGTTTTATTTTAATCCCTGAATGATTGCAATCAAAACATCGATCTTCAAACACTTGAGGTTACATAATGACGCCATTTGCATTTTACGCAATACAGGTTACACATCTACTATTCTCATATCTGTTTTTAATTTTTATTCGTCCTATATAATTAATATAATATTATTAAAAATAATTTAAGTAAAAATTAATATCATAACATCGTATACATATGGACGTTGGTAAAAAATAATGTTAGAATAGTACGAAAATACCGCATATGACACTACAACAAAATGGCGACCGCCATTGACAACAATCAACGCGACGAAAAAAACTTAATCCGCACCATTCCTTTCCAACTAAAATTAAAAGAAAAAAACGGCCGACAATACAACCCTAATTACGGTATGTAAATATTGTTGTATTTATTACAGACTTTCCAGCCGTCTACACAAGATCCTGCAATTGTTTCATTTCAAAGAGCTACACCAGTAATCATCAACAATAATGGAGGATTAAGAGAAACAGGATTCATTGAAAAACTTTTGGTAATTCTAGAATAAACTTTTAAAAAAACTGCTTGTGTAAAATTTGTATTTATCATTCTCTCAGAAGTTCTATATTCATCACCATGATTTATTTGATCTTTATTGGAAATTAAATGTGATCCGATATATTCCGTAAGCCAGGGTTGTAACGATACACCTACCATTCCATATGTATTGCAATACAAGGGTGAGGATATCGTACTGTACAATTACGGCAGTTCAGTTAATGCAATATCATGTTTTTTTGGAACACTTAAAAAAAGAGATATCGACCGAGGCCAACGTCAGAGGTTGATATTCCTTCTAAGTGTTCCATAAAACATGATAAGCACAAGCACTGAGCTGCCATAATTGTTTCATTACATTTCACTGTAAATTTTCCACTTTTATGGTTGGTCTCAATGTATTGGTGTTTTTTATTCACAAGTAAGTATAATCATACATTTTGTTATCATGGTCTATATCTGATCTGTTAAATTTTGTCACTATTTTGCTTTAAAAAAAAAAATTTGAAAATGATTAAAAAATATTAACATATTGTGATATTGCACGACTGACGTTTTGATTACAAGTGATATTGCACGGCTAATCTTTGATTACAGGTGATATTGCACAGCTAATAATTTTTTTTGGATTTCATTCTTATATCAAATAGCCAGCCATGCAATATAACTTAATAAAAACATTATAATCGTGCAATATCATAAAATAGGGGTTAGTGAGAGAAGTATGATTCTAAATGGAAGGTAAAATTACGAAGTGTAGTAAATGTTGATATTATTCATTTTTCCCTTTCACTTAATGAAAACATAACATTTCCACCCTAATTATTTTATTTCGTCATCTAGCCGAACAGCTTCTTCTATGTTTGCCATTCTATTCCAGAGGCAGGGCTCTTGCTATTTACACACATGAGAAAGTCTCTTCAAATGCAAGATCCATGCATACAAAACTAATTTGTTTTGATTTTCACAGATGTTCATACAAACCAGAACTTTTTATGTCCACAAATTTAATCATTTTATTCACCCTCAAACTTGGTCTTTTAAGAATTTATTCGGACCTTGTAAGTAAATGACAGTGTCATTGTCCTAAAAATAATAGTAATCTTATGTTATGTGTTAGTATTGATACAAATCTTTGTTTCCATCTTTTTACAGCATTCCTATGGTTTTATTCAGTGTTGTGAGAGGGATTCCAGACTGTTCTTTCATTTCAGTGAATATGGAGATGATATTAATATGGTCAAAATTGGAGGTAGGTAAATGTGGCAAAAGAAACCAAAGTTTTCTATTTGTATGTTCAGCCAACAAAAGTTGATGGACATATAGCTTTTTGGTATATTAATTCCTTCATCCATTTGTTCGGTTAACCTTTGAGTGTAAATTTTTTTTTTATGAAGATGACTTCACATCTTCATAAAACTTAATACACGCTTTCAAGGTGATTGCAAAATTCTAAAGGGCTGCACCTTATATTTCACTCTTGAGTGAAAATGGGGGATAAAAAAGGGGGTTTTGCCTCAGGTTTACCTTTGTGTTGAATATTTTATTGTATGAAGATGACTTATCATCTTCATAAAACTTTGTACAGTTTCAACATGACGAGATCTCTTCACTGAAAAACTTCTGTAGTGGTGTGCAAAATATTTCATGCTGGAATGAACTTGTAAAAAGTGGAGTGTTAACCAATATGGGCCAAGCAGGACTTTGGTGTCGCAGAGACACATTTTCTTGTTTATACAGTGTCCAATCTATCCTTCATTTTATAAATAACGTTACGCTAACTGTTTATTATACTTATTATATACATGTATGTATATGTTGTTAATACATCTACTGTGCTACTTTTACAGATCCAGTCGAGTTCCAAATGACCTATGATCGTAGAACTGGTAAACCAATTGCAAGCTCTATTGTACTGTTAAACTCTGGAAACACATCCTACGAAGTACTTAGTGAAGAGAAATATACAGGATCTATTGCACAAGAAGCCAAGCCAACAAAGAACAAAAATGTACTGAAGCAAAATTATGTCTATAGCTGTGTTAAGTAACTTGCTTTATCAATACATTATGTCTATAGCTGTGTATTGCTATATCAATACATTGTCTATAGCTGTGTATTGCTATATCAATACATTATGTCTATAGCTGTGTATTGCTATATCAATACATTTTTCGCAGCAAAAGCAAACAAATTATACAAAAAAGTATCTTGAGTCTTTATTCAACACTTACAGTGTAGATAATTTAATATTTTTTTAAAATATTTAGACAACTAATACCTCCATTTTTACAGTACAAAATGTCAGCTTAATACTTTCTCACAACCATTTAGTCACACAATGGCCATTTAGTGAATTCTAAAATGATCTTTTAAGTGGTAGCATCAACATCTGAAAGAATAACAAGATAAAAAGAAACAATAACACAATCTAGCCAAAAAATGTAGAAAAACAATGCACATTAATGGCTTATTGAATCAGAAAATGTGCTTTTCCTTTCTCTTTTATTCGATGTGATGGATTTTTACAAATCAGCACATTGTATAATCCACCTTTTAGACTTGATAAAAACAGTTACAGAGAAATATTCCAGGGAGTCTCTATGCACATATACATGTGTAGTTCGGTAACAGCCTTACAAGTTATTTATATTGTAGGGGTATGCTGTATCAGAAGATAGCCTTGGGAGGGTAACATATCAACATAATGGGGAGGTCTTCTTCCTGCCGTATGGACTTGATGACCTTATAGACAAGAATTCTAAGCCTAAAGCCCAGGATCAAGTCACATTTTATATTGCAACAGATAAAAGGTTAAGATTATTTATTGTCTTTTTTATGATGTTTAAAGAAATGATTAATTAAACACCTGGGAACATTACTGTATTATGTGGATATTTTCATAAGTTTATTCTGTACGGAATAAAAAGTATTTTCATTGATTGGTGTATGATGCAATCTGAGTCTTCAGAATGTTTTACCCAGATTTTCTGAAATAAAAACAAAACACCAGATTAATTCAGTCTTGAAATAGTATTATAATTATAGGGAATTCATAGTATTTGAGAAATTAATGTGGAGGAGACAAAAACCAGATTATACAAGCATTCTGCTGACATTTGTATTTCTTTTAAGTGGATTTAGAGGGGAAAATGGAGCTTGTATTTTCTGGGGAGATATAAGAATATTTTGATGGATGGATCAAATTGGAGTTCATGTAAGTTACAAAGCATAAAAGGGGTAAAAAGTAATCACAAAACACCAAAAACTAGACAAACATGAACACCTATCCTCTAAAAATGTGTTGTTATTTGTCTCAGAAGAATGTATAATTAATTTCCAGAAATGGTAACTTACATGCCAGACAAGTTGAACTAGTCAGTAGTAAAGTACAAGGAGTTGTCTGCTCTTTAAAAGATTCCTTTGGGTTTATAGAGCGAGCTGATGTGGTCAAAGAAATATTTTTCCACTACAGTGAATATAAGGGTGACATCAACAAACTTAATTTAGGAGATGACGTTGAGTTTGACGTTCAAACCAGAAATGTAAGCATAGTTTATTCATATAGGTAATTAGGGCCCCACCACTTAGTGGCGTATGCCCTGTAGTGATCAGTCTGTCCGTCTGAAAGTAATCGTGGCCGAGCTATAACTTTGTTATCTTTTGAGGTATGCTTTTGATATTTGATATGTGGGTAGATAATATCAAGGCGATGTGTTGCATACCATGGTTGATGACCTTTGACTTTGACCTCAAGGTCGGTGGGGCCCACAGAGATGGATACCATCTCACTGATATCCAGTTTTCTATTGTTTTGTTTTGGTTTGTACACACTTTCGTTTGTAGTATCGCCTTAATGTCAGAAGTTGATTTGACCTAAAAAGACTCGACGTAATTCAAACTCAAACATATAACATTTACAGCAATTATGAATAACATGTTCCCAATGTTGTTGGTCAGGATTCCCATTTGAGTAGCATATCATTTCATGGAATAGCGTAGCATAGAAATCAGTGATTTTGTTGTCTATTTTAAAACAACACTCACCTTTTCAATTGGGAAATCTTATCTACATTTTCTTAAATTATTAAAAAAAATAGTAATGGCTTTACACTTATAAAAAGTGAAACATTGGATGACTTCAGAAATTTCATATTTGTTTCATTCTTTTGTCTCATCAAGACGCATGTAATGGCATATAATGGTAAGTCAAGTTGCTTTATTACATACATATTTATGAATCAAACTATAATCTTGTTTTTAACCAGATCGCATCTCATTTCTATTGAATTTTATTTGTCATTGCACAGTCCCCAGAAATAAAAATCAATACTATAGTCATCAGCTGCTCTTATGGTGTTCTGTTGGGATTGTTTTCATAAATTTAATAGGATAGAATTATAAAAAATTTGGAAATTTGCTCCAGGGGTAACCACTGAAATTTGGAAGCAAATTCAAGCAAACAAAATTACTGGAAATAATTTTTGTATTGTACACAAATGAAATTAAACCATATAAATGCCACACACATGTCTTGATGGGCAATATATTTCAACAAAAAACAGTTAACAAGTTAAGAATAAAATTTGTTTATTTGTATTAATATTTACATGTGTTCTTTGAAGGTTTTATTTTAAAAAAAATCCATTTTTGGCCTACACATTCTACTTACTTAGGAAATTGTATGGCTGAAAAGTGGTGAACACTTTACAAAGCTGGGAATGATTTTGTTCCGATTAAAAGAGGAATTCTCCTTTTTTCAGTCTAGATTTCACTTGTAAGGATCGTTTATTTTTCAGACAAAGGAGGTAGCAGTAAACATTGTCGTTCTGCCCGTTGGGACTGTGATATTTGAAGACATTAGTGTCAACAAAGTCAGAGGTGTTGTTCAAAGAACGTTAAAAAGTAATAGAAGACAGAGTGAGCCTCTTGGTGGACGAATCTCTTACGACACTCCCAAAGGGTAAGATCTGAATAATAGTCTGAGGACATTGTTTAACATATCAGTCTTTGTGTTTCCTAAAATGGTTTTTGATTTGTTTACAGAAAACAACAAACAGAAAAAACTGGGATACATACTTCTAAACTATAAAACTATGATTAAAAATCAAGTTATTTAAAAAAAAACTGTATAATTTTTGTCACAGTAGAAATTTCAGTACAAATATTGTTTTATTCCAGAAATGTATACATGTACACAAATTTGTTGTGATAGGAGTATAGATATATATTTACAGATCAGTAGAAATTCCATTTGGTGATAAGGATCAGGCTGGAGACTATACTTTACTACAGGGAGACATCATTGAATGTAACATTGCCACCGATCGGCGAGATAAACTACAAAGAGCAACAAATATCAAACTATTGGAAGAAACATTTACCACAAACAATGAACAACGAGAAACAGTAAATATCTTATTTTTTATCAGTCATTTATCACACATGCTTTCCTGGGGAGCATTGGATCCTGGGAAGGCATCAGGCAAAGGAATGATACAAATAATTGGCTCCTTGGAGTAGGGATCCAGATTTGTCAGCCCAAGAGGGATTGTTTTCCAGAGAGAAAACTGCTGTCAACCATTAATTTAATTGCTATATAATTATTAAGGGCAAAAAAAAACTATTATATATACAAATATAAATGTTATTGTTTATTGATATTTAATGTATAATAACAGTTAGAATTGTTTCAAAATGCAGCATATTAGCAAAACATTAAAATTCAATCTGAATGTCAAGTAGAAAGTCTTTCTCATGGACCAATATTGAGCTTTTGTCCCTCGTGTTATAATGTCGTACATTTAAGCATAGCCAGTGCTTCCATATTAAGTATATTCCAATAAATCACACAGAAAGGGCACTTTGGTTTTGTCATTCTTTCTGCTAATGCTGGAACATGACAAATGTCTCTATGTCTAGCTACCTTATTTAAATGTGCCTCTCCTGGGTACCATACATGTTTAATGAAACTGTTTAGATGCTATTACTTTATAAAAGAAGAACTAATTACAAAGTTTATTAATTTACAGGGTGTTATAACAAACTTAAAAGATGGTTACGGGTTTATACAGTGCACAGACAGAGAAACTCGCATGTTTTTCCACTTCAGTGAATTACTGGATCCCAAAAAGGAAGTAAAAACTCATGAAGAGGTTGAATTCACCGTAACACAAGTAAGACAAACTGAATATCTTGTAACATGTTTCAGCCAACTTAGTATTGTATAGATATTGCTGTACCTCATCACGCAGTGGAGTACTGAGCGTTACACAATTGTAAATAAAAGTAAAAACTTGTTTCCCTATATTGTACATTACTTGAACATTTATATCTCTTACTCTGCTAAAATACTGCTCACTGTACATAATACAACCATTGAATCAATCTATTGGAATATTTATCATTAAAAGCTTGATTTAAATGTCCACAAAACAAACCACATTGAATTTTCTATAGGCTTTATTTAATTTTTTTTTGGCTTTTAATTAGGGAGGATAGTGGGGTTTTATGAATAGAATATACTGAAACATAGTCTTTTATGCGACTGTTCAGAGACCAAAGTTTATGCACTTTGTTCGTTCTGCTCTTGTTAATTTTTGGTGATTCGTTGTTTTGTTTTTGAGTTATTGTTTTTGGTTATATACATAAGATTTCAAATCTTTGTAGGACCCATCGGCCACTGCAGCCAACAGACTAATGGCAATCAGAATCAAATACTTATCAAAAGGAAGCATATCTTTTCTTGTTATCCATCCAGAAAAATATATAGGTACTGTTGATAAAGAACCATCGGCGCATAAAAGTCCAGGTAAATAGAATGTTGGTGCAGTGAAAATGTTATTGGTGTCATTTTTTAATCTCATACAGAGGGCCTTGGTGGACGAGTGGTTAATGTAGTTGTCTACTATTGATCATGTGGTCTGTCAACACTAATGTTGCAGGTTCAAGACTTTTTGTAGACAGGGTGTGCTCGACTCCAATCTTAATTTACTAGGATTGCCAGTTTTCTTACTGAAGGTCAAGGGTTTTCTAATGGTACTCCGACTTCTTCTCCCAATAAAAACTGGACGCTATGATATAGCTGAATAATTGTTTAAACAAACAATAATCTCAAAAAGGTGATTTGGTACAGATAAAGATTTTTATATTTTTACCTATTTCTCAACTTCTATCCCTTATGAGTATTTGATAATCCTGAAGTATTTTCTGCTAAAAAAGGTACAAATTACTGTAAACTCCATTTTTTGATAGAGTAATTTTTAAATGACAAAAGAATCTTGACTGGATTATGGTGAGATGAGTAACACATTTTGAGATTTCGAGGTTCAACATGGGGTAAGATGTGGTTGACCACTGCCTTAATTGACAAACTAACGTAAGGTCAAAGTTCTCACTGGAAAATATGGCTGCTATGATATAGCTAAAAGTGGCATGTAAAAAACATAAGCCCCATACTCTTACAACATATAAAACTTTATAATTTATCATTGCTTATTATGCAGTATTAAGAAAGCAGGGAATAGTTATCTCAAGCATAGAATAATGTGTCAGTCCAAGTTTGGTAACAATTGCTTAGCAATATAACTTAGTCTGTTGTTTAATTACAAAGTAGACATATTAAAAGCTATTATAAATCACAGTCTTTGTTCTGATAAATTATATCATAAACAACATACACTTATAGTGTAAACAAACCTCTTCAGTTGACATTATTATAATCTTTCAATTCTGGTTTGTATTGTGACTTTCAGCTAAAACCAAAGAGGCTGAGACTGGAGTTATCATTTTTGATTATGAAGAAAAAATTCAGAAAATTTCCTACTCATACAAAGATGTATTGGATATGAAAAATCAACCACGATTTGGTGACAAGGTACAGATATGATTTATTTTTAACCACTCAATTGCTTGCATTTGTTTTTAAGGTATCCGGACCATAATTGACCACGTGATCATATTTGGTGTCCCGGATGTCCATTGTTTTTCAATGGAGCAGACCTTGGTAATGTTCGGCAAACATCGGAAATACTATTTGAGTAACTAACTTTTTTGCTCAAAACTGTAAATATTGACTCGAATTAAAACATTATAATTATTTTATTTGTATAATTAATTGCAATACCTTAATTTAATAAAGCTGTATTTCTCGGGTTGGAAAATAATATTAAATGGTGACTTCAATTATGGGTCGCATACCTTAAGCTGATGATAAAATATTTTCGGGCCTCTGTGGTCTAGTGATTGAGGTTGTTAATCTACCATTGATCATGTTGTATGTAAACACTGAGGGTTCGAGGCTCACTGCAGAAGGTTTTAGTTAACTCCCTAACCCTAACTCTTAATTGACAAGGATTGCCAGTTTTCTTACCACAGGTGTTTCCTAATGCACACCATACAAACAAACAAAATATTTTCATTATTAAATGCTTTTGACTCATAAAATAGATATGTTAAGAGTAGTTCTGAGTTAATTTACTATTGTGAAGATAGTTTTGCTTTTAAATAGTAAATCACTGTTGATATAATGACTGATGAATGCTGTCAATGTTACATATTTTGAGTTCATTTATAAAGCACTATGCTATCTTTATATTTTCAAGTTTTATTTTTGTTATTTTAAATTTTCATTTCTTGCTTTAGGTTGAATTTAATCTGGGTGAAGTGAAGTCTACAAAAACACGGACTGCTGTCAATGTTCGAGTTGTTCTGCGTAATATCAACAACAAATGTCAGGGATTCATTGCCACATTGAAAGACAACTATGGTTTTATCGAGAACTCGGATCATGAAAGAGAAGTGTTCTTCCACTTCAGGTACAAAAAGACATTATTTAATAATAATAATATCTGTGCAGTGTTGAATAATTAGATTTAAAAAAAACAAGCTTAGATTTTCACAAACAATAAAGTTTGTAAGAATGTATCCACGAAAAAAATTGATAGACACAAAAAAATCTGCATACAGTAACCACACTTGACAGTTTCTTCAATTTTGTTAATGCCATATTATTTTGGGCTGGAGATTTGTGTTTCTTATACAGGTTATTTTGCCTGTTTTAAATGGTAACTTTGAAGTGAAAAACTTGTAAAAAATTTAGGTAGATCCTATGTTTAACATATGTCATCGCTTTTAGTTTTGAAGGCTGGACTCAAAGCAGATAGTTTAGATATACAATAATGTATATAAAACTCTTGGGTATATATATGAATCTTGTGTAATTTGGGGAATGATAGTAACATATTTTTGTTATTTTATTGTAACAGCTCCTATGATGGTGATCCTAATGACCTTGACCTTGGAGATGAGGTGGAATATACCCTCTGTAGAAAAAGTGCCAAACATAGTGCTGAAAACATCCACAAATTGCCAAAGGGAACCATTCCTTCTGAGGTACTTTATTTTGATTTTTTATTTTTGTGTTTGAGTGGTGTTAAATGCCACTTTCAGCAATTTGTCAGCTGTATTGTGGCATCCAGTTTTTGTTAGGAGAGCCGAAGTACTAGGAGAAAACCACACCTTCGGTATGAAAACTGGCTATCCTTGTCAATTGAGATTGCAGACGAGCAATTACCCAAAGTGAGACTCCATGTAGACAGACCATGTGATCAATAGTAGATGACTAACTACCTTAACCACTTGACCACTGAGGCCCATACTTCACTAAACTTACAATCCTACCATGTTGAACCCATTCATGTTTCAGCACAATTTCATAAGATTTTAGCATTTATTATACCCCTGCAAACTAGTTTGGGGGGTATATAGGAATCACCCTGTCTGTCTGTCCGTCTGTCCACATCCCTTGTAAGCGCTTCTCCTCCTAAACCGCTTGACAGATTTTGATGAAACTTTACATGAAGGAAGTACATCATGTGTAGATGTGCATGAAGAATTTTTGTCGCTGTCGGATATTATTCAGGGGAGATAATTGGACTTGAAGCGATGCAGGGGGTATCCCTTTGTGAGCTTGCTCACAGTCCACACTTGTTAGTTTATGAACTTTTAAGCAGACAGTATGCACATCTTGATTGAATGTGTTTAACATCCATCAAGCAGTATTTCAGCAATATTCAGGACAGGAACAAGTTAACAAAATTATCAACGGGGATAAAAAAATGGACAAGTGGGATTGAAATTTTGACTGCCACTAGAAAGGGTAGGGTAGGGATGAAATTAGCCTTTTGTAGTGGGTTCAATGAGCCTATCTTAGGGCTGTTCCAGAAAAATCTCTCATTCCAGGACGTCAATTTTTATTTTTTTTACGTAGCGGGTCGTATATGAATGAATCTTATTTACGGTGGTGGTCCATCAATCCAAGAATTGAATTATATGTTGAATAAACAGAAAAATATGATGCATGGGGTATGATCTTGGTTTTATTTCTATCAGGAATTCCATCATGATATAGATGGGGTATTATCTTGGTTTTATTTCTATCAGGAATTCCATCATGATATGGATGGGGTATTATCTTGATTTTATTTCTATCAGGAATTCCATCATGATATGGATGGTGTATTATCTTGGTTTTATTTCTATCAGGAATTCCATCACGATATGGATGGGGTATTATCTTGGTTTTATTTCTATCAGGAATTCCATCATGATATAGATGGGGTATTATCTTGGTTTTATTTCTATCAGGAATTCCATCATGATATGTTTTATATTTTTATTGTGTTTAATGTCCTTTTCTTGTTTTGATATTATTATTTTCCCATTGAGTAGTCTCCCTTTCTACAATTTAGGAGAAAAACGAACTTAATACATGGAAAATAAAACAAAATGAAACTTTCAATTTATTCAGTGATCCATTTTTCTGTATTCTAATTTTTCGCTTTTGAGCTAACTGTAATGAAAACAAACAAGTTTAAACAAAAATAGATAAGATTTTCATAAAACAAATATGAATTATTTGCGTTTAAAGTCATTGAATTGTTTGTTTCTCCTCAAAATTTAAATGTACATGGAAAGGAAGACCACTCAAAACGGAAACTAATAATATTTAAACGCTAAAACGAACCAATGACCAACATCATTCAGTTCTAGGTCATAAATAAGATTCATTCTATAGCTAGCTCAATAGTAAATATATACAAATTGTTTTGTTAATGTGTTTATGGTGGTGGTGGGGTTTGTTACTGGAACATTAAAATTCTATTGGTAGTTGTCATACAGCTTCATTAAAAAATATAGGTGGGGGCTAAATTTTATTTTCAATTCTATAGGTGGTCGGGTCTGAAAAAAGTGCTGTCCTGGGGTGGGAGATAGTATTTTCTGGAACAGTACTTACAAAAAGGTCTTTATAATGAAGGAGTGTTGCAGTAAGATGTAAACCACTATGGTCTGTTATCAGGCTATTCTAATTTTTACATGGTTTGTTCTCTTCACCTTGATGTAATTATTTGTTTTTATTTAGTCTTGGTTTCAAACCCCAATGAAATTAAGTGAAAAGTTTACCACCAAAAATATGTGTATTTTAGGATATTATGCGTGAGAGAGGCCAGTTGCAGGGACGTATTGTTCGACCAATGAGGATAGTTAATCCTGACCAAGAGGAATACAGTGGCCTAGTCCAACTTTATAAAGATGATGGTAATTTTTATCTTATTTTGCAATTTGATTTTCAGGTAAACAAAGAGTGTTACATAACTTAACTTCTAGTCTTGATAATATATTACATAACTTAACTTCTAGTCTTGATAATATATTTTCAGATCAACAACGTTGCTTTCCTCAAAACATGCCCATAACAAAGAAAAAGGCAGTTAAATAATGATGTTGATTTCAATACATGTCAATACAAAGAAAAAAATAGTTGACTTAAACATTTTTCATCTTACTATTCAAGACTTTCTTTCAAGTGTTTATGGTTCAAAATATATTAAGCTTTTTATTTACAAATATAAGAACTCTTTTTAATAATATAAATTGATGGAATATACGATTATATTATTGTATTAAACAGTGAAACATTAACATGAATTCTGAACAAAAATAATATTAACAAAATGAAGCATTTATGTTATTCTATTTTTAGAAGAAACAGAGCCTGATGTTTTTCCATATGGTATAACAAGCCTGGCAGATAAACGTGACTTTCTACAGAAAGGCGATTCTGTCAGATTCCAAGTAGCTCTGAACAAGTCAACTGGTACTCCACGAGCGGTTAACATTGCTGCTATAAGGAAGTTTGTAAGAGCCAGGGTTGATTCTGTCAAAGGACAGGTAGGTTTCATGTTTGATAATACCAAAAATGGGTAGGATTTCCTGTGATTATTTCTGTTGAAAGAAAGGGATTTGAATTAAAATCCAGTGATCTTTTTCTGTCATGTTATTATTTAACATTGTTGGAAAAAAATAGTTTCTGTTTGGTTTTAGCTGTTCTTGTAATGGGCCAATTATATAAACAAATTAATGTTACACGGAAGTTGTGAATTAATGTAAGGCTTACCTGACCTTCATTCTGACTATATTTAATTGCAAATTTGTCTACAAGCAATAACATAACCATTTTCATTTTTTTTTAATTTTTGATCAGCAGACCCTAATTTTTCAGCATAAATAAAATACAAAGCATCTTGGGGGGATGGGGATAGGGTATCTATTGTAGCAGTCATACACATTAAATACTTATTTCTTTAATAGTTTGGTTTCCTAAATTATGAGAAGGAAGATGGAAAGAAGTTGTTTTTCCACATGACTGAAGTTCATGATGGAGTAGAAATACAACCAGGGGATGATGTAGAATTTGTTGTTGTTCAGAATCAACGTAATGGGAAATATTCTGCCTGCAGTCTTAGAAAAATGACGTGAGTACTTTGACTGGGGAAATTAGAAACTAGTGATGATATTAATGATTGTCAACACTAAATAGATAAGGAGTGCCCCAACAATCAGAGTTTTAAAATCAGTTTATACTTTGAATGAAATAAATCTTCTAATTAAGTCATTGATGTTTTTTTTTTACAAGTAGCAATACCTAAAATTGCCATTCCTAACAGTAATACTTAACAAACATAACCAGAGACTCAAGGTATCATAACCAGAGACTCAAGGTATCATAACCAGAGACTCGAGGTATCATAACCAGAGACTCAAGGTATCATAACCAGAGACTCAAGGTATCATAACCAGAGACTCAAGGTATCCTAACCAGAGACTCAAGGTATCCTAACCAGAGACTCAAGGTATCATAACCAGAGACTCAAGGTATCCTAACCAGAGACTCAAGGTATCCTAACCAGAGACTCAAGGTATCATAACCAGAGACTCAAGGTATCATAACCAGAGACTCAAGGTATCCTAACCAGAGACTCAAGGTATCCTAACCAGAGACTCGAGGTATCCTAACCAGAGACTCAAGGTATCCTAACCAGAGACTCAAGGTATCCTAACCAGAGACTCGAGGTATCCTAACCAGAGACTCAAGGTATCATAACCAGAGACTCAAGGTATCATAACCAGAGACTCAAGGTATCATAACCAGAGACTCAAGGTATCCTAACCAGAGACTCGAGGTATCATAACCAGAGACTCAAGGTATCCTAACCAGAGACTCAAGGTATCCTAACCAGAGACTCGAGGTATCATAACCAGAGACTCGAGGTATCCTAACCAGAGACTCGAGGTATCATAACCAGAGACTCGAGGTATCATAACCAGAGACTCGAGGTATCATAACCAGAGACTCGAGGTATCCTAACCAGAGACTCGAGGTATCCTAACCAGAGACTCGAGGTATCATAACCAGAGACTCGAGGTATCCTAAAGCACTATTTGATGAATTGTTTGCATCCCAGACCAATAAAAATCATAAAAAAAATTGCTCATATGCAAGCATCATTTTCCTAAAAAGTTTCAAAAACGAAAATGGAGCCAATTTTGAGAGGTTAAACTGTAATTGGTAATTTATCTTATCGCTATTTTGCACTCTACTAGCAGGAGATGGGCCAATCTCTGCTCGCTGTCAAGACGTCGTTAAGTAAACACTCTGACGTCACAATGTTATAAAACAGCGATAAACAGTTTATTAACGTTTTATGAAACTCGATGCATTTTCTCATCATCTCATCTCAGGGCTGTCGCCCTTCGATGAGATATGGACGAGAAAATGCATCTCGTTTAAAAAAACGTAAACAATCTATAATTCTTTTAATATACATACAATGATTTTTTAAATTGTTGTTTGTGCTGTTCATTGTAATATTGAGTGTATATTCATCATCACTGACATAAAAACAAATGTTATTTTAATCTGTCAATTACTATAATCAGAACATCCAGTCAACTACTGTACCTGCAATGGCTATTCACAACACCATTTACAGATAAACTTAGCATTAATTTCATACTGGTTTTGAATTTTTTAATTTTCAAAAAGTTAATATCAATGTATTTAAAAAAACTGTTATCAGAGTTAATACACAAACAGATTATGCTATAGAAATCTGTGAAAGGAATCCTGTGATACTCATGAATACAAAAGAATCAAAACTCTAAATGGGGACTGTCTAGTGACAAAATTTAGTTAAAAAAAATTCTACATCTATTGTTCTGTATATAATCTGCATGCTTCCTTCTCAAACAAAAGAAGATAACAGAGGCAAACAGTTCACTCCAGAATATGGAATTGTTAAAAAAAAATCTAAACTTTAGTCGCACTTCCTTAAAGAATCAACTTTCTTCAATTTCAACATAACATCTTTTTCAGGGATCGACGACGACCAGAGAGATTGGTTAGTCGATTGAAAAGTGTTACAGAAGATCTTTCTAGTGTTCGAGTTGTCGTCATTCGTCAGCCCAAAGGCCCAGATGGCACCAGAGGTTTCTCACAGTCTCGTGTTCCATGGACTCCACCAGCTTGAACTTTCATTTGGCTGTTGTTATAGTAACAATGTCATGCTGTTTTAGACAGCATTTTAAATGAACATTGTCAAATTGACAAGCTTTATCTGTTGATAGTGAAAACAAATTGTAAAAAAAAGCAAAAGATTTTAATCACAAAATGTTAATTGTTCATGTGCACTCGTTTTTATTTTAGACAAATAAGTGACAGGAATTTTATAGACAGCAACATAGCCAAAAGGAATTCATAACACTCTAGTTTCAATAAAAAACAAACAACAAAGGTTTAAGTTTTTTTATCCACTGCTTTAGGACAATTTCTATAGTTGTTAACCCAAGTTACTAAGATACATCAATTTAGTATCAATTATATTAAATAGTTTTGCAGTTGAACATTATTACATCAATCATAAATTTACAAGGGGACCAAATGTTAACCCCTTTGTAAACCATTAGAGTAACATTTTCAACGATAAGTAAGTGCCAGTGTTAAACAAATGTGATGTGTTCTTGTAACTACTTGGACGTTTATATTATTTATTTGTATAAGAAAACGGAAGTTTTCAAAACCCCAGACATGTGTATCCTCATAATTTGCTTATTATTTCATTATTGTATGTACATACAGAAAAGCTAGTAAAAGGACTTGGACAGTAAACACAGTGATTTGCCAACTCATGCAGTCTGTGAAATACTGAAAATAAAATATTGCCCTTTTATAAGTTTGCCAAAATACATTTGTGTAGAAATATTAAAACTTGTACAAGTTATTGGATATCAGCTTTTTGGCATTTATTTTCATGTCTTCCCTTAAATAGGATTGTGTCATGTTCAAGTGCCCTTTATACTAATGTTACGCGGTACACGTATAGAAGCATTGTATCTGAGAAATGTTTTAAACAAAGGCATTAGTTATATTTTGCTCAGACAACCCAAACTATAACAGATCTGCTTTGTCAAAAACTTTCTTTGAGCAAGTTTCACAATGCCAATGCAATTTTTTTAATGTTTGAAGTTTCATGCTGATACATCTGCATAGATGACACATTATAGCATTGAACTTGACTTTGTTGAATGTTATAAAGATGACATGGCATGCTGATGGAGGATTCCATTTTTGTAATAGAAAAATGACATTTTATTTCATTGTTAATGAAAATTTTACATTTTCATGTCAGAAATTTTCAGCATTGTTGAAGAGACCATTGTGTCTACAAAATATCTCAGAAGATTGGCCTTTATGGTTAGGAGTATGATATCGATGTAAAAAAATTACAACCAGTAGCAAGAAGCGTTAATTATCACTTTTACCACACTGTTGACATTCTATATCATGCTGATACATCTGCATAGATGACACATTATAGCATTGAACTTGACTTTGTTAAATGTTATAAAGATGACATGGCATGCTGATGGAGGATTCCATTTTTGTAATAGAAAAATGACATTTTATTTCATTGTTAATGAAAATTTTACATTTTCATGTCAGAAATTTTCAGCATTGTTGAAGAGACCATTGTGTCTACAAAATATCTCAGAAGATTGGCCTTTATGGTTAGGAGTATGATATCGATGTAAAAAAATTACAACCAGTAGCAAGAAGCGTTAATTATCACTTTTACCACACTGTTGACATTTTATATCATACAGAAGATCATTCATGTTATTATGGAAGCTGTAGACAATAATTTGATGCTGTGAGCCAATGAAAGTTGTTTCAAATGGTTGAATCCATTGAATTCTAGAAACAAAAAAAAAAATAAAAAGGAGTAAAACAGACAATTTGTTTTGTTTTGTTTTTTTAATTAGTAGTTTTTGACACACAAAAAACATCAACCTGTTACAGTGAAATTTGAATTAGAATTATTCAGTGTCAAAAATGGATACCTTGGGACTATTCGATTGGGTCTTGTTTTATTATCCATTTCTAATGGTGTTATATAGTCATTTGTTGTCCTCTACATTGTCATCTATCATGTACCAAATATTTGTTAATAATTGGAAATTTTTTTTCTCAAAGTAGCTTCATGTTGAGGGTTACTAATAGATACCCCCTTCTCCCCCCATGAAAACTGGATACCATGATAAAGCTGACAATGTGGTGCAAGTTTTGGAAACCTCCAATCAAAAGAGTTATTAAAGGGCAACAACTGGGTATTCCAACAATCGGATCACTATTGTTTATTTCTGCCAATGGTCGGAAAGTAATCTTGGGGGTAGGTGTATGGTTATAGACCAAAATTGGTCCAAATGTGAAACGGTTAGCCTGTTTACACAACCACAGAATTTTACTGCGAGGAAATTGATTACCCTTAATTTATTTAGCTACAGTAAGATGTTATATCAGCACAACTAAAAATCAGATGAATCTTTGTCCATTCGTCCCAGGACGATCCGTCTCCTGGTTGTTCCATCCCCAGGTCGATCCAGTCCCAGTAAAACCAAAGGTAGTTAAAATAAATAAAGAAGGTAGGTAAAATAAAAAAAAAAATACATTAATAATTCATATTTTTGGCCGGATTTCACAGAGTGAAAATCCAGGCTATAGTATGGTATGGTATGCAGCATCAGCATGGCCTCCCATAAAGTGGGATTCGATTTCAGGTCTGTTTCTTTCCTACTTCCTTTTAACCGACTTAGTTAATTTTTAACGAAATCCTGCCTTTTCTGTCTTTGATCGATTTTTTAAGTTTGGTAGTACACTGGAATTCACTATTTTGAGTGCCAAGTATGCATGTGAATATGTGACCATAATTTAGCATGATTTGGAATATTTTTAAATAATACAGATAATAGTTGCTTTATTTTAAAGCCTTTTGAAGAAAATTATAAAGACTTTTCTTTATTTTGATGTTGTTACTTCTGCGATGGTATGGTTTCATATCCATGTATATGTTTTGTTTATTTAATTATTAAACTAATTTTAATTAACCCTTTATCAATTTCCAATTAAAAAAAAATTAAATATAGTAATATCCTTTTAATTATTTACTAGGGACGGATCAACCAAGAGATAGGGGACGGAACGACCTGCTACCATTCATTGATAATGACTGAAAATAGTTCAAAGTGGTGATAACTTACCTCCGAGGTCACTTTCACAACCGTTAATGGAAATGGCCGAGAGATGTTCAGATTGGGTATTCCAATAATCCTTGTTGGATCAAATCTTTTGTTTGTATAAATAAACAATATAAAGTTTCACAAGATGTACACTGTATATTTATACATAAAACAAGAATAAATACTCTTACACAAAATATAATTTGTATATAATTATTTCATTAATTCCAGAAATCCTATTCATTTCAGCCGATATTAAGAGGTAATGTTCGACATTTTCATGAATGCTCTAAGCTGTTTGGGTAATGACTCAATAATGTACTCAACTTGATCTAAGGTAAAGTGTTGAAGTATGAATGATCGTACTTGACATTTCAGATTAAGAATAAGTGGAAGTTTGATTGAGCATATAAATCGTTTCTTGTATGTTGGGTGTCTTCTTAACAAATATACAAGCAAGCTTGTGTTGCATATAGACAGTTCTGTTGAAAAAATATTCATGGCCGATATTGATTTACAGTCTGTGAAAATTCTGTATGAGAATTTTGAATGCAGAGTATCGTCGTGGAAACCATAAACTGTGATAAATGTTAGTATTGATGGAAAACATGTCAGTAATATTGTATCGGACGTTTTGTTGAATAAAACTGAAGTCTGACAAAGGGCCATAACCCTGGTATCTTCACTTGATACAATTTCAGACTTTTCATCTACATAGTTAAAGGAATCAAAAGAGAAAGTATTCATGTTGTGGTCTTTGTTGATAGTGACCTCCTCTGTGGTGGTATCATAAATTTTTAGACTGCATTTTGAACAAATGTCGTTAACTTGAACAACAAGAAGAGCTTGTCCATGAACTGGATGAAATGCAACACAGTTAAATTTCTTGTCCAGAATTTTAGATTTGAGGAGTATCTGCTCCTTTTCTTTTATTATTATTATATTTGATTGTTTATGTAGTCTCAGTACAGACTGTGGTAAACGTAACAGTATTATTTCTCTGTCTGGGCTGATGTGGCATTCTATTGGAGACATGGTCATAATATCTTTACTAAAATATCGCAATGAATCCTGATATACACACACAGACCTAGATTGTGTATCCACTGAGAAAAATTGGATATGCTTTACAGGAACAGAAATGAACTGAAATACATAACTATCTCCTTTACAACCAATACAGAGTGGATGGCCAATAATTCTTTGATCAGTTATCTCCCTTGGTAGGACAACTGTGTTATTAATTATGTTACTGGTCCCATTTATTCCAGTTATGAATTCTGTTATTGTTATTTCATTACTCCTTTTATCAACACAGGTGTTTATGAGTCTGTTTTCCACACAATGAGGGAGAACACCACAAAAACTGAACGCTGCTGACATCTTGTGAGTAGCCATTGTCCTGTAAATATAAAGCTTTTAATGGTGAAATAAACTGATAAACATTATATCAAAGAGAACTTTATTTATATATTGTTTCAACAATATAACCAAATTTTGTGGAATCTTATTGGAATAAATACTTGCTGACATTCCAACTCAATCTGGAGGTGGGAAACGGTAGTACCAAGTCATGCAAGCAATCCCTGTCTTACATTAATTTGTTTATTTGCATTAATCTGGGGTATGTAAAGTAGAAAATTTAGTTTGTAACCTTCACCTTTCAAATAAATGCTCTATCTATATTCACAACACACTCTCTAGTAATGGACAACAATACTAGGCATAATCAATATCCTTCCAGTTATTCAAAGCTTGGAGGGGGACACAGCTTTCTATATTTGGATATGAGGAATGCAAGGTTTTATTAAAGCTTTGATCTGACTTTAAGATCAACATTCCAACCCCATCTTGGTCATCAATAACTAAACAAAGAATCACCTTTGTTCTTCAAGACATTCAAAAGTTCTGATACAGCATAACACACAGACAGTAAGAGAGGTAGAAGATGGACAAACAGACAGGTAGAAGTGCAATCAGGTAGCCAGGCAGATAGATAAACAGGTAGAAAAATGAGTAGGTAGCCAGACAGACAGACAATGACAGGTAGAAGTGCAAGCAGGAAGCCGGTCAGACAGACAAACAGACAGGTAGAAACATGAGCAGGTGGCTAGGCAGACAGGTAGAAACACAAGCAGGTGGCCAGGCAGACAAGCAAACAAACAGGAAGCCAAGCAAACAGTCAAGTAGCAGTGCAAGCAGGAAGCCAGACAGACAGGTAGAAGCACAAGCAGGTAGCAAGGCAGACAGATAGATAGAAGTGCAAGCAGGTAGCCAAGCAAATAGACAGGTAGAAGCTCAAGGACAAGGGAGCCAGGCAGGTAGAAGTTAGCAGGAAGCCAGGCAAATAGATAGACAGACAGAAGTGCAAGCAGGTAGCCAGGCAGACAGATAGACAGGTAGAAGTGCAAGTAGGTAGTTAGACAGACAGGTAGAAGTGCAAGCAGGTAGCCAGGCAGACACACAAACAGACAGGAAGAAGTGCAAGCAGGATGCCAAGCAGACAGACAGGAAGAAGCACAAGCAGGAAACCAGGCAGACAGGTAGAAATGGTGCCAGGCAGACATGCCCTTGTACACATTTTATTTTAATTAATCTTTTTTTCATTTTTAAAAATTACACAAAATTACTATTTTTCTTAAATTTAAAAAATTTTAATTAAAAAAATGAACAATAAATTTTTTTTTAAATTATTAACCATTAAAAAACTAACTATTTAAATTATTAAAAAAAATAATTAATTTTATTTCTTTGAAAGTTGGTTTACAGGTGTGTAAACACTAATCCAATTCTTTAAGATTTTCTACTAAATTTGTTATTTTTTTAATTAGAGCAGCTCTTTTACCTTAAGCGCAACTTGACCGACATCATATATATCCTGAATCGTACGTGACAGGCCTATGTTCTCTCAAAATTTCATAGCCTCTTTAAAACCTTCCAAGAGAAAACCAGCTTCCGGGGTAAACCCCACTCTAAAAATAGCTCTTTCTTTTCAGAAAATCTTGGTTTATAGGTCATGTAGTGCATGTGACATAAAACATACTAAACACCATTAGAACAGAGCAAGTTAGGACTCTAAATTTTTCTAATATATTCACCTTTCAGAAAAACTTTCATTCAATAAAATCCAGTTAGTAGTTTTTAATATACACCAAGATAAACAGGACTATTTTGTTGTTAAGTACTATTTTCTTATATGTTCCAAATTTGATTGGTCCCCTTTAGTGTCTTGACACCTAAGGAGCATGTATTTGTCCATCAAATTGTACAAAATTTTGCCTATTTGTAGCCTAAGTATATCTGACCAACACCCTAAAATTTCTTTGCATTCTATATAACAGTTTTGGAGAATCGCAGAAAAAGATTCAATGACTGCACACATACTTAATCAGCACAAACTGTGTTTGCAGATCAAGTAATGCATTATTTGCAATATATTCAATTTCCTAAGTTCAGATGTAAATTTCAATGTATATCACACATTAACACTATAGTATAACATACTGAATACTAATAAAAACATACATTATATTTATATCTCACAAATAAAAAAAATTGAAGTTTCAGGTTGGGGGACCAGCCCCCCCCCCCCCTTTTTTTTAGATGGCATATTAGATCTCTTATAAACTTTAAATATCTGTAACATTCCTTCTAAACCATTTCATATTTCTTGTTGCTCAACAAGATAGAATTGCACCTCAACAAACAATAAAATTCCAAAAAGAACAATTTTAGTATGACTCTGTCCTATTGTATCAATTGACAAATTCCGCATCTAAAAAATACAAAATAGGCACCATATTAAATATTTGTGGCAACATAGATGTCTTTGCGACCTAATATTTAGATTGTCTGACTTGCCTGCTACTGAGAAACACTGAAACAATATATTTTTTAACTCCAAACACACTGTTCTAGGCAGAGAATACAGATTTTATTGCCAAAAAAATCTCAAATGTTACATAATATAATATTTAGGCTGAAATCTGACACTAGTATGGTTTAGAACCAAATATGTATTTAAAATGAGTAAATAGGTAATAATCTTTCATTCTCAAACATTTTCAGGCAAAGGGAGGGAATATGAAAAAATGGTGTTTATGTATTAAAGGTGTGTAAACACTAATCCAATTCTTTAAGATTTTCTACTAAATTTGTTATTTTTTTAATTAGAGCAGCTCTTTTACCTTAAGCACAACTTGACCGACATCATATATATCCTGAATCGTACGTGACAGGCCTATGTTCTCTCAAAATTTCATAGCCTCTTTAAAACCTTCCAAGAGAAAACCAGCTTCCCGGGTAAACCCCACTCTAAAAATAGCTCTTTCTTTTCAGAAAATCTTGGTTTATAGGTCATGTAGTGCATGTGACATAAAACATACTAAACACCATTAGAACAGAGCAAGTTAGGACTCTAAATTTTTCTAATATATTCACCTTTCAGAAAAACTTTCATTCAATAAAATCCAGTTAGTAGTTTTTAATATACACCAAGATAAACAGGACTATTTTGTTGTTAAGTACTATTTTCTTATATGTTCCAAATTTGATTGGTCCCCTTTAGTGTCTTGACACCTACAGCAGCCAACATTAGCTTGGGAGTTGCTATTAATGTGTATTAGGGAAAAAATCAATGGGAAAGTTCCCAGACCGAACCAAATCAAAATCATATCAGAATGATTGACACTGATAAAGAGAATTATTCATAATTCGACATATGGACACTTCAAAATTTCAAGATATTCATTAAGATACTTGATGTTTATGTTCAATAAAGAGAATATCACTTAAAGTTATTGTTATTTATTTATTAAAATTTTCAAGTTCATATTTTACTATTAACTTCGTTAACTGATAAAAAAAAAAATTCATTTCATTAAAATGCCTAAAGTATATGATAAATAGGTCATTATATGGTGATTTTCATATCACACCCCATATTAACCCTCAACCCATACCTATCCTTGGGCCTAAATGCCCTCTGGTAGATATGATATGGGGTGTGATATAAAAATCACCGTATAATAACCACTTATTTTCGCTATTTTGCAGTATTTTTTTTTATCTTTAAGTGCAGTATTATCCCATCTCACTCTACTAGCATGATATGAGCCCATCTCACATCGCTGTCAAGTAAACACTGTAACATTACAATGTTACAAAACAGCAATAAACAGATTATTTATTTATTTTTTTAAACTCAATGCATTGAAGGATGCCAGCCCTGTGATGAGATAGGAAAGAGAAATGCATCAAGTTTCAAAAATGTAATTAATCTATAATTACCATATATTTAGCAAATATATCTTTGTTTTTTCATATATGATACTGATAGAGGTTGTAGAACCATATCACCAAGGGTTGTAATACAGATGGTGTATCACACTCCCCCCATGGCAGATATGGATACCCTTTATATTTTTTATATATTTATTCAAAACTTGTGATTTTAAGTATATGATAAAAAGGTTATGATGTGGCAGTATCCGACATCACATATCACATCCAATATCTTCCCTCAGACCTAACATGCCTAAAGGCCCTCAAGCAGATATGGAGTTCTCCTCCAACCATGTCAAAAACATGTAAAACTGCTTTCAAATATTACTTTTCATTTATTTGATGCCAATGATAATTTGATTTATAGAGATCTTTAAATATCTTGAATACATCTTCCTGTGAATTGTAGATCCAAAACTTTATTTGCAGAACTCTAGTTTCTCTGGTAGGTCTTCAAATCTTATTTGATGAGCTCTGCAAATCAAATATTCTACTCCATAAATGGATTATAAAGGTCTATAAACAATGAAAACCATGTATAATTCAAAAGTACTAAAAATGAGCATGAATTCAGCTCTAAAATGATTAAGAGACTCCAATAATTTTCAGATTTAAAGATAGAGAGCTCTCTAAATGGTTTACAGAGCTTTACAAATATTTGAATTGACGTTAGTTTGGTAAATATTATTTTATTCCATTACAGAGCTCTACATTTTTTAAAATTAATCTTATCCTCTTAAATATTGGTAGAGCTCTGAATCTGAAATAAATTTTTGTAGAGGTCTTTAAATAAATATAAAAGGTCTATAAATAATTTACAGACCCCTATGATTGAATACTATTCCTTGATTTGAAGTGGTCGTCAAATGATTTGCAAGCCTTCTATCTTATAAATGATTTAGGATAAAGACATCTCCAGCTCTTTTCATATGTGTCCTAAAAAAAGTCCTTCAATTGGACCAGATGTATTTGTAACTAGTTACAAACTGGTTACAAGTTTTAAAAACTTTATATTTTAAGGGGGACATTTTTGTAACTGGTTACAATTTAACTTAATACTTTTAGGGGGACATTTTCTAAAACGGTTACATTTAGGTTACATCATTATAAAAAAGTTACAAATAAGATCTAGCTCTTTTAGTTGATGTTAAACTTTTATTCCAAAACATTTTCGATTGTCATAGTTTAAACATAGTTTATTTAGATTGAATAGCAGGTCAGAGGCATATAAATATTCTCTCTTTTTGCTGCGTTTTAGAGCAGTTTTCCATAATTGCAAGTTTACCTTGGAAATTTTATCTTTAACGTGTTTTCCGGAAATGCTTAAAAAGTACACTTTATAGTGCTGTTAACTGGAACATCTCGGATTTTTTCTCCAGTAATAGATAAACAAACACGATGGCAGGTACTGATTTCACACGTGTGTTTACAAATAAGGGTTGCATCTACAGTGAAGTTATTGTTTGGTTATATGAAAATAGGATATATAATGATTAGGTCTTGTTTCTGTAGCGGGTCTAGTGGTACACATGGGGCACCATTAACATCAATCAACATTTCTCTCACATGAAAACGACTTATTACACCATAAACTGTTGTCCAAGGAATGTTCAATCTACAAGATATTTCTGCACGCTTCAATCCCAACCTGTGTAAGCTCTCATTAGCTTCCTTTGTGTCACTACTCAATTCTTTTCTTTCTTTTTCCATTTTGTTTACACCAGAAATAAATTTATTAGATGACAAATTTGACTTTTTTATTCTAAACCACCAAAATAATTAAAATTAAATCTTTCACTTGCTCCCCCCTTTTTGTTATTGTTCGATTCGTTGTAAGCTACATGCAGCGACCATTGCAAAAATGGAGAGCAAGTGAAAGATTTAATTTTAATTAGATTGCTAATCCATGTGATGGCAAAGTGTCAGAGCTAAATAAAGATACCTAACTTCATGTCATAAATGTCACAATAAAATGTTACATCACTGACTTTACCCTTGATACATAACATGATGTTACCTACACCATTTTGGATGTTCATTTATGACACATCACTGTACATTTAATTTTAACCAAAAAAAAACATGTTAACTTATGTAGATAATTTATCATCTGTTTAAACGAAATTTGTTATTTACAGCAAATATATTAGGTACAATTTACATGAAGTTGCTAAATTTGATTTATTTTACAGGATTTGAACCTTAATATTTATAAATAGAGAAGATATCGGAAACTTACTTCAAACATTGCAACTAAGTTAAATGTAACCACTTCAACACAGGAAAAAAAAATCACTTAAAATATGCTTAAAAAAGAGCAAGTAAAACCAAAACAAAAGTATCATTACTGGTTTAGAAAAGTTGCATCAGTGTCTCTCTGTCGGGTCTTATCCAGTTAAACAGTTTACATTCCTTCTTTATTGGTGGACTTTGGTCAATCATTGTCATTTGTAGGGCCTAATCCAGTTAAAGTTTACTTTCCTCCTTTATTGGTGGACTTTGGCCAATCATTTGTCATCTGTAGAGCCTAATCCTGTAAAACAGTTTACCTACTTCCTTCATTGGTGCACTCTGGCCAATCAATGTCATTTGTAGGCCCTAATCCAATTTAACAGTTTACCTCCCTCCATGGTCTCTGGCCAATCAATGTCATTTGTAGGGCTTAATCCAGTTAAATAGTTTACCTTCCTCCTTTATTGGTGCACTCTGGCCAATCAATGTCATCTGTAACCTAATCCAGTTAAACCTTCCTCGTTTATTGGTGGGCTTTGGCCAGTCACTGTAAATATTGTATATTTTGTATAGGTTTTGAGGATTATGAAGGGCAGTTGGTTGACTACGAAGAAGACAAAGAAGTTGATGATGATGAAGATGATGATATGTTTGATGAAGAGGGAGATGAAACTCCAGAAGAAAATCTCTGTTTATTCTGTACACAAATGTTTCCGTCAGCAGATGATGTGTTTACACATTGTTCAAAAGAACATTATTTTAGCATCATAGATGTAGGAACACAATGGCAGCTAGATTGTATCCAGTATATAAAATTAATTAATTATATCAGGTCAAAGGTAAATGGTATTATGTGATCAGTTACTTTATTATACCTGATATTACTGCAGACATGGCTGTTGGTACTTTGTCAGAGTTTACATGTCATGTCTTGACTTTACGGTCAAGTAAAAAAATAGAAGTTGTGACAGAAGATTGGACGTACAATGCCTTAATGTAGAAACTGACAACACAAAAGCATAAATAGCTGTAATATTGGGTCTACTTCTAACATTACACATTATACCTTAAAATTGTCAGTTTCTATATTTACGTGTTTTATTGTCCAACCTTTGTGACTTGATGAAATTTATAAATTTTCCTCACTTATGCAGCAATATTCCAGCTTCTTCTGCATACAGTGTCTACATTTCTCATTTGATCAGGTATGCAAGAGCTTTGCATCGACTATACTGATTTTTGCAAACGTCACTTATGTATTTCTAGGGGATAAACCTATAAACCAAGGTTACAAGAAAAAACAACTTGTCTGCACCTTTAATAAGTTTCAATATAGATACCACTTCCATGTCGAAAAAATATATCTCGTTTGAAAATATGGTAGCAGATAGATTTCCCATTTCTTGAAGTTGGTGTACAGTAAGTGTGCTACGCTGATGATATGATATCCATATGATACACATTTTCCTCAACAAACCAACTCTCATTCTACAGTAATGGAAGTGGGAGGTTTGGCATGCCATAAAACTTGGTTTAACCCACCATTTCTTTGTAAATGCCTGTACCAAGTCAGGACCATTGCTGTAGTTGCTATATTTTTGGTTGTTGGTTCTGGAGTTTGACAGTTTCTCGGACGTTGATTTGCGGATTGACTTTTTTTGACAGTTTCTTAATGCTCCCTTGATATTATTGTTTTTAAACTGTACCAATAATATATAATACTGCCTCCAGTATCGGCCTCAGAAATCACATAAGATATTTTATTTAATAGTTCCATTCATGTTTGTACACATCTACCATGTGACTATAGAAACAATACATGGATTGTCCCAAGTTAATTTCTTTTGAAATTAAATTTTAATGAATTAGATGTAGAAAAATTTAAGCCTGGAATCTGAAAACAAGACTTCTGTGTGACTTTAATGTGTGGTTACTGAATACGTCCTCACTGATAATGTTTTTATTTTTTATTTTAAGAAACCAACATCAGCTGAAATTACACAAGTAAAGGGAGATAAACCACCCTGGGATTGTGATGACTACCTCAAACCACAGGATATGGAAGATGGCTTACTGCAATATGGTATAAATATGACTTTTTAAATTATGTTTTTGCTGTAATAAATATGTTAGACTCAGATCGAAGTAAGTCCTTAAAACGAAGTCGATTTCTCAGATCTATGACAGATGACGTCACAGACGAAAGTAACTTCTATGATCAATGGTCCATGACGTCAAACATTGATGAACTCTAAAATAAACAACTTAAAATATATAATCATTTGCAATAAAACCTTTTAAAGGTTGAAAAGGAAAAATCCATTATCACATTAACCAAAAAATACTCTTAGTCACAAAAATGATTCTGTTGTTCGTAACTAAAGAAGAACGTTTATGCTTAGATAATGAGTTAAACAAATTATCAATGAAAACAACGAAGTATTAAGAAAAAAGACTTCTAAAAACATGCCATGTCAGATTTCACAAATTATGCAGGTAGTTTCATCTCTTTAATTATAAAAAGCAGAATATTTCTTTAAATTATCAGATAGGATTAGAATAAGATATCGGGGCTGTTGTAACATGTGCATTTACTTGTTGCACTTTGAGGCAGTAATAACAAGCTCTAAACGTCTATTATCCAGAATGAGTACAGTTTGATAGATCATTGAATGTTTGCTTAGCATTCCACCTAAAACATTTCAGCTTTAGTTTTTAAACATTAAGTTTATGACTGTTTGATTTTTAGACACTGACTGTCACGTAATAAGATTGTGCAAAACATTAACATTACAATAAATCTACAATAATCATTTTTGTTTATTTCGATACACAAGTTGGATTACACTGGTAATTAAACTTCCTAGTTGTTTTAATTTTATGTAAAATTTATACATATAGACGACATTCTGTTGAGTCCAACAAATTTCATGGTTACTTGTAGTTGAACTCGATCGTTATACCCAATTTTATTTAAAATGCCATGCATTTGAAGCGTTTATGACCTACGTTCCATAGATTTGAGTACTTTAAAAATCTGCCCTGTATTTTTCAATTGTATTACGTCATCTGCCATCGATCTGGGAATATGCCATTGATTTGAGGACGTACTTCGATATGAGTCGTACAAATATATGTACACATTTACCCTGTTATTACTAGTTATATACAGTTATATGATTATAGATATAGAGACTTTTAATACCGTTTTGTAGTACCCATGTATGCCCTGACGTGAAACCAAAGTCAACAAATTTGATTTGTCATGGTGTATTAATTTGGTGTCTTTTACAGCTGTATTTATTTGATTAATACTATACTATCTGATGTAAATCAAGAATAACATGTCAGTTGGAACAATGTACCCTTCATTTTATGTTGCAATTGCTGCAATTTTACATGTAACAAAAAACATAATGCGCTGTTGACTCAGTTTTTGATTATGGGCTGTTCCTGAATGAATATATCCGGGAAGGGGGAGATGTCAGAAGGCAAAATTCAAATTTGAAGGTTAAAGGTGACATTTATGTATAGTTGCCTTAATAGACAAGGTATTATATAGGATTTGTTTTTAATAAGTAGTAAATTAGCTCATTTCTTGGAAGAAAACTCATTTACCTTTAAAAGATTAATAAATATATTGTATGAGAATATTGACTTTTGATTAGCTGGAAAATATTTTATTTCAGGGGATGGAGAAAAAAATTGTAGTCATGGAGACATGCACCCTTTTGACGTCATATGTTACTCCCTGGGAAACTTAGTTTTTGTGTTGATCTTTTTGCTTCAAAAATGTGCAATTACACAAAATAAAATTGTTAAGTTAATTCAATGTTGGAATTTATAGGTATTAACTATAAAAAATATTTTCTCCATCTAGAGATAACAAAATTTCCATTGTGTGCATTTAATATAATCCACTTAGCAGATAATACAATGTGCAAAACGGACATTTTGTTGTAGAAAAATGGAGAAAATATTTTGTAGTTAATCCTTAATTAGCAATGACTATATATGTGTACTCTAAAATTTAAATAGTTTTGTTTTTGTTACTTAATTTTTTAAAATTATTTATAAAATACTAAATAAAGTGAAAAGTGGATGAGAATGTAATGTGCTTTATTTAAACTTGATTTTCTGCTTCTGTTGCAGATATTGAATATTATTTGAGCCAAAGTGTCAAAACTAATAAGGAAAACAAAAATGCAAATGCCTTGGAAACCGAAAAAGAAAAGCAGCAGACGTCTGTTGTCATGGCACCTTCAGAATATCATGGCCTATGTTTCAAGTTACAAGCAGCCAATGATAGGGCAGAAACTGCAGAGAATGAACTTAACAGAGCATTACAAGATCTTCAAAAAATGAGGTAATACAGTAAAGAATTTTACTGAAGCATTTGACAGCCAAATGTATTAGATGTGTGATTCTCCATAGAAACATTAGTTTTACAATATTCTTGTGGACTTTGGGTCTAATTTGACATTTTCGCTAAAGACTTATAACAAAGTGCATTCATTTATAATGTGGGCTTATCTACCTGTCTGTTAATATGGTATATTGGGAACTATTTTTTATTAGCAGAATAATTTTGTTGACATATTGCTGGGAAACAGTTTATGGCCATAGTATTTTGTAACCATTGACTACTATACATGCACCATTTAACTATTATACCCCATCTTCGAAGATAGGGGTATACTGGTTTACCCCTGTTCGTCCTTCTGTCAGCAACATAACTTTCGTAACAGTTTTCTCAGCAACTACTTATCATAACCACTTTAAATTTTATATGTGACCTTACGATGTGCTCCTATATTGCGAGTACCGATTTCAGGTCTGTCACATATCTACTTCCTGTTTACCGACTTAGTCAATTCAATGATGTGAATAGTGAGGGTATACTGTGTATACAGGTTCCTAGTTTAATTATTGGTTGGTCAAATAAAAATTCCAGAAATTTTTGTGCTTGAAGAATTCAGTGCATCCAAAACTAAGCTACATTTTAGTTAAGAAAATTTCATTTTCTGATAATGATAAACAGGACTATGATGCAGGAGATGATGATGTCACAGTCACATGAACCAATCAAATCTGAGAGTGCAGTACATACACTGACAGAGGATGAAGACGATGTCTATTTTGGTTCATATGCACACTTCAGTATCCATGAAGATATGTTGAAGGTACTATTTGTGATTGAACAGTACAGACTAAACAGTAATAATATAAATAATTAATTAACAAATACATGTTGATAAAGTTATCTGGCACGTATAACACCACCCCTGCTGTGCTGGAAGGATTCCCTGTGACGTAGGGGATGATTTAACTTAAAAGAACTGTTCAAATGTTATATCTGATATTGCTTTTGGTGAGGGTTGGCCTTGGGTGAGAGGCACTGGAAAGGGGTGACCTTTGACATAGGGGATAATTTAGGTACGAAGACCTATTTAAATGGTATCTGATATTGCCTTTGGTAAGTGTTAGCCTTGGGTGAGGGGTGCTAATAGGAAACAGAAAACAATATTTAAGTAAGTGAATTTCTAATGAGATTTCGTCCTAGGTGGTGATAAAGATTATCTCTTGGGGTTTGTAAGGTTTAAATACAGAATGCCTGTCTGCTAACAATAGTTGAAAACATATTTGTGCCCTGCAAATTCCCCTTTTTTAAAATTTTTGATCAATAGTATTTACATTGTAGCTGCTACAAAATACAAAATTCTCCATCCCTACCCATTTATTAATACTTTTCTGTTTGCAGTCCACATTGGTCCATCCCATTTCCTGGATCTGTTTGCAGTCCACATTGGTCCATCCCATTTCCTAGATCTGTTTGCAGTCCACATTGGTCCATCCCATTTCCTGGATCTGTTTGCTGTCCACATTGGTCCATCCCATTTCCTGGATCTGTTTGCAGTCCACATTGGTCCATCCCATTTCCTGGATCTGTTTGCAGTCCACATCGGTCCATCCCATTTCCTGGATCTGTTTGCTGTCCACATTGGTCCATCCCATTTCCTGGATCTGTTTGCAGTCCACATGGGTCCATCCCATTTCCTGGATCTGTTTGCAGTCCACATTGGTCCATCCTATTTCCTGGATCTGTTTGCAGTCCACATTGGTCCATCCCATTTCCTGGATCTGTTTGCAGTCCACATTGGTCCATCCCATTTCCTGGATCTGTTTGCTGTCCACATTGGTCCATCCCATTTCCTGGATCTGTTTGCAGTCCACATTGGTCCATCTCATTTCCTGGATCTGTTTGCAGTCCACATTGGTCCATCCCATTTCCTGGATCTGTTTGCAGTCCACATTAGTCCATCCCATTTCCTGGATCTGTTTGCAGTCCACATTGGTCCATCCCATTTCCTGGATCTGTTTGCTGTCCACATTGGTCCATCCTATTTCCTGGATCTGTTTGCAGTCCACATTGGTCCATCCTATTTCCTGGATCTGTTTGCTGTCCACATTGGTCCATCCTATTTCCTGGATCTGTTTGCTGTCCACAGTGGTCCATCCCATTTCCTGGATCTGTTTGCAGTCCACATTGGTCCATTCTATTTCCTGGATCTGTTTGCTGTCCACATTGGCCCATCCTATTTCCTGGAATTGATTTATTGATAGATAACATGTTATTGTCCTGATAATGGCAGCTTACTCTGTGTAAACCAGTATTTCACTCAAATCAACTAAACAACAACCATTAATCAATCAATTTTCTGATCATGACACAGCTTGGTTATTGAATGTGGAATACCCATTTATTAATACTTTTCTGTTTGCAGTCCACATTGGTCCATCCCATTTCCTGGATCTGTTTGCAGTCCACATTGGTCCATCCCATTTCCTAGATCTGTTTGCAGTCCACATTGGTCCATCCCATTTCCTGGATCTGTTTGCTGTCCACATTGGTCCATCCCATTTCCTGGATCTGTTTGCAGTCCACATTGGTCCATCCCATTTCCTGGATCTGTTTGCAGTCCACATCGGTCCATCCCATTTCCTGGATCTGTTTGCTGTCCACATTGGTCCATCCCATTTCCTGGATCTGTTTGCAGTCCACATGGGTCCATCCCATTTCCTGGATCTGTTTGCAGTCCACATTGGTCCATCCTATTTCCTGGATCTGTTTGCAGTCCACATTGGTCCATCCCATTTCCTGGATCTGTTTGCAGTCCACATTGGTCCATCCCATTTCCTGGATCTGTTTGCTGTCCACATTGGTCCATCCCATTTCCTGGATCTGTTTGCAGTCCACATTGGTCCATCTCATTTCCTGGATCTGTTTGCAGTCCACATTGGTCCATCCCATTTCCTGGATCTGTTTGCAGTCCACATTAGTCCATCCCATTTCCTGGATCTGTTTGCAGTCCACATTGGTCCATTCCATTTCCTGGATCTGTTTGCTGTCCACATTGGTCCATCCTATTTCCTGGATCTGTTTGCAGTCCACATTGGTCCATCCTATTTCATGGATCTGTTTGCTGTCCACATTGGTCCATCCTATTTCCTGGATCTGTTTGCTGTCCACAGTGGTCCATCCCATTTCCTGGATCTGTTTGCAGTCCACATTGGTCCATTCTATTTCCTGGATCTGTTTGCTGTCCACATTGGCCCATCCTATTTCCTGGAATTGATTTATTGATAGATAACATGTTATTGTCCTGATAATGGCAGCTTACTCTGTGTAAACCAGTATTTCACTCAAATCAACTAAACAACAACCATTAATCAATCAATTTTCTGATCATGACACAGCTTGGTTATTGAATGTGGAATACTCATTTGTGTATGAAATACGATTTAGTTATAATAAGTTATAACTTCAGGTGACAACTAAAAATGGATAATTATAGATTGTTTACGTTTTTTTAAATGAGATACATTTTCTCGTCCATATCTCATTGAAGGGCGACAGCCCTGAGATGAGATGATGAGAAAATGCATCGAGTTTCATAAAACGTAACTAATCTGTTTATCGCTTTTTTGTAACATTGTGATGTCACAATGTTTACTTAACGACGTCTTGACAGCGAGCTGAGATGGGCCCATCTCACGCTAGTAGAGTGAGATGGAATAATATCGCACACAAAGATCAAAGGAAAATACTGCAAAATAGCGATAATAAGATTCTACCTAAGTGTGTGTCATTACCTGATTTACCAATACTTTATTATATGGTATGTTGGTAGCTATTGTAAAAACAATGTCTTGAACAAGTTCAAACATCAGAAACTGTTCAGGACTGTAAGAGTCACATGACTCTAGGAAATAATAAACTTGACCAATTAAATGTATTTGTACTATTCCACGAGCACTTTTATATCTAATAATCCATTCAAATTTGACTAATGTTTTCAGGACAAAGTACGAACAGAAAGCTACCGAGATTTTATGTATCAGAATAAAGACTTGTTTCATGACAAGGTTGTTCTAGATGTAGGTTGTGGGACTGGGATACTCTCCATGTTTGCTGTATCTGCAGGAGCTAAACATGTGATTGGTGTTGACCAATCAGAAATTGTGTACCAAGCTATGGACATTGTAAGGTAAGCTCGTATGTAAATCATATATATATAATTAGACCATTTCTGTCTCAGTTTTCTTAGCAACTATAGGATGCAGAAGTATGATATTTTGCATATTGCTTTATCCTAAAGTACTATATCATGTATTGTGGATTTATACTCTTTTGTCATCTACATCCTGTTTACCAAATACTTTTTGTAAAAGGGGGGTATCATTAAAGAGCATTAGCTCACAGATTTACCTTGTTTTACAATTTTAATCCTTGGGAACTTATTTGGAGGTTTTACTTAGATAATTAAGCTGGAAGTACCCTGGTATAAAGCAGACCTTTGACAAGAAAATCAGGTTAAGACCTAATACCAGCTACATGTTGTTTTATGATGGACTTAAACCCATGAGGTGAAAGGAAATTTTTCTAGTTTTAAACAATTACATATTCAGGGATATTGTTGCCAAATTTACCTCGCAATTAAATATTTAGCTGGAACCACCTTACTGAAGCTGTTAATTGACGTTAGTCATTCTTACTATGGTATATTGATTAATCTGGACATAAGTTCAAGCAAGAGTTGACACAATTTATTTTGCAGAGAAAATAACCTTCAAGAGAAGATAACTCTACTTAAAGGTCGAATTGAAGATGTTGATCTGCCAGTAAAGGAAGTAGACATTATAATATCAGAATGGATGGGATATTTCCTGTTATTTGAGTCTATGTTGGACTCGGTGTTATATGCAAGAGACAAATATCTGAAACCCGAGGGTGTAGGTATGACTATGTTTTTGTAATTTCCGCAGAAATAATCATATTAAAACAAAGCAGAAGATGTTGTTTCATTTCAGGACCAAAACAGATGCTAATCAGCATAGAAGTTAAGGACGATAGAACAAAGTTTCCGGTCCCAAAAGGCTTATGTGAGCTGTTATCATAACTTTTCATACACCATTGTAGTCAGTGCCCATAAATGTGTACCTCATTTTTTTATGAATCATAAGACCAGTTGAAACTAAATTTAGCATGAATATATCTCTTTTGTTAATTTGCATACAGTTGTAACCCTTTGGACATGCCAATTTTAACCATTCCAGACATACCTCAAAATACCAACAAGTTAACCCTTTGACAATATTTGTCTTTTCAAACATTTTGTACAGTATTTTCAATCACTTTCTCTTTTAAATGACATTTACAAATACATTATTGTTTAACCTGAAAAATGTTTACATTTCTAATTTTTTTTATTCAAAATTGTTTTGTTCTGGGCTTAAATAGCCATACTACAATTTTATTTCAGTGTTTCCAGATAAATGCATTATACAACTGGCAGCCATTGATGACGTTGATCTTCACAACAGACACATTGCATTCTGGGAAGATGTATATGGCTTCAAAATGAGCTGTATGAAATCTGAGGTTGTGAAAGAAGCTAGTGTAGACATAGTGAAACCAGATAGAATTATCTCTGAACCTGTGATTGTTAAGGTACAGTACAGTACACCAATATCATCTCAGACATTGGTTTAGTGTTTTTTATACCCCCCTTGAGTTTGTGGTGTCTGTCCGTTACACTTTCTCTTATGTGCAACTCTTCCTACACTTCTTAATATAATTTGATTAAACTTACACAGAATCTTTGTCACATAGTGCCATTGTGCACCTGCAGCGCTTTTCACAAAAAGTCGTAAGTGTAAAATCTATCGTAAGTTCTGACATCACAATGGATTTCCCTTTGATCCTCCAACACTTACGATAGATTTTACACTTACGAATTTTTGTGAAATCGACTCCTGATATTTAACATTTTGGTAGAATGATATTTTTGTTTCTAATAGCAAAACATGGTTTTTGTCATAGACATAAGGTGTACCCATCTCTTATCCACAACTCCACCTACACCACTGAATTAAATTTGATAAAACTTTCACAGAATATTTAACACATAGTGCCATTGTCCACCTGGTATTTAACATTTTGATCGGATTGATATTTGGGGTTTCCCATGCCAAAACTTGAACTTTGTCATTGACCTATGGGGGTACTCATCTCATCTACAACTGTACCTACAAAACTGAATTAAATTTGATAAAACTTTCACAGAATCTTTGTCACACAGTGCCATTGTGCACCTGATATTTAACATTTTGGTCGGAATGATATTTAGGGTCGGAATGATATTTAGGGTTTCCAATAGCAGAACATGGACTTTGTAATTTACATAAGGGGGTACTCATCTCTTATCCACAATACCACCTACACCACTGAATGGAATGTGATAAAACTTTCACAGAATCTTCGTCACATAATGGCTTTGTGCACCTGTTATTTAACATTTTGATCAGATTGAAATTGGGGGGTTTTGAAAATTGGGAAGCGGCAGTATCAGTTAGTGAGCATTGCTCAGTTTTTCTTGTTCCCTGTTCAGGAAAATGAGAAAAATTGATTTTATTTTAATAATATTTAATCTGTACAAGAATGCTCATAATTTGACCTCTTGTAAATCTTAATTTTAAGCTTTGTTAGGTTGCAGATGCAACCACTAATCACCTACTCACTTTTGCTACTGCAAATATTTATATTCAGAACTTGTATTCAAATTATCTTTCATCTATATTTTCACAGGAATTGGACTGCTGTACTTGTAAAATTCAAGATTTACAATTTAAACAAGACTTCAGGTTGCCAGTGACAACAGAAGGGGCAATAACTGCTGTTGTTGGATATTTTGACATTCATTTTAATAAAAATTGTGCAAATAAGGTAAATGTAGTTGAAGAATGTCCCAATTAGAGATATAAGGTACCTACGGAAAACTAAGGACACTGTAGTGAAGAATGTCCCAATTAGAGATATAAGGTACCTACGGAAAACTAAGGACACTGTAGTGAAGAATGTCCCAATTAGAGATATAAGGTACCTACGGAAAACTAAGGACACTGTAGTGAAGAATGTCCCAATTAGAGATATAAGGTACCTACGGAAAACTAAGGACACATTTTGAAATAAGGTTACCATGCATGGAAACATGTATGACTTATTTCTTCTTCAGCCCCAAGTAATAAGAAAGGCCTAGTTTTTGTTATATCACAATACTTTGAAATTTATGACACTAATATATAGTATGTCAGACTTGGACATAATGTTCCTGTTAACATTCAGGTCGTGGGTTTTAGCCTTACTGCTGGCAGGGTGGGCTCATCTCCAACCTTAATTGACAAGGATTACCAATTGTTCCTGTTAACATTCAGGTCGTGGGTTTTAGCCTTACTGCAGGCAGGGTGGGCTCATCTCCATCCATAATTGACAAGGATTACCAATTGTTCCTGTTAACATTCAGGTCGTGAGTTTTAGCCTTACTGCAGGCAGGGTGGGCTCATCTCCATCCATAATTGACAAGGATTACCAGTTGTTCCTGTTAACATTCAGGTCGTGGGTTTTAGCCTTACTGCTGGCAGGGTGGGCTCATCTCCATCCATAATTGACAAGGATTACCAATTGTTCCTGTTAACATTCAGGTCGTGGGTTTTAGTCTTACTGCAGGCAGGGTGTGCTCATCTCCATCCTTAATTGACAAGGATTACCAGTTGTTCCTGTTAACATTCAGGTCGTGGGTTTTAGCCTTACTGTTGGCAGGGTGTGCTCATCTCCAACCTTAATTGACAAGGATTACCAGTTGTTCCTGTTAACATTCAGGTCGTGGGTTTTAGCCTTACTGCTGGCAGGGTGTGCTCATCTCCAACCTTAATTGACAAGGATTACCAATTGTTCCTGTTAACATTCAGGTCGTGGGTTTTAGCCTTACTGTTGGCAGGGTGTGCTCATCTCCAACCTTAATTGACAAAGATTACCAGTTGTTCCTGTTAACATTCAGGTCGTGGGTTTTAGCCTTACTGTTGGCAGGGTGTGCTCATCTCCAACCTTAATTGACAAGGATTACCAGTTGTTCCTGTTAACATTCAGGTCGTGGGTTTTAGCCTTACTGCAGGCAGGGTGTGCTCATCTCCATCCTTAATTGACAAGGATTACCAGTTGTTCCTGTTAACATTCAAGTCGTGGGTTTTAGTCTTACTGCAGGCAGGGTGTGCTCATCTCCATCCATAATTGACAAGGATTACCAATTGTTCCTGTTAACATTCAGGTCGTGGGTTTTAGTCTTACTGCAGGCAGGGTGTGCTCATCTCCATCCATAATTGACAAGGATTACCAATTGTTCCTGTTAACATTCAGGTCGTGGGTTTTAGCCTTACTGCTGGTAGGGTGTGCTCATCTCCATCCTTAATTGACAAGGATTACCAGTTGTTCCTGTTAACATTCAGGTCGTGGGTTTTAGACTTAATGCAGGCAGGGTGTGCTCATCTCCATCCATAATTGACAAGGATTACCAATTGTTCCTGTTAACATTCAGGTCGTGAGTTTTAGCCTTACTGCTGGCAGGGTGTGCTCATCTCCATCCATAATTGACAAGGATTACCAATTGTTCCTGTTAACATTCAGGTCGTGAGTTTTAGCCTTACTGCTGGCAGGGTGTGCTCATCTCCATCCATAATTGACAAGGATTACCAATTGTTCCTGTTAACATTCAGGTCGTGAGTTTTAGCCTTACTGCTGGCAGGGTGTGCTCATCTCCAACCTTAATTGACAAGGATTACCAATTGTTCCTGTTAACATTCAGGTCGTGGGTTTTAGCCTTACTGCTGGCAGGGTGGGCTCATCTCCATCCTTAATTGACAAGGATTACCAGTTGTTCCTGTTAACATTCAGGTCGTGGGTTTTAGCCTTACTGCTGGCAGGGTGGGCTCATCGCCAACCTTAATTGACAAGGATTACCAGTTGTTCCTGTTAACATTCAGGTCGTGGGTTCGAGCCTTACTGCTGGCAGGGTGTGCTCATCTCCAACCTTAATTGACAAGGATTACCAGTTGTTCCTGTTAACATTCAGGTCGTGGGTTTTAGCCTTACTGCTGGCAGGGTGTGCTCATCTCCAACCTTAATTGACAAGGATTACCAGTTGTTCCTTTTAACATTCAGGTCGTGGGTTTTAGCCTTACTGCTGGCAGGGTGTGCTCATCTCCAACCTTAATTGACAAGGATTACCAGTTGTTCCTGTTAACATTCAGGTCGTGGGTTTTAGCCTTACTGCTGGCAGGGTGTGCTCATCTCCATCCTTTATTGACAAGGATTACCAATTGTTCCTGTTAACATTCAGGTCGTGGGTTTTAGTCTTACTGCTGGCAGGGTGTGCTCATCTCCATCCTTAATTGACAAGGATTACCAGTTGTTCCTGTTAACATTCAGGTCGTGGGTTTTAGTCTTACTGCTGGCAGGGTGTGCTCATCTCCATCCATAATTGACAAGGATTACCAGTTGTTCCTGTTAACATTCAGGTCATGGGTTCGAGCCTTACTGCAGGCAGGGTGTGCTCATCTCCATCCATAATTGACAAGGATTACCAGTTGTTCCTGTTAACATTCAGGTCGTGGGTTTTAGCCTTACTGCTGGCAGGGTGTGCTCATCTCCATCCATAATTGACAAGGATTACCAGTTGTTCCTGTTAACATTCAGGTCGTGGGTTTTAGCCTTACTGCTGGCAGGGTGTGCTCATCTCCATCCATAATTGACAAGGATTACCAGTTGTTCCTGTTAACATTCAGGTCGTGGGTTTTAGCCTTACTGCTGGCAGGGTGTGCTCATCTCCATCCATAATTGACAAGGATTACCAGTTGTTCCTGTTAACATTCAGGTCGTGGGTTTTAGCCTTACTGCTGGCAGGGTGTGCTCATCTCCATCCTTAATTGACAAGGATTACCAATTGTTCCTGTTAACATTCAGGTCGTGGGTTTTAGTCTTACTGCTGGCAGGGTGTGCTCATCTCCAACCTTAATTGACAAGGATTACCAGTTGTTCCTGTTAACATTCAGGTCGTGGGTTTTAGCCTTACTGCTGGCAGGGTGTGCTCATCTCCAACCTTAATTGACAAGGATTACCAGTTGTTCCTGTTAACATTCAGGTCGTGAGTTTTAGCCTTACTGCTGGCAGGGTGTGCTCATCTCCATCCTTAATTGACAAGGATTACCAATTGTTCCTGTTAACATTCAGGTCGTGGGTTTTAGCTTACTGCTGGCAGGGTGTGCTCATCTCCATCCATAATTGACAAGGATTACCAATTGTTCCTGTTAACATTCAGGTCGTGGGTTTTAGTCTTAATGCAGGCAGGGTGTGCTCATCTCCATCCATAATTGACAAGGATTACCAATTGTTCCTGTTAACATTCAGGTCGTGGGTTTTAGTCTTACTGCAGGCAGGGTGTGCTCATCTCCATCCATAATTGACAAGGATTACCAATTGTTCCTGTTAACATTCAGGTCGTGAGTTTTAGCCTTACTGCTGGCAGGGTGTGCTCATCTCCATCCGTAATTGACAAGGATTACCAGTTGTTCCTGTTAACATTCAGGTCGTGAGTTTTAGCCTTACTGCTGGCAGGGTGTGCTCATCTCCATCCATAATTGACAAGGATTACCAATTGTTCCTGTTAACATTCAGGTCGTGGGTTTTAGCCTTACTGCTGGCAGGGTGTGCTCATCTCCAACCTTAATTGACAAGGATTACCAATTGTTCCTGTTAACATTCAGGTCGTGGGTTTTAGCCTTACTGCTGGCAGGGTGGGCTCATCGCCAACCTTAATTGACAAGGATTACCAGTTGTTCCTGTTAACATTCAGGTCGTGGGTTCGAGCCTTACTGCTGGCAGGGTGTGCTCATCTCCAACCTTAATTGACAAGGATTACCAGTTGTTCCTGTTAACATTCAGGTCGTGGGTTTTAGCCTTACTGCTGGCAGGGTGTGCTCATCTCCAACCTTAATTGACAAGGATTACCAGTTGTTCCTGTTAACATTCAGGTCGTGGGTTTTAGTCTTACTGCTGGCAGGGTGGGCTCATCTCCAACCTTAATTGACAAGGATTACCAATTGTTCCTGTTAACATTCAGGTCGTGGGTTTTAGCCTTACTGCTGGCAGGGTGTGCTCATCTCCAACCTTAATTGACAAGGATTACCAATTGTTCCTGTTAACATTCAGGTCGTGGAATTTAGCCTTACTGCTGGCAGGGTGTGCTCATCTCCAACCTTAATTGACAAGGATTACCAGTTGTTCCTTTTAACATTCAGGTCGTGGGTTTTAGCCTTACTGCTGGCAGGGTGTGCTCATCTCCAACCTTAATTGACAAGGATTACCAGTTGTTCCTGTTAACATTCAGGTCGTGGGTTTTAGCCTTACTGCTGGCAGGGTGTGCTCATCTCCATCCTTTATTGACAAGGATTACCAATTGTTCCTGTTAACATTCAGGTCGTGGGTTTTAGCCTTACTGCAGGCAGGGTGTGCTCATCTCCATTCCTAATTGACAAGGATTACCAATTGTTCCTGTTAACATTCAGGTCGTGGGTTTTAGCCTTACTGCTGGCAGGGTGGGCTCATCTCCATCCTTAATTGACAAGGATTACCAATTGTTCCTGTTAACATTCAGGTCGTGGGTTTTAGCCTTACTGCTGGCAGGGTGTGCTCATCTCCAACCTTAATTGACAAGGATTACCAATTGTTCCTTTTAACATTCAGGTCGTGGGTTTTAGCCTTACTGCTGGCAGGGTGTGCTCATCTCCAACCTTAATTGACAAGGATTACCAATTGTTCCTGTTAACATTCAGGTCGTGGGTTTTAGCCTTACTGCTGGCAGGGTGTGCTCATCTCCAACCTTAATTGACAAGGATTACCAATTGTTCCTTTTAACATTCAGATCGTGGGTTGAGTCTTACTGCTGGCTGGGTGGGCTCATCTCCATCCTTAATTGACAAGGATTACCAATTGTTCCTGTTAACATTCAGGTCGTGGGTTTTAGCCTTACTGCTGGCAGGGTGTGCTCATCTCCATCCTTATTTAACAAGGATTACCAGTTGTTCCTGTTAACATTCAGGTCGTGGGTTTTAGCCTTACTGCTGGCAGGGTGGGCTCATCTCCATTCCTAATTGACAAGGATTACCAATTGTTCCTGTTAACATTCAGGTCGTGGGTTTTAGCCTTACTGCAGGCAGGGTGGGCTCATCTCCATTCCTAATTGACAAGGATTACCAATTGTTCCTGTTAACATTCAGGTCGTGGGTTTGAGTCTTACTGCAGGCAGGGTGGGCTCATCTCCATCCTTAATTGACAAGGATTACCAATTGTTCCTGTTAACATTCAGGTCGTGGGTTTTAGCCTTACTGCAGGCAGGGTGTGCTCATCTCCAACCTTAATTGACAAGGATTACCAGTTGTTCCTGTTAACATTCAGGTCGTGGGTTTTAGTCTTACTGCTGGCAGGGTGTGCTCATCTCCATTCCTAATTGACAAGGATTACCAATTGTTCCTGTTAACATTCAGGTCGTGGGTTTTAGCCTTACTGCAGGCAGGGTGGGCTCATCTCCATTCCTAATTGACAAGGATTACCAATTGTTCCTGTTAACATTCAGGTCGTGGGTTTTAGCCTTACTGCAGGCAGGGTGGGCTCATCTCCATTCCTAATTGACAAGGATTACCAATTGTTCCTGTTAACATTCAGGTCGTGGGTTTTAGCCTTACTGCTGGCAGGGTGTGTTCATCTCCATCCTTTATTGACAAGGATTACCAGTTGTTCCTGTTAACATTCAGGTCGTGGGTTTTAGCCTTACTGCTGGCAGGGTGGGCTCATCTCCATTCCTAATTGACAAGGATTACCAATTGTTCCTTTTAACATTCAGATCGTGGGTTGAGTCTTACTGCTGGCTGGGTGGGCTCATCTCCATCCTTAATTGACAAGGATTACCAGTTGTTCCTGTTAACATTCAGGTCGTGGGTTTTAGCCTTACTGCTGGCAGGGTGTGCTCATCTCCATCCTTAATTGACAAGGATTACCAATTGTTCCTGTTAACATTCAGGTCGTGGGTTTTAGCCTTACTGCAGGCAGGGTGGGCTCATCTCCATTCCTAATTGACAAGGATTACCAATTGTTCCTTTTAACATTCAGATCGTGGTTTGAGTCTTACTGCTGGCTGGGTGGGCTCATCTCCATCCTTAATTGACAAGGATTACCAATTGTTCCTGTTAACATTCAGGTCGTGGGTTTTAGCCTTACTGCTGGCAGGGTGTGCTCATCTCCAACCTTAATTGACAAGGATTACCAATTGTTCCTGTTAACATTCAGGTCGTGGGTTTTAGCCTTACTGCTGGCAGGGTGTGCTCATCTCCATCCTTAATTGACAAGGATTACCAGTTGTTCCTGTTAACATTCAGGTCGTGGGTTTTAGCCTTACTGCTGGCAGGGTGGGCTCATCTCCAACCTTAATTGACAAGGATTACCAGTTGTTCCTGTTAACATTCAGGTCGTGGGTTTTAGCCTTACTGCTGGCAGGGTGTGCTCATCTCCAACCTTAATTGACAAGGATTACCAATTGTTCCTGTTAACATTCAGGTCGTGGGTTTTAGCCTTACTGCTGGCAGGGTGTGCTCATCTCCATCCTTAATTGACAAGGATTACCAATTGTTCCTGTTAACATTCAGGTCGTGGGTTTTAGCCTTACTGCTGGCAGGGTGTGCTCATCTCCATCCTTAATTGACAAGGATTACCAATTGTTCCTGTTAACATTCAGGTCGTGGGTTTTAGCCTTACTGCTGGCAGGGTGTGCTCATCTCCATCCTTAATTGACAAGGATTACCAGTTGTTCCTGTTAACATTCAGGTCGTGGGTTTTAGCCTTACTGTTGGCAGGGTGTGCTCATCTCCATCCTTAATTGACAAGGATTACCAGTTGTTCCTGTTAACATTCAGGTCGTGGGTTTTAGCCTTACTGCTGGCAGGGTGTGCTCATCTCCATCCTTAATTGACAAGGATTACCAGTTGTTCCTGTTAACATTCAGGTCGTGGGTTTTAGCCTTACTGCTGGCAGGGTGTGCTCATCTCCATCCTTAATTGACAAGGATTACCAATTGATCTGCTGAAGGTCTGTGGTTTTCACCGGGTACTCGAGCTTCCTCCTCCAATAAAAACTGGATGCCACAATACATCTGAAAAATGGCTGAAGGTGGCATTAAATGCAAACAAACAAGCTATCAAGTTTATGGTAAAGTTAGATTGTCTGTAGACCAAACAAATCCTCGAGTTGTTACATACTGTATGGACAACAAATTTATCCCTGATGTTGGTCTGAAATGATGGCTTTTTTTTTTAGTTTACACCCATACAGCTGACATTAAAGTAGCGTTTTCTTCAAAGAAATTTTGATTTAAATTTGAGAAAAATTTTACTCAAGGTGTATGGTACCTTCTTTGGTTAAACTGTACAGTTTTTGAAAAGTATGAATTTTTTTGTTGGTTTCAAGATGTTAGCGAATCTATTTTTTGGCACAGCATGCCATATCTTTTGTTTCCAATACGAATGCAACATATGTACTATTGTTCAACTAACAGTTAGCAACACCTTGGTTTATGACAGCAATGTCTTGGTATATGGGTTTTGTTGAGATATGTAACTGACCAATTAAATTTCAGGAATAATACTGATACAGTAATAAAGTTCATTAAATTTAGTGGATATGTTTACTATTGTAGGTTATGTTTTCAACTGGACCAATAGATCCCTCAACTCACTGGAAACAGACAGTATTTTTACTGGAAAAATCAATCCCTGTCAAAAAAGGTAATAATAACTATATTGATCAATACCCACAATGCTGTTTAAAATTCAATATTGATGAAACTGCTGATCGGATTGGACATGAAGTTTGGTAAAATCACAATTTACAGCCCGAATGTACCTATATGACAAGCACTGATGATAGTTTACTGTGTATAAAAAAATATCGTGATTGTTAAATTGATGTTTGTAAAACTCACTGTGAGAAAACATAATTCTAATGTCAGTTTAAACTAAATTTGTGACAGTAAAATAACCCATTTATGTAAATAAATCTAAATTTGTGATAGTAAAATCATCAATTGACATCACCCACTATTTTAAAAATATGTCTTCATATAAAACATGTTAAAGTATTTATTTAAAATAAAAATAATGGGCCTCTGTGGCTGAGTGGTTAAGGTAATTCGTCTAATATTGATCATGTGGTCTGTCAACACTGAGGTTGTGGGTTCGAGTCTCACTGCGGGCAGTGTGTACTTGACTATATCTTAATTGACAAGGATTGCCCGTTTTCCTATTGAAAGTTGGAGGTTTTCTCTGGGTACTCTGGCTTCCTCCCCCAATAAAAACTGGATGCCATGATAAACATGTAGCTGAAAAATTGCTGAAAGTGGCATTTAACACCATTCAAACAAACAATCATAAAATAAAAATATAAAAAAAATTGCTGTACTCTGCAGTTTTGTCACCTTATATTAAAGCCGAATGTGAACAAAACTGATTGAGTTTAAATAGATTAATATATTATTCCTTACTAAAATAATAGAAATGTGTGCTTTTATAATTCAATATTTAAAATCCACAATTTTATTTTCAGGTGACAGTATCAATGGCACTATATTCTGCAGGAAAAACAGAAAAGATCCCAGATCACTACTGATTACCCTAAACATACAGGAACAATCTCGGACATACCTAATGCAATAAAATAATTTTTTAACTTTGAAGGTGTTATCTGTATAAATATAATTATTTTCTTCTTTATCCTGTTACCTTGAGCAGTCGATCTGCAGGGTGTCTGTCTGGATTGTAAGCATGCTAGTATGGGCATTCATTCATTTTCCTCAACACACCGTCTTTAAATCGTAGGAAAGGCATAAAACTCGACCCCCTTTCATAAATTTATGTTAAGTGTTGTTTTGCACTCGGGCACAACGTGCCTTTAAGGTTTCACCTTTCATCATCTTTATTATTCATCCAAATGTTGCTGCTTTCAACTAAAAGTGCCCTTAATTTTTATGAAACCATGTGATTACCACTACAATTTCTACCTCCCTTAAGGAGAGTTGATTATATCTTGAAAATGGCATATTGTTGTTAACATATTGAGTAATAAACTATTTTATTATTAAAAGCACCTCAACATGTACTGGACCGGTCTGTCAACACTGAGGTTGAGGGTTCGAGTCTCACTGCAGACAAGGTGTACTAAACTCCAATCTTAATTGACAAGGATTGCCAGTTTTACTACCGAAGGTCGGGGTTCTCCAGCCATGATATAGCTGAAAAATTGCTGAAAGTGGCGTTAAATTTCATTCAAACAAACAAAACAATGTACTGAACCAGTAGATCTGTTACCGGATCAGTAGATCTTTTAACTATTTTTATTATGAGAAGCACATCACCTTTTGTCAGCCATATTGGAACTTCATTATTGGGAGTTTAGGCTGACCAGTCTATGGCATTTTAATATTGGCACTGTAGACTGACCAGTCCATACTGGCATTTCAATATTACTAAAGACTGACCAGTCTATCCTGGCATTTCAATATTGTTACTGTAGACTGACTGCTCCATAATGGTATATTATTATTGCGACTATAGACTGACCAGTCCATACTGGGATTTTATTATTGCAACTATAGACTGACCAGTCCATACTGGGATTTTATTATTGTGACTATAGACTGACCAGTCCATACTGGGATTTTATTATTGTGACTATAGACTGACCAGTCCATACTGGGATTTTATTATTGCGACTATAGACTGACCAGTCCATACTGGCATTTTATTATTGGGACTATAGACTGACCAGTCCATACCGGCATTTTATTATTGCGACTATAGACTGACCAGTCCATACTGGCATTTTATTATTGGGACTATAGACTGACCAGTCCATACCGGCATTTTATTATTGCGACTATAGACTGACCAGTCCATACTGGCATTTTATTATTACGACTATAGACTGACCAGTCCATACCAGCATTCATTATTAGAACTGTAGACTGACTGGGCCATGATGGAATTTCAATATTGGGACCAGTCTCTACTTCATTATTGGTACTGTAGACTGACCAGTACTCCATAATGACACTTCCTTGTAGGGACTTTAGACTGATCAGTCTATTTTGGGACAGTAGACTGACCGGTCTATACTAACATTTCATTAATGGGATCATAAAAAGACCATTCTTAGCACTCCATTATTACAGTCAACCCCCTTTACAACGACCATGTTAGTTTCCGGCCATTATTGACGTTAAACTGAATTTGCTGTTATAATGAATTTGTATTTGTGTACTTTGATTATCTCCCTTTTTTATTTGCGTCTATTGAAAATCGTTCAAGTCTGCTCAATATCCAAGCTTAATAACAAAAAAATAATATAATGCTTGTTTTCTTGCCGATATTTAATTAAAAACCTTTTTTTTTTTTTTTTTTTAAACAAAATTAATTGCAAGTTATGATTATTTACATTAGACCTATTTTTGGTAATTATCCTATTTCTGATGTGCCGCTTCAATCTTAACTCACTTGTAATTAAGCCAATAATTTTCTGAAATATTTGAAGATTTAAATATTAAATAGCCTTTGACACCTTTTTAATGAAGCCATATCCCTATCATCAATTAGTTTTGTAACGGAAATGTCACGCAAGGTTAATTACGCAAAAGCAACACCTGTGCAATAAACCGTTAAAAAAATTAATTCTCTGGACAAAGATAATCTTTCACAGGTAAATCTTGATAATTTGTCGTTGTAACGAATTATTTTATGCTAGCTTTGGTATATTTGACAGACGCAGTCAGAGTCGGAAACCGAATATGTCGTTGTATCGAGCATAAACAACACGTGGACACGTTTGTTCCTACTGAAATCCTGTCGGATGTCGAATATTCCGTTAAATCGAATGTCGTTGTAACGAGGGTTCACTGTACTACTGTAGACTTAATGAGTGTATGCATACAATGCTGTAAGACGTAGTGTCACTATGCGAGGAAACAAATAAAACTGAAAACAAGATGTCCCATTCAGATAGTATCCAGACAACTGATAATAATTAGGACCAAAATATGACAATTTTGCTGAAACCAAATCAAGACTCATTAAAATACCCTTGTGGACTAACAGTCCACTACAGATAGGTACAATAAAAAGAAACGAACAAAATTAAAAGCACGAGTATTTTATTGAGAACATAAGTATAAAGATTGCAATATGTACCAAACCGTACAAAAATCTGATGGATTCCTAAGACAACAGTACTTAAATTACATATAAACAAATTTTACATAGTTAATAAAAAAAAAACATGGATAAAAATATTTAATAAAATTTCCAGATAGAATGTTGAAGAGTCGGCCATGTTTTATCAAGCAAAAATACAGCAACAGATTAAAAGAATTGGTACTGCATCCTGGCAAGTCACATGATTTATAAACTCCTTATTGATTGGATGGATTGACCTATCAAACATGTTACTGTTCATATTCTTATCTTGTCCTTAAATAATGTTCCCTACCTGATGGCATTCTAGCTAGTTAAAAAATTGAATGATACATTCCATTAATTCAGGAATGCCAACTTTGTAAGCAAGTTTGTAGTGAACAAATATTATTTTTAGGCCAGATAAATAAGTCAACTTTTCCCACAACTGAAATAAGTGTTTTCAAATTCTGTCAAATATTGTATTCACAACAGCATAAGGAAAATTCAGTAAACAGTTAACATAAATGTAGTATCTCTTAATGTCTGCAAATAATATTTGAAATTAAAATTTGTCTGATCAATAATTCACAACCATATTTGGTGTGGTAAAACATTACCATTTATAATTTATTTTCTAAAAATCAGTAGCTTTGCTCAAGCCACAATAGAGGTTATAATGCTTTTACTGAGGCATTATGTTTCCACTTCTGTAAAAATAAAATGGAAGAGTTTTCTCCCCTTTTAGTATGCAAATCAAAAAGTGCATTAAGTACCACAATATATTTTGATTGGAATAACAAATATACATTGTATATACATGACTAATCTACAGCTATATCACAAGAAATTGAGCAATCCTATAAATCACACAGCAATGTCAGAGAAGTTGTATATTAATTTAATGGGTACACTAAACTTGTACCCAACACTAGAAAATCAACCAGTCATGCAATGACTTCCCGTGAAACAGCTCATTAGCTGACATTGCTACATCACTATCTGCTATCAATCAAAGCAATAAACCATATAATTTTAATCATTATATAATTTCCTACCAATATAATCAATATATGAACCCATAACACACTAAGAAATACTTAATTTCAATCTCATATGATTAAGTTAGGGGTCGTCCATAATTGTCAACCATTTTCATAAGTGTGCAAAAAGCACACTTGAGGGAGGGGGTTAAAAATTTCGACATTTTTGCGTACACTTTTTTTTTATTTTCAGAAATTTTCGTTTCCATGGAGTTTGGTTTTATATTAGTTTAATGGTTAATGTACACTTTTTGATGGGGTGGGGGGGGGGGGGGTCTCAAAAAGTGTGCTTTTTGCAAAATTGTGAAAATGGTTGACAATTATGGACGTCCCCTTACACTGCTACCTTATATAAGCATAACTTGTCTGTATAAGGACAATACTGAAGGTTTTAAATCATATAAATATGATTACCTGGTAATCACTGGTTTTCAGTAGCAAAATTGTTATATCTTTCAAGGAAGCAAAAAAATATGTTTCTTTTTCAAAAATCAGTCTTTTCTGCCACCAAAAAAAAAAAAAGAATGCAGGTCGAGTAAACCAAAAGTTTTTTTTAGTTTTATAGCCTTTTATTTGTACATCAAATGCACAGCTTCAAAAACCACAAATTTTGTCCAACATGATTTAAAATGAAAAATGTGCAAATATAATTAGAAAGATACATGTAAATAACACACTTTTTGTCCATTATGTCCATTTTTATTGAGGGGCTTACCCAATGAAAACAGCAGAACAAACAGCACTTTAATATAATTGCATAAAAATGAAATTAAATGTCATAAATTAAACAACAGAAAATGTCATAAAATTTACAACTGAGTTTTCCCTTCACACTATTGCGGTTCTACACTTTTTAACAAGATATAAGAATAACATGTAAAACTAAATGATAACATGTCCAATAAACTTGCAAAACTAAAAAATAACAACAGATCAGTGAAAAACTAAATGCAGTAATGTATACCCAATAATTTAAAAAGATAGCTTGATGTTCCTAAACTTTAAACATTTCAACAAATGTAAACAAATTCTGTTTCTATGTGAAATGGACTACAGTAAGATATTACAGCCATTACAGGTTACATTCTCTACAAAAAGCCGTAGAATATTAATTGCACAAACAATATACGAGGTATTTAAAGTATTATAATACAGCATGTACATAAAGCACGTTTTGTTTTACTGCCTATAAATAATAAATATTCTATTAGCCATATGCTGCATATGTTTATAGTTTGATCAATTATTTCAATGAAATTGTCATCAAAGGAAAAACACATACATTAGAAATTTTGTTTTTATAATTAAAATATTTAGTAAGAGTTGGGATTATTTTATCATGATGTGTCACGTATACAGTACTCTAAGTATTATAGTGCCATTCAATCACCGTTAGAATGTACAGATCTAAAAGAACAGTCTGAATATTTCATTCAAAAGGTTTTCATGGACTGAAAACAATTGCATCACATATCTACCTTTCCTGTGAAGGTTCTAATTCTTATTTATATTTCCATATTTTGTAACTGGCATTTAAAGAACAATCCCAATTATTTGAGACCACTGTAGCTTTTTAACCAAACAAGGAGTTCATGTTCCAGGAAATGTTTTTAACAAAATCATTAATTAGAAACAGACCTTACAAGAAACAATTTCAGATAGTTCTACAATTTTATCAATCAAAATTTTCTTTTCTTTCTTATGCCTGGTAGTATTGACATAGTTAACTCAAAAAGAATTGGGAAGTTTGGATATAAACAAAAACATGGCCTCTTGATTATCACCAATATATGATATTACAGTACCATGTAAATTTTGACTATGGCTCCTTTTAAATAGTTATACAAATAGTCTCTCAATAATCACAAAACCTTTGTTTCCCAGAATTCCTTATGGCATTTATCACAATTTCCACAAACAATACATTTTAGCACCATCAATACTGATTGGTTAGCTCTTCCTTTTACTCATGGTTGATCTAAGCACAAGAGCGCCATCTATCCAACAATTGGGTCTATCTAACATGGCCTGCCACAGTGATATTTCCTCACCTCGGGCATCCATCCAATCCACTATTTTTCCACAACTTCTCCCTGAATATATAAAATCAAAGTACTTTAGTACTGATATGGAGTAACATGGACACAGTAGATTAGAATCAAGTAGTATACCAACGAGAAAAAAATTTATAAAATGATAAAACATGTCACTCTGTTTTTTTAATGATATGAAGATTTTTGCTGTTTTTTTCCCAGTTTTATGAAAACCCTTATGAACGGATACTGATTTATTTCCACTGACAGCTAACAAGTAAACCAATTGTGACAATTGACACCTTTATGTGTAAATGAACTGAATACATATATTCCCATTAATATTGTTGATGGAAATTGATATAGGCTTGTTGCTTTTCGGACTTGATAGATAAGACTTAACACGAAATTGATTTTCTGGAAATTTTGGTTTATTTAACAAAAGGATACAAAGAAAATCAATGGGACCTCTAATATGGGTCAATAACCTCAAGTTAGGCCCAATTTTACTGCTTTTATAATCCTAAGTTAGTTTTGAGATTTGTCGTATTGACAGCAGAATTCAGTCCTATTTCTCGTAACGTAGCAAATAAAAAATTCTAACTTCAGTCTAATTATACAAAATTCGAACACAATATTCATCTTCTTTACGTTATTAAAGCTTTAGACATTTCTAAACTAACGGGAAACTATCTTTATTGAAGAAATGTCTTTTATTGCCTTTGAAGATGCACGTGGAAAATGCTATGTTGATAATTTTTCCATATATGGATAATGTGACCTAATTTTATTATAAACATGCTGATTTGCATACTATAACATCCATTCCTTAATAAGAATCCAGTAATTTACATATGTATTACCCAAGAGGCAACACGCCATTCAGGTTCGGATTTCTCAATGTTTTTTATATAGCAAATGTAATTAAAAAGAGACACGAATGTCAATTAATACACAACGCACAGCGGGTTATTAAAAACAGCAATAACTATCATCAAGTATCAATAATGATCGATTTTAAACACGAAACCGATAAAAAATGGGGACACTGTCGAAAGATTTCAAGATCGACCACGTCTGATTGTATGTGCAACTTCTTTTGGACATCAAAGTGCAGCGAGGGTACAATTATTCGTTCTAACCCAAGGTGTAGAATGGATCAATTTAGACACCAATGTTTACAATTACCTATTCCTAAATTTAGTCTGACTCCTCCTAAAAAGTCGTTACTAGAGAGTTTATCATGATCCCAGATAGTTAATTCCAACGATTTCTCCTTCAGACTATCAACCGTGACATCATCAAACACCATCGTATAATTCCATACGGGATTACATTCTTTCTTTATCACTGGAGTTTTCCGCTTTTCTTTTTCTGGTTGCAACTGCCTGGAAAAATTTTAAAAAAATTTAAGTTGTTAGCTGGAAAACTTTACTCAAAACAAGCATGAACATTTCTCTACAGTCACTTGGCAGCCATTTAACAGTATTTTGTCTGTCAACAATAAGAAGGACCCCTCAACTATTTTCCTTTCAAAATCAGGATGATTAATCCTACACATTTTATGTGCTTGTATTGCTGTCCTTAGATAATGGAAGTATTTATCTGATATAATACAGTCCATTCTGACAAATGCTATCAATCATGTCATCTTTAAACAGCCATGGGGGTCGGGGCAGTTATTACCACCTTCTAAGATATTCCAGGCAAAATAGTTGACATGTCAATAATAAAATTGATTGATAAAAAAATTGTAAAAGAACACTGTAAAAGAAGGCTAAAAAGTACATATTATGTCGTACAGCACCGTAACACTATGTCAAGAGAGTAACCTCTCGTTGTACCTACCCTTTACAGAACGACACTATGTCAGGCCTCTCCTTGTACCTACCCTTTCCAGAACGACACTGTCACGAGAGAAACTTCTTCTTGTACCCACCCTTTACAGAACCACACTATGTCAAGAGAGAAACCTCTCCTTGTACCTACCCTTTACAGAACGACACTATGTCAAGAGAGAAACCTCTCCTTGTATCCAACCTTTACAGAACGACACTATGTCAAGAGAGAAACCTCTCCTTGTACCTACCCTTTACAGAACGACACTATGTCAAGAGAGAAACCTCTCCTTGTACCTACCCTTTACAGAACGACACTATGTCAAGAGAGAAACCTCTCCTTGTACCTACCCTTTACAGAACGGGTCAGAAAAACCATTGGATCTTACAGCAGTTAAATTTCTAGCCTCTTTAATCATCACATGCAACTGTCCTTTTTCTCCTGGCATTTTTGGTTTCTTGACTTTTTTTGGAGAAGGAGATGGTGAATCTTTGTTGACTTTTTCTGGTGGCACATACTTCAAACACAGGATTATGTCCCCTTTATAGGTCAGCAGTGAGCCTGGCTGTTCAAACTGAAATAAAACAATAATTCTTATTAAATAATCTAGTCCTCAATTTACTTTAAAAATTTTAAAACAACATATAAAGTACATCATTTAATGGCTCATAATCAATTGAGGATGATTACCTGGAACAATTGAGAAGGATTACCTGGAACAATGAAGAATGATTACCTGGAACAATGAAGGATGATTACCTGGAAAAATGAAGGATGATTACCTGGAACAATGATGGATGATTACCTGGAACAATGAAGGATGATTACCTGGAACAATGAAGGATGATTACCTGGAACAATTGAGTAGGATTACCTGGTGTAATGAAGGATGATTACCTGGAACAATGAAGAATGATTACCTGGAACAATGAAGGATGATTACCTGGGCAATGAAGGATGATTACCTGGAACAATGAAGGATGATTATCTGGAACAATGAAGGATGATTACCTGGGCAATGAAGGATGATTACCTGGGCAATGAAGGATGATTACCTGGAACAATGAAGGATGATTACCTGGAACAATGAAGGATGATTACCTGGAACAATGAAGGATGATTACCTGGACCAATTGAGGATGATTACCTGGGCTAATGAAGGATGATTACCTGGAACAATGAAGGATGATTACCTGGAACAATGAAGGATGATTACCTGGGCAATGAAGGATGATTACCTGGAACAATGAAGGATGATTACCTGGGCAATGAAGGATGATTACCTGGAACAATGAAGGATGATTACCTGGGCAATGAAGGATGATTACCTGGAACAATGAAGGATGATTACCTGGGCAATGAAGGATGATTACCTGGAACAATGAAGGATGATTACCTGGGCAATGAAGGATGGTTACCTGGGCAATGAAGGATGATTACCTGGGCAATGAAGGATGATTACCTGGGCAATGAAGGATGATTACCTGGACCAATTGAGGATGATTACCTGGGCTAATGAAGGATGATTACCTGGAACAATGAAGGATGATTACCTGGGCAATGAAGGATGATTACCTGGAACAATGAAGGATGATTACCTGGGCAATGAAGGATGGTTACCTGGGCAATGAAGGATGATTACCTGGGCAATGAAGGATGATTACCTGGGCAATGAAGGATGATTACCTGGACCAATTGAGGATGATTACCTGGGCTAATGAAGGATGATTACCTGGAACAATGAAGGATGATTACCTGGAACAATTGAGGATGATTACATGGCAATGAAGGATGATTATCTGGAACAATGAAGGATGGTTACCTGGAACAATGAAGAATGATTACCTGGAACAATGAAGGATGATTACCTGGGCAATGAAGGATGGTTACCTGGAACAATGAAGGATGATTACCTGGAACAATGAAGGATGATTACCTGGGCAATGAAGGATGATTACCTGGGCAATGAAGGATGATTACCTGGGCAATGAAGGATGATTACCTGGGCAATGAAGGATGATTACCTGGACCAATTGAGGATGATTACCTGGGCTAATGAAGGATGATTACCTGGAACAATGAAGGATGATTACCTGGAACAATTGAGGATGATTACATGGCAATGAAGGATGATTATCTGGAACAATGAAGGATGATTACCTGGGCAATGAAGGATGATTACCTGGAACAATGAAGGATGATTACCTGGAAAAATGAAGGATGATTACCTGGAACAATGAAGGATGATTACCTGGGCAATGAAGGATGATTACCTGGAACAATGAAGGATGATTACCTGGGCAATGAAGGATGATTACCTGGGCAATGAAGGATGATTACCTGGAACAATGAAGGATGATTACCTGGAACAATGAAGAATGATTACCTGGAACAATGAAGGATGATTACCTGGGCAATGAAGGATGATTACCTGGAACAATGAAGGATGATTACCTGGAACAATGAAGGATGATTACCTGGACCAATTGAGGATGATTACCTGGGCTAATGAAGGATGATTACCTGGAACAATGAAGGATGATTACCTGGAACAATTGAGGATGATTACATGGCAATGAAGGATGATTATCTGGAACAATGAAGGATGATTACCTGGGCAATGAAGGATGATTACCTGGAACAATGAAGGATGATTACCTGGAACAATGAAGGATGATTACCTGGGCAATGAAGGATGATTACCTGGAACAATGAAGGATAATTACCTGGAACAATGAAGGATGATTACCTGGGCAATGAAGGATGATTGCCTGGAACAATGAAGGATGATTACCTGGAACAATCAAGGATGATTACCTGGGCAATGAATGAGTAGTAACTGGTCAATAGCATCTTCACATTAACTGGGAAAATGAATAAAGAGTACTGGATCAATAGCTGAAAAATTGCTGATATTGGGCAAGGAAGCCAGGGCCCCAACAATACTTACACCACTGGGTCCCTAACAATATCTACACCACTGTGGCCCAACAATACCTACACCACTGAGGCCCCAACAATACCTACACAACGGAGGCTCCAACAATACCTACACCACAGGGGCCCTAACAATATCTACACCACTGAGGCCCCAACAATACCTACACCACTGGGGCCCCAACATTATCTACACTATTGAGGCCCCAACAATATCTACCATACACCACTGACCCCAACAATTCCTACACCACTGAGGCCCCAACAATACCTACACCACGGAGGCCCCAACAATACCTACACCACGGGGGCCCCAACAATACCTACACCACTTAGGCCCCAACAATACCTACACCACTGAGGCCCAAGCAATACCTACACTATTGAGGCCCCAACAGTACCTACACGAATATGGCCCCAACATTACCTAAACCACTGAGCCCCCAACAATACCTACACCATTGTGGCCCCAACAATACCTACACCACTGGGGCCCCAACAATACATACACCACTGGGGTCCAACAATACCTACACCACTGGGACCCCAACAATTCCTACATCACTGAGCCCCAACAATACCTACACCACAGAGGCCCCAACAATACTTACACCACGGGGGCCTCAACAATACCTACACGACTGGGGCCCCAACAATACCTACACTATTGAGGCCCCAACAATACCTACACCACAGAGGCCCCAACAATACTTACACCACGGGGGCCCCAACAATACCTACACCACAGAGGCCCCAACAATATCTACCATACACCACTGACCCCAACAATTCCTACACCACTGAGGCCCCAACAATACCTACACCACTGGGGCCCCAATTATGCCTACACCACGGGGGCCCCAACAATACCTACACCACAGAGGCCCCAACAATATCTACCATACACCACTGACCCCAACAATTCCTACACCACTGAGGCCCCAACAATACCTACACCACTGGGGCCCCAATTATGCCTACACCACTGGGGCCCTAACAATACCTAACATACACCACTGGGACCCCAACAATTCCTATACCACTGAGGCCCCAACAATACCTACACCATGGAGGCCCCAACAATACCTACACCACGGGGGCTCGAACAATACCTACACCACTTAGACCCCAACAATACCTACACCACTTAGGCCCCAACAATACCTACACCACTTAGGCCCCAACAATACCTACACCACGGAGGCCCCAACAATACCTACACCACTGGGACCCCAACAATACCTACACCACTGGGGCCCCAATAATACCTACACCACTGGGGCCCTAATTATGCCTACACCAATGGGGCCCCAACAATACCTACACCACTGGGGCCCTAACAATACATACACCACTCGGACCCCAACAATACCTACACCACTGAAGCCCCAACAATCCCTACACCACGGGGCCTCAAATATACTTACACTATTGAGGCCCCAACATACACCACTCAGCCACTGGGGCCCAACAAATATTTAATCATGAGAATTTGCATTTATACAATATTTCATTAAAAATAAATTGATTTGTATTATGCATCAGGAAGTATCCATGTTAAAACTAAAATATAGGTAATATTTCATATAAATCATATTTCCATTTTTTAGACATATTTTTTAGATGATGAAATGTGATTTATACGAAATATGCACAAAGTAAAACAATACCTGAATCACTGATGTACAACGTTCTTTGACAATTAAACAACTAATGGGTTATATTTAGAAAACTACAATATACCAAATACCATATATCATCTATTTCCATAGAAACAAATGTTTGACAAAAAGTTAGTATGCAATTGGGATGAAATTATATACAATTATGGCCCCTCATTGCAGGCAATATCGTGTTTTATGGAACACTTAAAAGAGATGTCGGCCCATGTGGATAATCTGTTTAAAAGTTCCATAAAACATATGATATTGCTTGCACTGAGCTGCCACACAAAATTGTTTTATTATATTTCATTGTAAATTTTCCACTTTAATTCTTGGTCAATTAAAAATATTCATGTTTTATTTATATACAAGTATGTATATTTTTTGGATTTCATTCTTGTACCAAAAAATGTCAACTGCATGTGCAATATATCATAAAATATGGGTTAGTGAGCAATACATTGTTTTAATGGAAGCTTAAATTATGAAATGTAATACAATGCAATATAATATAGTAATAACAGTTGTTTGTTTAATTCTAAAGATACAGTCAAAAGTAGTATCTAAAGATACAGTATCTAAAGATACAGTCAAAAGTAGTATCTAAAGATAGGGCCAAAAGTAGTATTTAAAGATACAGTCAAAAGTAGTATCTTAAGATACAGTCAAAAGTAGTATCTAAAGATGTGCCAAAGGTAGTATCTAAAGATACAGTCAAAAGTAGTATCTAAAGATACAGTCAAAAGTAGTATCTAAAGATAGTCAAAAGGAGTATCTAACGATACAGTCAAAAGTAGGATTTAATGATACAGTCAAAAGTAGTATTGCACAAATTATGATAAATATTGCACCTGTCAGAATATTAATAAATATGCATACCTAAAATCTATAATTAGATGAGTACCAATATGTTAATTTGTCACAGTAAAAAAGAGATAAATGCTAAAAACTATTGTACAAATTCCTGAGTAATTATTTTTATTCTTGGATTGAATGTTATAACGTCATATTCCATCAATTTTATGGCATAAATTTGAACAAACCAAAGTATAATGCAAAATTACTAAAACATCATTTTTATATAATGGACCAAAATTAAAAAGGACAATTGACATGTACCTAGTTTTGACAAAATGGATGTTAAATGATGACAATTTTTTTATTTTCTTTATCAAAACCAAGGCACCCAGAAGGGTTATGACAACAACTAACTACATGTAAACCATTATTTTTTTAATGTAATTATACATATATCCTTATGCCGAGTAAAATTAAAAATAACTTTTATCCCAAGCTTATAGAATGGCACAGTGTAAATCCTTATGCCAATAATTGGCATGGTATAATTCATGCTCAATATTGGCATGGTGTAAATCTAGGGTAGGGAGGTATAATGGTAAAGCATCTAGTGTATTAGAAATAATTTAATACATATATATATATGTAACAATAATTTAATTAGAAAACGGGACTCTGCCTGTGCTATGGAGTATTTGATATAACCAGGGATGTCAACAAGGGTAATGTTACATTTAAAATTAGTGTGTGTCTAATACATGATTTGTCACAATTCATACAGAGATAACAAAATGGCTGCTCCTTCAAACTAAAGGTATTAATAGTGACAAGACAGAGACAAAATCCATTGATACTATCAAAATCCCTTTATAGTAAGGTTTCAATGAAGTAATCTTATCAAAATTAAGTTGTAAATAAAAAATTGCCCATCTGAAATGGTGAGTTGAAGATCATGTGCCTTATTACAAGGAGAATGGTTAACAATGTTGTCATAGTCATCTGTGTCAAAAACTGTAGGAGAAGTTGATTACAAAAAATGTCTGTACCATATGGTACAAAATTAATGGGAAATTAATGGAATGTAATTCATCCAAATGTTCCATAATAATAATGACTTTCTGTCAAGTTTCATAGATCTGGGTTAAAAACTGTAGAAATAGTTGATTGCACAAAATGCTATTTAATTAAAATGACATCTTTAAATTTCTTCCCCCTTTTTTATTGCCCCTGGTGGATGCAATAACAAAAAGGGGGATAGCCACTGAATGACTTCATTCTAATTAGATTGCATGCAAAACATTTCTTCTGTAAAAATTAAAAAAAAATAATGAAGTTCCTAATGTCAATGATATATATATATATATATATAAATACATGGCAAAATCTGTATCACAATTTGTTATATTATCAGGATGAACTATAGGCCCTAGGGCTGATATTGACTGAGTAATGATACTGTATTACCAGGATGAACTATGGGCCCTAGAGCTGATATTGACTGAGTAATGATACTGTACTGTATATTTAACTTAATAAAATAGAGACATTGAGGTACAATACAGATTTAGCTATTTTATTTGCCGTATGCGATATAGATTTATCACTCCCAGGATGACATAGATGTAAATAAAGAACCTTTACTGAAGTTAAAAAAATCATGTATTTAGTACTAAATATATGGAAAAAAAAATCTAGATATACTGGTTCTACATGATATTACATGTACTTGCTTGCCAAGGGTAATATTAATGAAAGGAGGTAAACATTGATAAGCAAAAAAATAATTATATGTTCAATATGGTACTATATTATACCTTCCCAGCTGGTATCTGTAAAACAAGTCACATTCCAATAAAGAATTACCATAAATACTGTGTGGCTTATTTCTTACCTAGTTATAATCATATTAGTTGACTGGTATTTTATTGAGTCTCAAACAATATTTGAGAACATGTCACTTCATTAAGGATTATCAAACTTATATGGGTATTTATGTACAATGAAGCCTTTAAAATTGTCAACTTAATATTGTGATACATATAATTACATGGGGTTGTTAGGGCATGTGAATCATTTCAGCCCTGCAATCATAACCAATCAAATACAAGAAGGGTCTCGATCTTAAACAAAATGGTTAGTTGGTTGTTTGGTGTTTACCACCACTTTCAGCAATTTTTCAGCCATATCTTGGCGTCCAGTTTTTATTTGGGGAGGAAGCCGGAGTACCGGAGAAAACCCCGATCTGCAGTAGGAAAACTGGCAATCCTTGTCAATTTAGAGTCAAGTACACCCTGCCCACAGTGAGACTCGAACCCACAACCTCGGTGTTGACAGACCACGTGATCAATAGTAGACGAACTACCTTAGCCACTCAGCCAACAAGGCCCCTAAACAAAATGGACTCAAGACTTTAACATGAGGACTGTATAGACCTTCAACATCTTTTTGCATAAGCGTATTTTATCAATTCAAAGAGATGACATTTTCTTTTTATACTTGTCATTTTTCCAAGAGGTTTGTTTAAATCTACCTACCCTCTCCTGCAATTTGTACCACTTTGGTGCAGAGTCTCCAAATCTGTAGTAGTCAAAATTAATTGTAACTTCTCCAAGGAAATCATTTCTACCAAATCTATCATTGTGCCACACTGTTACCCATACTGTTCTATTCTCCAATTCACTCTTAGATATTAAATACTGCAAAGACAGGAAAAAGATACAAACCAGTCCCATTACAACTTTCACAATTTAGGCAAATCAGGTAATACATTTTCGTAAAAAACTTTCTGCTACTGTCAATCAAATTTCATTTTCTTAATATTATCTAATGGGCCCCCTATGTGCTTCACAAATAGAATATTCATTTCATGGCTTTATCTGCAAGTTACAACATTTTGTAACAAATATGAAATTTTCACTAGAAAAAACAACTGCAGTGCCTATTTATAAAGAGAATTTTGTATTATTGCTTTCCTGAATTGAGTAGCTATTTATGAAACCCAATCATAATTGTCCATCAAAGACTATAAACTTGATGACATAAAATATTAACCTATACATAAGCAACAAAATCCCTAGAGACCACTGTGCAGATCACTTGTACTTCAAGCAATGATTGAAATCCTTAGAGACTTGACAACCAATTAAGATCTATCAGTGTGACAGACACAGCTGAGGAAAGACCATCTTATGGCAAAATGAACACGGCTCCGAAATGACAGTTACCAGACTGCAGAATAATGTAAACACTGCACTGTCTAGCCATTGTAATCATTATCAATCAGAAGCTTGTCCTGGCTCAATATCAGCATTCTGTCATTAATTGAAGATGGAATGTCACAAATCTTATAGATAATATCAATTAATTATAAGAACTCTTCTCCAGGGTCATTCAGAACTGCTGGAATTTATGTTTTAATTATACGAATTCTTCTCCAGGGTCATTGGGAACTGCTGGAATTTATGTTTTAATTGTAAGAATTCTTCTCCAGTGCCATTGAGAACTGCTGATAATGGAATCTATGTTTAAATAATTATACTTCTTAACTCTTTTATCTGTTTAATATCATTCCAGCAATATTAGGTCTAAGATCACTGCATTATGTTACATCTCTCCTGAAAAATGCCGCACTTCCTTTGATCGCTGCTTGCCAAATAACAATTTGTAATTAACATAGCTTTCATTTAAATATCTAATATCTTCTAAGAACTGATTACATTTTCAGGTTTATACAAATCTGGAATGTTTGTGAAAACTTGATGCCACATCAAACGTCTGAATATCTTGTACTCAGCAATATAAAGCACTGAATATTCATTAATACCGATTTAAAATTCAATAATACCGATATACTTTATGAGACATGAACAGTTTTACCATTATACGTCTGTGACATTCCATGTAATTGCTATTAGGACATATATAATATTGGATACTTCAATGTCAAAGCACCAGTAAACGTCAATGAAAGGAATATAAACCAAGTTGTTTTGCATTTATATTAGCAATGAGACTTATTTATAGATTAATGATATATATATTTTACTGATGTAAAAGCTCTGTCTAACGTGTCTAATCTTCATTTTAGAATTGAATGCTTTCAGTAGTTTCATAACGCTGACAGTTGCATATATGGTATAAAGAAAAGCCTCACACATATTTTACTATTGAATCCTTATGACACAAAATGTACTACATTTCATTGTTTAAGGACAGACTTTTAAATTAATTGAATATTTCATTTAAATTTTATTTGATAAAAGAAAAATGTGCAATCAGCTTTGATGTTGTAGCATCCAAGTCTGAAACATCTGGGTTGCAAAGCAAGTGCCTTAATCCACGTGGAATGTCGAATAAAGGTGGAATCTTTTACAATTTGTTGGAAGAAAGTAAGTGGTCTGTGTAAAAAAATGAAGTTGCTATACAAAAACAATACCATTGTCTATAAAGTTTGCTGAATGACTGTTCCCATGTCTATAAAAGTTGACAAACATTTCTTGCACAATTTCATGATATCAGGAGAACATATAATGACATTTCAGCCCTTGTATGAAGATCAATACACATAGATACTGCAGGAATAACTTGGATACAAATAATGGGGACAAAATTTTTTGTTAATATTACCAGGAGAGGTAGTAGATTAAGTTTCCAAAAGACAGTATACAGATCTAAGAACTACAATCCAGACCCCCCAGACATCTTCTCCCTTATCTGTATATACTTACCCTCAACTTCTCATCAAAGACAGGATTTAGTGTGTGTTTCTTGATTTTTGTTTTTCTTTTCCCACTTCTTGTTTTGTCTGGCAGTAAGTAGGTCTTCACATATCTAGAGAGTAAATAGAGCCGTGGACATTAACAGGTTTAAGTAAGTCTTCACATATCTAGGGAGTAAATAGCGGCGTGGACATTAACAGGTTTAAGTAAGTCTTCACATATCTAGGGAGTAAATAGCGGCGTGGACATTAACAGGTTTAAGTAAGTCTTCACATATCTAGGGAGTAAATAGAGCCGTGGACATTAACAGGTTTAAGTAAGTCTTCACATAATTGTTAAATTAAGACAACCATTATAACAGGCCAAAGCCTACCTTGAAAGAAAAAAAGTTATAGCCCTAACAAAATTAGTTTTGGATGGCTGCTCAGACGAGGCCCTAACAAATCACATCAATTCTGATTATTATTGCTATAAGGCGTCTATCACAAAGTGGCTGGGCCCTAACAAATCACATCAATTCTGATTATTATTGCTATAAGGCGTCTATCACAAAGTGGCGGGGCCCTAACAAATCACATCAATTCTGATTATTATTGCTATAAGGCGTCTATCACAAAGTGGCTGGGCCCTAACAAATCACATCAATTCTGATTATTATTGCTATAAGGCGTCTATCACAAAGTGGCTGGGCCCTAACAAATCACATCAATTCTGATTATTATTGCTATAAGGCGTCTATCACAAAGTGGCGGGGCCCTAACAAATCACATCAATTCTGATTATTATTGCTATAAGGCGTCTATCACAAAGTGGCTGGGCCCTAACAAATCACATCAATTCTGATTATTATTGCTATAAGGCGTCTATCACAAAGTGGCTGGGCCCTAACAAATCACATCAATTCTGATTATTATTGCTATAAGGCGTCTATCACAAAGTGGCTGGGCCCTAACAAATCACATCAATTCTGATTATTATTGCTATAAGGCGTCTATCACAAAGTGGCGGGGCCCTAACAAATCACATCAATTCTGATTATTATTGCTATAAGGCGTCTATCACAAAGTGGCTGGGCCCTAACAAATCACATCAATTCTGATTATTATTGCTATAAGGCGTCTATCACAAAGTGGCTGGGCCCTAACAAATCACATCAATTCTGATTATTATTGCTGGAGGTACAAAGAAACCAAAAAACTAATTGCCATTCCATAAAACAAGTTGTTTGTAAATTGTATTTGTACTATATACCATCAATCCAGACTATAATAATGAAGTCACTGCTAATGGTTTTTATCACAAGATAAAATTATGTTGACTGAAGATTACTGATATTTTACCTCCAAGGGAGTTGTGTCTGAAATGCTTTAATGTAACAAAAACTCATTCTTAATACTAAGAGCATAATCAACTCATGACAGGCAGATATGCCTTCTGGTTGAATACCACAGATTTGACATCAATCAGTACATATAGCAGATAAGCACGAAATTTAAATTTCTAATTCCATGCAAACATTATGATACTTTATCAGTAGTACTGATAACAATAGCACCTAACAATCAATGTTCTTGTCTTAAGTAAAATACATACGGATCAGATCTATTTCTGCGTGTATCTGCTGGAGCTAATCCTTTACACTGACATATATGTATTTCTAACGTTCCGGTCCTGTAGTTATAGTCCAGTCCAAACTGTATATCTCCAGTAATGGGAATTTTCCCATAGTCCACTTCACCAGCGTTACTATAGTAACTTGCTATACTTTCTCTACTTTCCTGAAATATTTTAATAGGTTACATGGACAGGCACATTTAACTCATGTTGAGATTGCCACATTTTTCACACATTTTTTGTTTAAGTATCTAGCATTCTACTATTAGCAACAGTCTTCAGCTAAGTTTGAAAAATGTAGATTTACAAGCCTGGTGGGAAATAAAATCCAATTTAATTATGGAAAATTTACTTTTTAAACTTGGAAGCCCAGATAATGTTCATAATTGTTATCTGGTAACCAATTATAAAGAAGTGATTAGTTCAGAACCATAAACTTTTTATTTATTTATATGTTATTTTCTATAAACTTGTGTATCCCATGTTTGTAATTGTCTTACAATTTGATGAATTTGAGCTCGAATGTGGCTTTATAATCAGTCATTCGTTTGTACTTTTCAAATAATTTGCTTAATTACTGACTGGCGTCTTGTATCACCAAGTTTCCTATAAATAGGAAGAACTATGTATACCCAGGGGAGACAACTGTTTGTTGACTGAAATCAATCAATACATTCATCTGCTACATTTGTATTTCATTATTTATTCATTTATTAGTAAATGGTTTGAGAGCGTCCTTCAATGGAGAATATTGCGACACAGTTTACATGTAGGGTTTCTGCCGTCTGGAACACCTGCTTTCATGTTTATTCTAACGTGGCTGGCTTTATCTGTCGAACAATTTAATACTAAAGGCACCCTTAGCTCAAACACATTCCTGTAGAAAATAGATGATTCTGTGCCAACCTTGCTTTCAAACAATGTAATACTAATGGCACCCTGAGCCATGGGCAGGGGTTACCACACTCCAAAAAAGTAGGGAGAAGTCACTTCTCCCTGGCAGCCAAACAGGAAGAAGTGAGGCCCTGTTAGGGAGACTTCAAGGAGACACTAGGGAGAAGTCAAGGGAACCTTACAAATAATTTCGCAGTCGTTACATAACATTTTTCTTTTATTTACACCAAATTTTTTTATAATTGTGGATTTCCAGGATTATTGCTCTCGTGTTTTTAAACTATAACACACTTGGATTCAGTTTTTTCAGCACATAACTTTTATCATTAATCAATGAAAAAAGCACCAGATATAGCCACTATTTTTCTATCTACTTCAGTACTTGTAGCCATACAAGGTATTAACAAATAAAAATAGATCAACTAAAAATATTTCTATAGATGTAGACATAAACATCATTCATGAAGTTCTTGTATACATCATAATATTCCTAAGAGTTTGTTATGAACATGCCATGTTTATCTGTGCAAAATTTCCAAAGAAGATAAATAGAATAACATTACATGTACATTAAACCCAGAAATAATTTTCTGTTTAGCACACTTCCACTTGCACAAAGTTGTGCCGAAACCAAATTGCTTCATAGGACACAATCTACAGAAATTATCATGATGTCAATAATGACTATATATATCTTTATTATTTCGATTGCAGCTCAAATATTTATCAAAGAAATGATTAAAATTAATATACTTTGAAAGAACTTTAAGTTTCAAACAAAAATAAAAAGTGCTTGTTTATCAAATGATTAAGATTTTTTATTATTAAACCATTGTACTTTACTTTTCTTCATTGTTCACTTCCAATAATTAGACATATCTGGGAAATAAACAAATGGCGCGTAACCGATTTGAAACACGTAAATCGTTTGAAAAAATGTTAAATACACAAATTCTTTGCCGTTTTTATTGGAATTACATATTGACTAACAAAGTGGTAGTCTGGGCAAATTATTTGGCCCAGATATATAAGTATTTTCTGTGAACCATCAGGCGACTTCCACTTCGCTATTGAGGAGTCTTACGGCGACTTCAGGTCCCAGGAGGGCTACTTTGTCGGCCACTTCGCCCAGTGTGGCGAGCCTTGCATGGGTGACATTTTTATTTGCATGCTTTACATTTTCTATAACACCAACATGAACCACAGGTATTCAGTAAAAATCATAACAAACCATACACCAATCTGTACAACAACATACAATATTACCAATATGGGCTTTCCTTAGAAGTAAATATGCACAACCAACACAACACTGTATGTACGTACAGCTTTCACAGATAAAAATAACAATATTTGTACTGTAGGAAAATTAAGTAATGTCTGCTGTCCAGTTTACTGCTCAGGGTTAAAATCTCAATATGAAGGTCAAAAATACCAATCAAAATACATGTATATAGTATGTATACTAGCCAAATTCCCCAACAGTTTGTTAACTTCATAAAGGGAGCACTGACACATGTAGTTTAATTCAGTTTAACATCTCCACTGAATGAGTGCTTTTAGTTATTTTTTGTTGTCAAGAAAGCTTTGAAACCCGAAATCTAAATAAGTAATAACTACATACTGCAGATAAAAGGTTGCCACGACTACCACCCAGGGAACTATGGAGTGATCTGTGAGATCTAACAATTTCATCAATATCCATATCTTCTTCACTTTCTTTCTGTAAAAAGTAAACAGAACAGTTAAGTGTTAAAAGGAAGAGTAATAGGTAAAATACCATTTCCAAAGATCTTTATCAGTAGTTTTGAATTTTAGCCATGACGAAACATTTCATTCAAGCACCCCAGAGATCTTTATAAGTAAATTGTGACTCACAGCAATAGTGGAACATTACAATCGAGCACCCCAGAGAACTGTAACAGTTAGCTGTGAGTTTAATCTCTGATGTTGCATTTAATTCAAGCACCCCTACTGCTTTAGGTCAGTTTTTGCCAGTATTAACATAAATGGCCACCAATATATGGCTGAAACACATTTGAAGGACAATTAATCTTTTTTGTGTCTGACTTTGAACAAACACAATTAAATTTCAAGACAGCCATATGAGGTTAATTAACTTTGATCTATGTCGTTCCATGCCAGAATAGCCATGATCAATGGTTACAAAGTATGGATTGTCTTAACTTATGACCCTTTAATTAAAACTTACATCTGTAACGGTTGAGATCTTGGAAGATCCCATTGATGTATGACTTTGTAGACTGTCTGTTCTCCGATGTTCTGGAGTATTTTCCTGTGTAGACGTCCCACTGACATGACCACTGTCCTCTAAACTTGCTGACCCTTCTGAACTGGCTCGCGGTGACAAATTAGTAATAGATTCAACTTCTGAAAATAACATGTCATATTTTTCCAATTTAGTTGCAAGTTATTGATCAAATCAATTTCTGTAACAAAGGGATGGTGAAAATATGAAACTGGTTTAAAGTACCAGGAAACTCCTTGAAATTTCATACATATACATTAACATGCTTTCTCATGCAGAAATATGAAATAAATTATTCATTTTTTAAAATTATGTCTACTGTAGAAATTAATGTGTGTTCAAAAATACTGACATATGTTTAAAAGGGCTGGTCTAAACAATAAAAGATATTCTTGGTATAACCCATTTACAAGAAATGGTCTAATACTTATATGATAGATTCAGAAGGCCTGGTCTATTCTAGGATGACAGATTGACAGGAATTGGTCTAAAAATTTAATTCTTTCACTGGAAAAATGTGCGTATCCTAAAAAAGTAACCAATCAAAACGAAAAATTGCTAAAGTGCACCTCACTTGTCGTAAGGTGTATACAGCATCAATAACAATTTTGTTTGAATCAATTTCATTATTTAAGACTAACATTTATTTTAGAAGATTTATACACAGAATCAAAACAAAACTTTTAATAGCATATTTCATTCATGGAAAACATAGTATTAAAATATTTATAGAACTAAAAAAAATGTTACTGTTTGAAATGGAACATTTAAGGCAAAGAAAAGATAAAACTTTGATTTCAACAACCTGGAACTAGAACTGGTGCTACAAAATATTAGTACAGACTGAAAATTCTATTGGTGCTCCAAAATATTGGAGCAGACTGAAAATTCTACTGGTGCTCCAAAATATTAGAGGAGACTGAAAATTCTACTGGTGCTCCAAAATATTGGAGGAGACTGAAAATTATACTGGTGCTCCAAAATAATTTTGTTTAAAGACAGAAAATGAACTCTACTTGTGTTAGCAGCTTGATAAATACAAATGGCTTAAACTATCAAACTCTAATAGGATTGGAATGATAAAAAGTGACAGAAAACATCTAACACACACAGCATTTTTGTAAGATTGTGAACTATATTTATAAATGCATGGTGTTATAGTTTGCAACTAAATAATTTTGTAAAAAACACCTTTTAAGTTATGTAGAACATGCAGTACATTTTCTGACATTTGGCATAAATACAGGTAGAGTTAAATCAAATATTGGCACTGGTTTAAGAATATTATATCCAAATGCAAGCATATATCGCTATCAAGTTCTTAATATATTTTTTTAACAAATTATGACAAAAAATATACATGCAATTTAAAATTAAAAAATTCCCAAAGGTAATTAATTAACCAATATAAAAAGGGAGATAATTTGAATGAGATATACAAGCATTAAAGCACAAGTTTGATCAAGATTTGGTCCAAACAAATCCCAATAGCCATAACTGTACATTCATTTTTTCTTCAATTAAGAGGGAACCATATGAAAGGCAGCTGCATAGCATTTATTCTGTCAGTTTAAAGCCAAGGCAAGTTTAAATTAAATAAGCATTGAAAATTAATTGAAATCAATTAAAAAACTGGTTGCAAATGTTAGTCTAAAGTAACCATGACAACCTCCACCTGTGATTTGTACCTGTCTCATTCCAATCCTGATTATTTAATTTGGGCATCTGCTGCAAAGCCAGGCCACATGCAGGGGTTTCAGATTGCAGGGCAGGGTTTATTAAAGCAAGAGAAGTAGTTTCAGAAAAGTCTGACTGAGGACTAGAGTCCCTTATAACAGGTTCTGATGTCAGCCATTGTTTAACTAAAACTTCACGAGACACACTGTGACCCACAAGGTCAATGTTCTGAGATGTAATGTCCTTGACCTGCTGGTCAGAATTTTCATCTGCCAATGAAGCACACAACGTTTCCTCTGAGTCTATACTTCTGTCAGTCAGTGTAATATCTGATGCATCTGCTTGCAAAGGTGCATGGCTGTCTGCGGAAAGTATGTCAGTTTCCTTAGGTGCACTCTTCTGAGTCCTCACTACCTTTGAAACATCTTCATTTTCTTTTTCTTTAATCATTCTTTTTTTTCTTCTTTTGGGTATAGGTGGATTATCTTCTTGTAGCATACTATCAATTTTGTCAGAGTAACTGTCAAGATCAGATTTTGCATTTGCCAGAGTTATGGAACTTTGTTTTGTAAACTGACTGACAACTACTGATCTCAGACTGTCTTCTGATTGGTCAGAAACTGAATATGCCTGTTCAGATTTATGTCCATCAGAAGCAATTACTTTATCCGAGTCTTTACGAGCATCCAAAACATGATCATTAGGAATTGTCCCATGATGCAGTATAATAGACTGCACATTTTCTGTATCATTACTCTTAAGACTGTGATCTGCTGTGCCATCATGTTTGCTAACTGGATAAATTTCATGAGTTTTCATATCAATTGAATTAATGTCAGACTGTGTATATCTTTCATGAATTAAATTACTTTGTACAAAGATTGATTTATCATTTAGATCCATTGGTCTGGACAATACATCACTCTCAAAGACGTTATCTAAATTTAAGTCATTGCTATCTTTCTTGGAGTTTTGTGCCTCCATGTAGCATTCTAAGGCCACATGTTCTTTCACATCCTGGTAAAATCTTTCCAGCTCCTCTGTGCTGATCTTTGTTTTATTCAAGATCATTTCTTTTATATTATCAGAAGTTTCTATATTTTCCACATCTTGGTTTAGTTCAACAGAAAATGTTTCGCCTGTTTCCAGGATATCAACTTCATGTGGCACAATAATACGAACACCTTCTTTACAATGACCCTTAAATGATTCTGAATCATGTATCTCACCCCTCGAGCTAATATCTGCTGGCAGTATTCCATCATCTTCAGTTTCTTGTATAATCACTTCAGGAATATATGAATAATTTACAATCTCTCCTTTATTCATTTCACCATTCTGATTTTCATCAACATGACTTCCTGTTCCTGTAGACAGATCCTGTTTTCCTCTGTTTTGATTTGATTCAACAGATGTGTCTGATTCACTATGCTCCGACTCTTCATGTATAACACTTAATTCGTCTGAATCTGATCCGGCAGTAGCCATTAATGAAGACAACAATAAATCACGATTCTGGGCAAACTGTTCCTCAATATAGCTGAGCAATTCCTCATCCAAAGGCAAGTTATTACTCCTAATCAAATCTGCTATGTCTTCCAGAGACAAATTTTCTACATTTATTTCATCACTTTGACCCGAGTCAAAGCTAAGTTTGTCAAGGTCTTCAACAGAATCCCGAGTTGTTATTTCCCTTTCATCAGGATTTACGTCTCCCGTTGATCGAGGATTTAAAGTTTCATTGCAATGGTTTGATGGTTCCATATTCATACCTTCATTTTTACCAGAATCACTTGCAGCTGACGACACCAATTTTTCTGATTTTGCTGTAGGTAACAACAGATTTTTCTCCACCTTAACAATCTGAACAGGACTGATCATTTCTTCTATCACGTGACCTGGAGTTGTTTTATTTTCATTTGCTTGCTCTCTGTTTTGAATAATTTTCCTTTCCTTGGAATTGTTTGTACTTTCATTCCCTTTTTCTAACACTGCAGTTTGATTAATCACTGGTAATTCTTTCAACACTGTACTTTCTGTTCTTACTTGTTTTTCTGTTGTGTGAACGGGAGTCATTTTATTTCCATCTCCTTGCTCTCTGGTTTGAAATATTTCCTTTTCCTTGGAATAGTTTGTTAGTTCTTTCCCCTTTTTCATCTCTGCTGTTTGACTATCCTCTTTCAACATTGTATGTTTTGTTTTTGCTTGTTTTTCTATCTCTTGAATCAGAGTTGTTTTATTTTCATTTATATGCTCTCTGGGTAGAATTATTTCCTGTTTTTCTTTTTGACTATTTCCACCTTTTCCATCAGCTGTTTGATTATTCCCTGGAAATTCTTTCAACACTGCACTTTCTGTTTTTGCTGGTTTTTCTGCCACTTGAACCTGAATCGTTTCATTTTCCTTTTCCATAGTATAGTTAATACTTTCTTTCCCCTTTTCTACCTCAGCTGTTTGATTTTTCACTGGTAATTCTTTCAACATTGGACTTTCCGTTTTTACTTCTACACTTGTTTCTTCTTCTTTTGCTAGAGTTTCCTTATTTTCCGTCTTCTTCTTCTTTTTTAACTGTTTCAATTTTTTCCCTTTTGCTCTACTTAATGACCCCGTATCACTCATGTCTGTAGATTCTTCCACAGACAAATCAGCCAATGCAATGTTAAATATCTGATCAAACTCCAGATCTTTTTGGTCTGACGATTGTCTCAATTCTGTTTTCCTTTCCTTTGTCTCAGATTTGGATGGATTGCTTGTCAATTGTACTTCAGAAACAATGTTCTCAAAAGACTGATCGGCAGCTGTTTGGTATATAGACCGCTTTTCATGGATGCCTATGACTTTCTTTTCATGATCTGCAGCCCTTTTTTCATGGTTGCCTGTGACTTTCTCTTGATGATCTGCAGCCATTTTTTCATGGATGCCTGTGACTTTCTCTTGAGATTTTTTACTATTTTCATTCTTTGTGCTATCCTTTGCCACTTCTGGTACATATGTATTTTGAGACTTGTTGGTGTCACATTTTTGTGATGGATCTGAAGTGTGTGATTTTGTTACAGACTTTTCTTCCAGTTTGGATTCTACAACTTCTATCGGTGCTGCATTGACTGGTTTAGTTGTTACACTTACAGGTACTGCTTCCACTGGTTTTTTCACTGATTTAGTCTCTGAATGCTTTCTATCAGACTTATTCTCATCTGAATGATGTTCTGAATTTTGTCCCAAATCTTGTTTTGACTTTTTGTTTTCTGTTCTTTCCGAACTAATACCAGACTTTTTTAGACCTTTTTGAACATCTGATTTTGCAGAAGTTTCTGATACGTCTTTATTCAATTCCATTTCTTTGTCTACTTTTTTCACTTGTCCTTGTGGTTTGAAGTCTATGTTAGATTTTTCATTTAACTGTGCAGATTGTTTGTGAATCATTTCGGACTTGTCACTACCTGCACCTTGCAACCCTTCACCACTGTATGTGGACGCTTGGACAAGGTCAAGGTTAATATAACTATTGTCTTCATTATCAACGTCTCCCTCAATGTCACTAACTGAAATTTCAGATATTCGAACAAAAGCCTTTCCCCCGTGAAAATCAAAAGTATCAACCCTGCCCTTACCTGAATGACCCCCATGGTTAGCCTCTCTGTCGTCAATGGGACCTATGAAAGAGATACAAGTCAATCATGCATACACAAATACAGGTGATCCTGAACTTTATAACAACAGTTCATGCTACAGAGACTGCGATAATCTTGAACTTTATAACAACAGTTCATGCTACAGCGACTGAGAAAATCTTGAACTTTATAACAACAGTTCATGCTACAGAGACTGAGAAAATATAACTGTTTGGTCCAAATAAGTATCACCATTTTGTGACAGATTTTGATAATCCAAAATAAATCATGCAAAATTCATGTTTTGGCATTATTTGACAGGAAAAAAAAACCAATACAGACATTTTTATTTAACACAATATTTCTATGGCAAGTATGAATCAATTTGTTGTTATGTAGAGACAGAACAATTTATATATTAATATAAAGTCAACAAGACCTTAAGGTTACATAAACTGTGTAAGAGACTAGCATGTCTTGATGAAATGTATAAGTTGTCAATATTTTTTTAAAGAATTTTGTGTTAATATACACAGAAAATACATGTACAAGTAGTTAGAAAAAATCTGTCAATCATTTGTGGACCATGTTAACCGGTGCAAGACAAGTAGTTTCCCTAAAGTGGACATGGAGTCATATACATGTTTTGGTTTGTTTTTTTTTAAAGTTAATAAAACTTAATATTTAAACTAATTGATACATGTATATTCATGATATAAAATGTAAAATAAGCAATAAATAAATAAATACAACATAAACAGCTAATAACATATTCCCTGACAACATCTGGTGAGTTTGACCCCAGGTCAGGCAAAAAATATAAGTGGTTTGTTATGGTTAGAAAAAGGACACAAAATTGAGTTTTATATAAAACCAAAGGCTCCCAGGAGTCGGTCATTGCTCATCTGACATACATGTTCATGAATGTTAGAAAAAGTTAAATCTGCCAAAGTATTTTAAGGCTAAATAGATAAAAACAATGTGGAATCTTCCAATTTAACAGGGTTTTACTTAAGAATTTTGGCTTGGTAGCCCACAACTAAATTTTAAGTAGTCCTTCCATATGATTCTATACAACAAAGGTAAACATTCTAGTAGCCCACAGCAAATTTTAGGGGCCATTGGCACGTGAGCGAGTGATTATTACAAACCCTGTTGAAGGTATCTCGTTTAATAAGAGAGCAGTGGCCAACTTGGTTAAGATTTATTTGGGTATTTTATTTTTTCAGAAAACCCTACAACTACTTTAACTTTTTTTTCTTAATATTACAATTTAGATCGGTATTGATTTTGTGGAAAAACGTAGCAGAATCAACCACTTTCAGTTTTTATTTAGGGTGGACATTTTGGTTTGTTTGTTTGTTTGAATGGTATTTTAACGCCACTTTCTGCAATTTATCAGCTATTTCATGGCGTCCAGTTTTTATTGGGGGAGGAAGCCGGAGTACCCGGAGAGAACCCCCGACCTGCGGTAGGAAAACTGGCAATCCTTGTCAATTAAGATTGGAGTCGAGTACACCCTGCCTGCAGTGAGAATCGAACCCGCAATCTCAGTGTTGACAGACCACGTGATCAATAGTAGACGAACTACCTTGACCACTCGGCCACCGAGGCCCCCTCTGGACATTTTGGTTCTAGGTTAACAGTATTAGATAAAACTGTTCCAGGGATCGTCCATTTAGTTAGGACTAAATCGGACGATTACTTCAGAAATAGAATATTTACAATTAAGTTTTGGGCAAAATAAGCTAAATTTTTTGCAAACAATTTTTCAAAAAAAAAAAACCTGAAAAAATATATGTTAAACTGACTCATACTCGTGAGATTACAGTTCAAATTTTAGCTGGTTTCGCAAGTACTTGAAGTAAAATTGGTAGCCATAATGGCTGAAGGGCATGGTCAAGATACAAACTGAAAATCAACACCTAAAACATTATTCACCTTATTTTTTTTGCCAGGTACTGTTAAGTTAATGAATAAAGTTTGATAAATGTACTTTTACATTTGGGTATAGTCACAACAAACAAACATTGTGGTTTAAAATCTATACTTCAATCAAAATTTATACTTACTTTCTTCAGACGAGCCAGGGGACCCCACATTTTTCCTTGAAACTCGTCTAAATTTAATTTTAGATATCGGTTCTACGGTATATTCCTCTTCACCACTATCCTTTACGGCTGACTCGGTACCACTATGTTCCGCTCCACTGACACCACTATAACCACTCATGCGTGAATCGGTGTCCGAGTCTTTCCTTGTTAACTCGGAAGAAAGTCTTTTCTTTGGTAACGGGGAATCTGCATGGGATGACGGAATACTATCGAAAGAGTAAGGCGAAGGTGACCTATTTTGCCAATAACTTTGTTTCTGTGTAGGGGTACTTATTACTTCAGGTGATGTGGAACGATAAGACGACAAGCTTTCTACTCTTACAACACGATCATGTGAACTGCCATCAGAAGTAACATCAATGTTTGGTTTGATTTTTTGTGGAGTTCCAGAAGAATCAGAATGGACTTCAACACGAATTTGTGTCTCTGTACTTCCTGCATTTTTAAGGAAAGGAGTTTCATCAGACATTGCTGTTTGATCTGAATCATCTGAGTAGTTTCGTTGCAAGACTCCCCTAGTGAAATTACTACCATTGGACACATTATCCTCTGATCTAGTATCCATTAGTCTGTCTGTAACATTTGGCACAAATTCTGTGGATGATGGCGTATCTTCTTCTGAAGAACTTGAATCATCATCCGAATCATCATAACGTTTTGTTGACAATTTCTTTACAGAAACCTGCATATCTTTAGGTTCTGATTTGCCATTTGATTTGTTTATTTTAAATGTGTCAAAAAGTTGACTCAGTTTTCTTTTATCAGAATCATTTGGGTATTCAACACTTTCACTAACAGCTTCTTTTTTATTTCGAAAAACAGAACCATTTTGAGTAGGATTTCCATTCTGTACACCCTTGGTTTTATCCAACTGTGTGGTATCATCATTCACCCTCCCAGGCCCTTTAAAAAATTAAAATGCAAGAATTTAATTTTTGAACACCGGAAAAAAACTTGAATACCATGTAAATCACAATATTATCATCAAATAAAATATATGTTGCATAATTCTTATGCAGAGTAATGTATTTCTGATAAGCAACCTATATACCTACTATTACTATCATGCTTTGCATGGTTAATGAGGAACTGACTTAATCCAATCAATGGATCGTTAAAATTGAGATCAAGGTCAAGGTCAGGTGACAGAATGTAGTGTACCTATAATAAGCAACTTATATACCTACTATTACTATAATGCTTTGCATGGTTAATGAGGAACTGACTTAATCCAATAACTTTAACAAAGTCACTGGCCAGTTAAAATTGAGGTCAAGGTCAGGTCAGGTGACAGAATGTAGTGTACCTTTCATAAGCAACCTATATACCAAATATTGTCATGCTACCATGCATGAAAGTAGACTCGCAACCATGAAATTAGTGAAAAAAAACCTTATATATTAAAACATTCGTCCCAGGGGTGACATAAACCTGTAGAGTTAACTTACATTATTATAGAACCAATTAAAGGCTCCTAAATAAAATGTTTTGATATTAAAGGGTTCATGTAGGACATTAATTTAACAAGAAAACGTCAATCTAGCGATCACTGATACCCACAATTAAATTTGTATATTCTTTTGTAAAAATTGTAACTTTTTTTGTAAACTGGTGAATTTGGTCTCTAATGGAATTCCTCCAGAACAAATAGGCTTCTTAACTTCCTGATATGCAAACTTTTTGAGTTATTGTATGGAAACATCTTTTTTGGTAAAATGTAGAACATTTTTGGAAACTGTGACCTTGACATTTGAACAATTTCCCCAAAAATCGACATTCTTCTTACCCATGCAATAACCCACCATATCCCAAATTTTCATTGACATCAAATGCAAACTTTTCAGTTAATATCTGGAAACATCTCTTTTTGTAAAAATCTCTATAAAGTTTTTTGTGGACTGCGACCTTGACTTTTGACAGAATTCCTCTAGAATCTATTGGCTTCTTACTTATCTGATATGTAACAATATCCCAAAGTTTCATTAAAATTAGATGCAAGCCTTTTGAGTTAATGTCCAGACAAATCTTTTTTTGTAAAAAAAAAAGTTTTTTTGTCCACTGTGACCTTGACCTTTGACAGAATTCATCCAGAATCAATAGGCTTTTTACCCACCTGATATGTAACAATATCCCAAAGTTTCGTTAAAATGGGATGCAAGCTTTTTGAAAATATTATTTAGAAACCTAATTTGGACAGACAAATGGATGGACCGACAGTGAAGACAACTATATAAGCCCGACTCTGTCAAGCAGGGATATAAAGATAAGTTATACATGTACATCCATCTATTCATTATTGTAAATGCAGGCTATAGGTAGCTTTTCACTGTAATTTTACTGTTAATGATCAAAAATGCACTTGCATTAAAATACATGTATAGCATTTCATGGTACAGAACGAAAATTTATCCTGAAATATCGTTGATACACATTATAAAAATAAGAGGCTTATAGCATCAAACTGACAATACTTGTACTTTTAATTGGTGAACTATAATCCAATAGAAACAGCTATAATTAAAAATGATGAAATCATTAACTGAACATAACCACTGCAGTTCAATGATAATTTATATTGAGCACACAAACAAGGATTAACTACTTGTGATGGTAAAGCTTAAGTGCTCTTCTTTTCAAGATTTAGTCAGCAATTCTGTACACAACAAACAGCCTCATAGTGCAAGATTTATATGCATGGAAACATTAAAAATAAACACAAACTACACCATTAAGTAAGGACTTAAACGGAGGACAACAAATCAATAAAAGTAACAAAAACATTAAAAACAAGGGCATAAAATAATGGAACATCAAATTAAAATCTGTATGTAGCAGGATTAAATGAACCCTTCCCTTTTATGCTACAGGTAATTCCTACAATGCAGACAGGAAAAAAGTACAGCATAAAGCATTTCAAGCTCTGAACAGTGGGGGAACAATCGTAAAGCTTACATAAGGCATCTCAGGCTGTAAACCATAATAACCATAACTGTCATCAAAATTCACAGGATTACAGAAGTCCAGCAAGACTATTGTAGTTATTTAAAAAATCAGTAAATGTAGACCTACAGGAACCAGTCAAATTTTAACTACTAAACAATCAGTAAATGTAGACATACAGGTACCAGTCAAATTTTAAATACTAAACAATCAGTAAATTCAGACATACAGGTACCAGTCAAATTTTAAATACTAAACAATCAGTAAATGCAGACATACAGGTACTAGTCCAATTATAGTGACTTAAAAATCAGTATATGTAGACATACAGGTACCAGTCCAATTATAAAAAAAGTGACTTAAAAATCAGTAAATGTAGACCTACAGGTACCAGTCCAATTATAGTGACTTGAAAATCAGTAAATGTAGACCTACAGGTACCAGTCCAATTATAGTGACTTAGAAATCAATAAATGTAGACCTACATGTACCAGTCCAATAACAGTGACTTAGAAGTCCAATTATACCAACTTAAAAATAAGTAAATGTAGACCTACAGGTACCAGTCCAATTATAGTGACTAAAAAATCAGTAAATGTAGACCTACATGTACCAGTCCAATTATAGTGACTAAAAAATCAGTAAATGTAGACCTACAGATACCAGTCCAATTATACCAACTTAAGATAAGTAAATGTAGACCTACAGGTACCAGTCCAATTATAGTGACTAAAAAATCAGTAAATGTAGACCTACAGGTACCAGTCCAATTACCCATCCCTAGAGTTTCCATGATAATAGGTTTTTCCATGTTAAAATAAATAATTTTCCATGGTTTTCCATGGAATTCCATGGAAAATTGTCCATGTTGAGCGGTGAGAAATATATTTCCATGGAAAGTTATTAAACCATGGCAAAAATTCCATGGAATTCCATGGAAAAAGAAATTGATATGGCATGGAAATGGACTTAGAAATTTTAATACATGGAAACTATCATGGAAAGTAGAACTTTAATCAAATTAAGCATGGAACATCATGGATCTTTCGACTTAAAACATTGTCACAAAAACTGCAACTCGTTATGCCTTATGGGATCTAACTAGTACGAGCTAGTTTTTCGCGCCTTTTTTAATGCGTAGTAACGCCTTTTGTATATTACGTCATTTATTTGTGTGAATGCTGAAGAGGATGGAAGACTGGACGGTAAGTAGTGTGTCTGTCAAGCATCGTAACGTCCGAACTCTAAATCCATATAGCTTATTGTTGTTATTATTGTCATCAGAGGCAATAATTCTTCATTAGTCATATTTTAAACTCAAAATTACTACGAATGTGTACACGATAATCGTCGAATATTGCAAATTATGAACTATCGTTATTTTTGACAGGAAGTGTGTGTTGTGGACGTTACAATTTGACATAAGCATATTTCGAGTGTCAATAAGTCACTACCGAACAATTTTTTGTGGAAAATTACGACAACAGATTTATTTATACAGAGATGTGCCAAAAGTATTCGGTCACAATGGCGACGTTGCCTTTCCGCTTAGAAAATACGATCACATTTTAAACATCATGCAAAAACAAATGAACCAACAAAAAAAGAACATTTCTAATCATATATTTTTAATATTTAATTAAATGTCCTTTAAGCCTAATAACATTCATAATCCTTTTGGGGATTGACTAAATATACAAGCTCTGAACAAACAGAGGAGAATGTTCATCCAGGTACGAAAAAATTTCATCATACAATTTACCGTTTGATTTTATTGTTCCGGCGCGATTTTGTAGTTTTCTTTTAATAAATAACCACACGTTTTCTATTATATTAATGTCTGGTGACTGTGCTGGCCAACTCTTTCTTTTAATATTGTTCTCAGTCAAGTAATTTTGAGTAGTCCTTAAGCACGAACATCAGACTTCCTACGAGCAGTTGGTGATTTATATTCGCCAGCAGTTCCCGCACCAGAAGGCGAGACCAGAAAATGAAATCAACCCATTAAAAATTTTGAAAAATATTTACGCTATTTTATGCAAGATAACATTAATATTACATTTATTTCATAAGTTTAATCATGCTAATTACGATACCCTGTAATAACTGTATACAGTTATCTAATATGGCTGAATTGACTATGGCCGATTTGATCTATGGACGAAGTGTACTATGGACAAACGGAGTATGGCCGAAACGTCCAGAAACATAATCAAAGAAATCTCAAGTGTCAATTAGTAACTACTACTGAACCATTTTTGTTGAAAATTACTATAGCAGATTAATTTTTATTTTGCTAACATTTATTATTAGATGGTTTAGTAAATAAACAATTATAAAATATCAATCATTAATTTTGTTGGTTTAACACTTGACACCTATTTTGGTATTATCAACGTGCCCATAACTTTTTGACGGAAAATTGTGTTGTGGGCGTTACAATTAACATAAAGAAATTTCAAGTGTCAATTAGTAACTACCGACCATATTTGTTGAAAATTACTATAGCAGATTTAGTTTGCTAACATTTATTATTAGATGGTTTTGTAAATAAACAATTCTAAACTTCGAACTTGAATGGGGAACCTTGGTTTTTTGTTCTGGTCAGACAATTTTTTTCCGCGCAAAGCACTGAAATTTTTAAAGATTTTTTTAAGGTGTCGAGACAAAATTTTTTTTTTTTCAATATCAGCATTATTTTATATTTTGGGGATTAAATAATCTGATAATATTCAAGTTATTTTATACTTTTCCAAAATATGATCTTTGGGCATGATCCAATTAATCTGAGAATTAACCTGGTAAAGAATTTAATTTTAAAAAAATCCAGCCCCTATTTCCAACTAACAAATTCAATGGTTTGTGCAATCGCATTCAAATTGGATAAATACATATGCATATATTGTAATCAACTAATTAACTTTCAAACCAATCTCTCATTAAACTAACAAATAAATAAATGACTAAATATAATTTGTTTCATTTGGTGCAGATGAGAAGACTAAACATGAACTGACAGATATTCTGACAGGACCTTCATTTAAGCGTTTGATAGATGAACTACAACTTCAATCAAGTTCAACATGACGTAGAAAATGTTGCTGAACGTGCTGAAGAATTAGCTAGCAAAAAAAGGAAGAAAGACCTATCTAAATCAAATAACATAAACAAAAAAATGAAAACCAAGCCATCAATAGACATGACAGAGGACAGTGAAAATATAGTCTATGGTATTTTAAACATGTTCATTTTAACATACTGTACTAACAAAAGTAATCTTTTTTATAGCATTTAGTACTGTACTATTAAAAGTAATTTATTCACATACATGTAATAATGTAATGTACCTATAGTTTATGGATTAAAATAGACAATTTTTTGTAACAGATTTCTCGGCTTCTACAGAAGACTTCAAATTTGGTACACAGCTTAATAGTATGATGAGTTGTAACATGCCTCTTTTCCAGGTCAGTAGACCATCTACTTCCTGTTTTCCAAATGGTCAAGTGGGGTACTTAGCACATCTTAGTGCAACCCTTTGTTTAGACTTGTATATATTAATACACATATTAACACTGATAAATATTTTTGCCTTTATCATAATTATTTAATATATGAACCTCTTCTAAAATAAGCACATTATTAACTTACATATACAACATTTACTGTACAAGTTTTAAAATTGTAATAAAATTTGGATTTCCATGTATTTAATTTGTTATTTATTTTAGGCCAAATTGGAAAAAATTGCAAATGACCTTGTGCTGACAGAGTTACAAAAAGCAGCATCATCAAGTACATGTACAGATAATCAACCCGCTTCCTGGCAAAGAACTGTTTGCATCTGAGGAATTGTCAGGGAGGGACAAATTCACCTGATGACCTTTTTATTTGCAGTTATTGCATGTAAACAGTCTTTGAATTCAACCCAATATTATTTTTCATGAGTTCAATGCCATGGAAAATAATATTGGGTTTTCCATGGAATGCCATGGATTTATTTCCATGGAGTATTGGAACATAAATTTACATGGTTTTCCATGGAATTCCATGGAAAGTTATGTTCCAATACTCCATGGAAACCTGTCCATGGAATTTCATGGATTTCCATGGACAAGTTTCCATGAGTTCAATGCCATGGACAAGTTTCCATGGAGTATTGGAACATAACTTTCCATGGAATTCCATGGAATAAGTAAATTTATTTCCATGCTAATTTTTTTCTTTTTTTCCATGGCAAACCATGGAAAGTTATGTTCCAATACTCCATGGAAATAAATCCATGGAATTCCATGGAAGATAACTACAAATCCATGGAAACTCTAGGGATGGGTATAGTGACTTAAAAATCAGTAAATGTAGACCTACAGGTACCAGTTCAATAAAAGCCACTTAAAAAATCAGTAAATGTAGACCTATAGGTACCAGTCCAATTATAGAGACTAAAAAATCAGTGAATGTAGACCTACAGGTACCAGTCCAATTATAGAGACTAAAAATCAGTGAATACCAGTCATTAATAGTTACTTAAAAATCAGTAAAAGTACACCTACAGGTTCCAGTCCAATATTGTATTACATGGGTAGAATTCCAATCCAAAAAATCCATCATATGTAACAGATCATCCTGTATCATTTGATATGGTCTTTTTACATATTGTAGACATTTCCTGATTTATCCATAGACATACACTTTAACAATTGCTCTGATTTCAATGTCCTCTTGTCTTTGTAATCACTAAAGAATCTTATAATTTCACCTTAATTAAATCCAAATATTCAATTTTAACAAATGAAAGTCTATCAAATTTTTGTTTACATTATTCACATGTAATATATTTCCTGTGGTCTGACCACATCATCCTGTTGTATCATCCCCTTTTTCACAATTTTTTTCTCAGCTAAAAATATTAACCAAAAATAGTAAGAACACAAAATTGATAATCATGTCAAATGTTATGAGTGGACATTCTTTTATGACATTTGACCCTTCTAAATGTTATGAGTGGACATTCTTTTTTGAAGTTTGACCCTTCCAAATCATGTCCCAAGTATTTATGATTGACAAGTTATGATTTTTTCCCTTTATATGACAAAGTCATCCATTTATGTGTATGTCATGACCAAATGCTTGTCAAATATTTATGAAAATTCTTGAAGCAGCCCTGAAAAAAAAAACACCACAAGATAGTCTCCAACTAAAATGCCTTATAATATACTTGAAATAATAATAATCAAATAAAGCGATAGACCTAATAACTCCAAGGTCCAAACACAGTACTAGAATCAAACAAACTAGAGGCTCCCAGGAGCCTGTATGGCTCACCTGAACCTGAAACCAAACAACCCTTTTCTATCCAGCTTTTCTTTGCTATAAGGAATTGCCCAACAATTCTGCAAAAGTCAATAATTCCTATAAGGAGGAGCTTTTGATGCTTAGAGGGAGAAGGGAGGTTCACTTCAAATTTGCTGTACCTGTTATACTTTTTTAACTATCAGTCGAAAACTCTCTTGACTCCCCCCCCCCCCATTTTCTATTTTAAGCTAACGTAGCTATATAGGTAGTCAGGTGTCATGATTAGCACAATTTTGGTAGAGGAAGTCATTTTTGTAGCCCTCATAGAGCAGAACAATTAAGCAATACTAACTTTTTCTCTAGTTCAAATAATTTTCAAGATTTTAAGGCAAAAATGTCAAAAATCAACAATTTCGACAATTAAAGGGCAATAACTCTAAGGAGTCCTCATACAACTTCAACCCAATGGAGTGTTTCGTAGAGCTTTTGATGCCTATGAAGGCATGTCTGTTCGGTCTTCCTGTATCTGTTATACTTTGTAAACTATAAGCCAAAAACTGTATTTTACCCCCCCCCTCTTCCATTCTATTTTTAGCCATGGCAGCCATGTTGGTTAATCTGCAGCCATGGTTGGTGCAAACTTGGTTAAGCACATTTGACGGATGATGTGTACAAAGTTTCAAAGCAGTACTTTCAGTGGTTTCAGAGTAGAAGATTTTAAAAAATCAATTAAAACCGATTAAAATACAGTTCAAGGGGAATAACTCTTAAACCGTTAATCAGACAATCTTGACCCTAAAGTCAATTTTGTAGCCCGCATAGAGCAGAACAATTAAGCAATGCTAACTTTTTCTCTAGTTCTAATAATTTTCAAGATTTTGAGGCAAAAATGGCTAAAATCAACAATTTCGACAATTAAAGGGCAATAACTCCTATAAGGAGTCATCATACAACTTCAACCCAATGGAGTGTTTCGTAGAGCTTTTGATGCAGATGAAGGCATTTCCTTCGGTTTTCCTGTATCTGTAACACTTTTTTAAATATAAGCCAAAAACTGTATTTTACCGCCCCCCTCCCCCCCAATCCAATTTTTAGCCATGGTGGCCAGGTTGGTTAATCTGCAGCCATGGTTGGTGCAAACTTGGTTGAGGACATTTGACAGATGATGTGCACAAAGTTTCAAAGCAGTACTTTCAGTTGTTTCAGAAAAGAAGATTTAAAACTAGAGGCTCCCAGGAGCCTGTATCACTCACCTGAACCTGAAACCAAACAAACCTTTTTTATCTAGCTTTTAGTTCCTATAAGGAATTGCCCAACACTTCTGCAAAAATCATGAATTTTGACCTTTTAAGGGAAATAACTCCTATAAGGAGGAGCTTATGATCCTTAGAGGGAGAAGGGAGGTTCACTTCAAATTTGCTGTACCTGTTATACTTTTTTAACTATCAGTCGAAAACTCTCATCCCCCCCCCTTTTTCATTTTTTCTATTTTAAGCCAACGTAGCTATGTAGGTAGTCAGGTGTCATGATTTGCAAAATTTTGGTAGAGGACGTCCTAAAGATGATGTGTGCAATGTTTCAAAGCATTTCTTTCATTGGTTGAAGAGGATAAGATTTTTTAAAATCAAGTAAAATTGATTAAAAAAATGTTCAAGGAGAATAATTCCTAAACGCTTCATCAGACAATCTTGACCCAAAAGTCATTTTTGTAGCCCTCATAGAGCAGAACAATTAAGCAATGCTAACCTTTTCTCTAGTTCTAAAAATGTTTAAGATTTTGAGGCAAAAATGTCAAAAATAATCAATTTGGACAATTAAAGGGCAATAACTCCTATAAGGAGTCCTCATACAACTTCAACCCGATGGAGTGTTTCGTAGAGCTTTTGATGCAGATGAAGGAATGTCTCTTCGGTTTTCCTGTATCTCTTACACTTTTTTAAATATAAGCCAAAAACTGTATTTTACCCCCCCCCCCCCTTCGTCCTATTTTTAGCCATGGTGGCCATGTTGGTTAATCTGCAGCCATGGTTGGTACAAAATTGGTTGAGGACATTTGATGGATGATGTGTACAGAGTTTCAAAGCAGTACTTTCAGTTGTTTCAGAGGATAAGATTTTTAAAAATCAATTAAAACCGATTAAAAAAAACAGTTCAAGGGGAATAACTCTTAAACGGTTAATCAGACAATCTTGACCCTGAAGTCATTTTTGTAGCCCTCATAAAGCAGAACAATTAAGCAATGCTAACTTTTCTCTAGTTCTAATAATTTTCAAGATTTTGAGGCAAAAATGACAAAAATCATCAATTTTTACAATTAAAGGGCAATAACTCCTACAAGGAGTCATCATACAACTTTGACCCAATAGAGTGTTTTGTAGAGCTTTAGATGCTGAAGAAGGAAAGTCTGTTCGGTTTTCCTGTATCTGTTATACTTTTTGAACTATAAGCAAAAAACTGTATTTTGAACCCCCCTGTTCTATTTTTAGCCATGGCGGCCATGTTGGTTGGTCTGAGGCCATGATTTGGGCAAACTTGGTAGAGGGGATTTTACTGATGATGTATGCAAAGTTTCAAAGCAATCCCTTCAGTGGTTTAGGAGGAGAAGATTTTTGAAGAAAAGTTAACGACGACAACGACGATGACGACGACGGACGCCAAGTGATGGCAATAGCTCACATGACCCGTCGGGTCAGGTGAGCTAAAAAGCCATCAAATAAAACTCATGCCCACAACAAGTAACAAACACACAAAACATACCACAAATCAATAAAATCCTCCTTTAAACAAATGTTCGATATCAGGTATGAGAATGGGTGAGCATATAATCCTGCCTCTCTAATGACACACATTGTGTTATTAATATATGTATGCATAAATCAATGCGAGGTCAGGGACATGAAGATCTTAACTAGTGACAACTTTGTCATTTAAACCGTTATGTGTGCGGCTTTCTTTATATCTAATGGCTGTAGATTATCAATCACGTTATCAGAAAATTTCGATCGCTTGAGCTATCTAGAAAGTAACGGTAGAAACGGTTAAAATTAAAGTCTTTCGCCTAAAAATAAAGTTTGTGTCTAATTTTGAAGAATATTGGTTAAATAACGAACAATGGTAAGCGGTTTTGCTCTAATTTTTACCAAAAGTCGGGCATTTTAGCCGTTGAGGTTTATCAGAGCTAGAGAAATCAATTATAATCCTGCTTCTCTAGTGACACCTATTGTATTAACAATATGCATATATCAATGTGAGGTCAAGGACATTAAGAGAAATCAATACGTTTTCTCAGACTTTTTACAGCTTTAATAAGGAATTTTAGGGCTGTTGGTAAAAAATAAGGAAAATTAGGAAAATAAGGGCCTGCTTGAAAGCCTGCAGTCAGAGAGCAACGATCTCCAAGGAAATCACTAAGAATTGCCCCAGAATATCCTAGAAAATGTGATACATTTTTATATTGTAGAAGAGTCAGAAACTCCAGCTTTACCAGTCAGTGAGCAACAATCCCAAGGAATCACTGTGAGAATTGCCTCATAATATCCGAACTAGACAAAGTCAATCTAGCGATCACTGATACCCTAGCTTTTGTAAAAAATTTCTAAAGTTTTTTGTGGACTCGGACCTTGAAATTTGACGATTTCCCCCAAAATAGCTAGGCTTCTTACCAACATAATATATAACAATATCCCTCAGTTTCATTCAAATCGGATGCAGACTTTTTGAGTTATTGTCCAGAAACAACTTTTTTTCTAAAAATTTCTAAAGTTTTTCACAGACTGCGACCTAGAAATTTGAAGGATTTCCCCTAAAATTTGATAGGCTTCTTACCAACCTGATATATAACAATATCCAAAAGTTTCATTCAAAACAGATGCAAACTTTTTTAGTTATTGTCCGGAAACCACTTTTTTGTAAAAATTTCTAACCTTTTTCATGGACTTCGACCTTGAAATTTGACGGATTTCCCCCCAAAATCAATAGGCATCTTACCAGCCTGATATATAACAATATCCCAAAGTTTCATTCAAATCGGATGCAAACTTTTTGAGTTATTGTCCGGAAACAACTTTTTTGTAAAAATTTCGACCGTTTTTCGTGGATTGCTACCTTGAAATTTGACAGATTTCCCCCAATATCCATAGGCTTCTTACCAACCTGATATATAACAATATCCCAAAGTTTCATTCAAATCGGATATAAAATCGGTTATCATCCAGAAACCAAATGTGGACGGACGAAAGGACGGCCAGACGGAAGGACGGACGTACATGAGGACCACTATATACCCCCGACTCTGTAGAGCGGGGGTATAAAAAATGTGATACATTTTTATATGGTAGAACAGTCTGAAATTCCAATGTTTTGGGTCTGTTGAAAAAAATGTAGGAGGAGCTGATTATACAAAATAGGTACTTTTTCTACAAATGTTCTGATTAAGTTCCCAAATCTGGAAAATTAGGAAACAAAATCATAGAACAACTCCATAATAGTAGATGCACGAGATCTGGGTTGAAAACTGTAGGAGTTGATTAAACTAAACAGATACCCTATTTTCCCTAAAAAATTGCATGCCTGACTTCACCATACTATAACCCGGCCAGAAATGGGAAAAAATTTCTCACACAACTCCAAAATAGCAGATGCACAACTTCTATATGTGTACAATTTTCTGCGAAGTTTCAGAGGTCTGGGTTGAGCTGTAAGAGGAGTTGATTGCACAAAATAGGCACCAATTTCTGTAAAATTTGTTGAAAGTTCCCAAGTTTGAAAAATAAATGTTTTACAATTTCTTGAGCAATCATACAGTAGCAGATAGATGCACAACTTAAATATGTGAGCACACTTTCTGTGAAGTTTCAGGGCTGTAGGAGCAGTGATAAGACAAAATATGTATCCTTTCTCTATTGCCTGCCAACCTAACCACCTGCCCGACTTCAATTAGTTTGTGGTTTATGACACCCCCCACCCCCCACCCCCCCCAAAAAAAGGACTGAATTTTTTACCTGGAACAAATAGGTTATGCTTAGGTTAATATTCATTTGTGTCATTTTATGATTTCAAATAAATAATTTCCTTTTTTTATTACTTAAGAATAACAAATTTAACATCCTGAAACATAAATCCTGGGTTTACTATAAATGATATGTAATTATTGTTAAATAAACAGTTCAGTAAAATACAAATACAATATATGGCAATACCTTGTTTTCATGAGTGGGATAAGTAAGAATTTACAAATTTGAACCCAATAACTATTGCATATATATGTATTTTTTTCTTTATACTATTATTTTAGCCTGTGGTCCATTATTTTAAAGAGAATAAAAACTGATTGAACCCTAACCCTAACCCAAGTTAAAATAAATTAGTGTAAAATTAGGTTTAAACACTTTAAAAGCATGTTTAAATTTGTAAAATTTGACACTGACGTATAATTTTTAAATCTATAAATATTTGACCTTTTACCTGTGTACTGAAACAAGGAAGTATAAAGGGCAGACATATTGGATTACCTGACGATGGCACTCTCAAGATCACTAGCAAAAGGACAGGTACCAAAATGTTGTGAGTTATGCGAGATTGATATCAAAATTGATTGGAAGTGCATTACCTGTAACCTGCTTATGTGCACAAAATGCAAAGAAAAGGTTCATAGTAAATTTAAATCTGCTGACAAACACAAGATAATAGACATAAAGGAGGTGGGGCAACATTCAAAAGAATTGGATTTTAGTAATATTAACTGTGAAGATCATGAAGGACAAACTTGTGTACTGTTTTGTAAGTCATGTGATCAGCCTGTCTGTCCTCTGTGTATTGCTGAAGTACATGAAGGTCATGGGTTAGTGCAAATAAGTGAAGGGTACAAAATCCAAATTGAAATTATGAAGACAAAACAACAGCAAATGAGAAGTCACATACAGGAGCTGATGACTGGAGAATCAAAAATCAAATTATTAAGAGAAAATGAAAATTCTAAATACACAGAAACCAGGAATCTAATACAAGCTCAGAATGCTGCTTTGAAAAGAGAAGTGGATAAGTATACTGAAAAACTTATCAAAGAATTAGATCAGAAATGGACAACTTTACAGAATTCCATAGATGAAGAGGAAAATAAAGTTAGAGCAATGAGATCAAGAAAGGAGGATCATAATGCACAAGTAGATGGCCTAATTAACTCCAGGGATGCAGAGCAAGTCTTCAAAGAAAGTAAACAAATAGGGACAACAGAAACTGTGGAACCTGTTAAACTGGATTTTTGGACAATACCCAAATTCTTACCAGGGGAGATAACTGAATACAATTTTGGATCATTACAAGATGCATCCAAAGATTTGGTCATAAACATTCATCAACAATTCACAACTGATATTGACAGAGTTTTTTTCCTCTCAACATGCCCTGACAATTCCCTCTGGATAAGTAACCAAACTGTCATACAAAGAGTAAAACCAGAAGGAAGTAATCTGAAGGTGATGTCTAACTTTAACATGAAGATCTATGGTATGGCAGTAACTCCATCTAATGACCTCCTATTGGCTACTGGGGGATCAAGGTTAAAAAAGATCAGTGGCAGCAGTGGACAGGTCACAGACTCTGTATACAGTGTGGATCCATTAATCTTAACAACTGTCCATGTCACTAGTGATTACAAAGTCATGGTAGGAGCTCATAATAATGATGATAGAGCTGTAGTAATCAGGATGAATAAAGAAGGTAAACATGAGAAGACTTATGAACATGATAGAAACAAACAACCAATATTTACTTATGTTGAACACATTACTACTACCACCAATGGTACAATATTTGTGGTAGACAAGTTATTAGATGACTTCAGAGGTACAGTAGTGGTCCTAGGACATGATGGAGATGTCATCAATACCTACACTGGACATCCAAGGATCAATAGTGATAACAAACCATTCAAACCAAGGTTTGGTGTGACATCTCCATTAGACAACATCATCGTACCTGACCTGGACACACACATCCTCCATATTCTGAACAGTGTGGGACACCACATTACATATTATAACACTAAAAACATTGGAATACTACATCCATACTCTCTCAGGTTCACCAGCTCAGGTCAGCTGTATATAGGATGTAGTACAGCAGTAGACAGTACAGACAAGGGCAAGTTATATAAAGTGGACATATCACAGATATAAGGACCAGTAACATGACAGACTATCCTTATATAGGTATGTTCTTAAATACACAATTTTTTGTTACTTCTAGATGTCAAATACTAGTATATATATTTTTGTAATAAAATTAATGTTACAAGATTCAATATATCTCTCAATCACATTGTTAAATATATTTTTTTCTATTTAATATCATTAGTTTTCTAGAAGTCAATGTGTCACAATAATTGAGGTACAGTCTATTTGAGACATGTTTTATCAAACAATAACCAGCTACCAGTTATTTGTTGTATATTAATACACATTAATGTCTATTACAGCTATGAAGAGATAATGTCTTATATAATGGTGGACAACAATGACAGAAAACACCACAGAGAGTAACACTTACATACTGTTACTAGTATATGGTTCCAGATTAAAATAGCAGGTTTTGATAACATTTATGGAAAAACTTTTTGAACTTAATTTACTAAATTTTTGTAATTATTTTGTACTAATCTAAGAATAAGTTTTGTGAAATATTTGAAGGAACAATATAAAGTAAACAATGTTTTTATTTGTAAATAGATAACATTTTTGTTTGTATACTTTTATATGTCTGCTTTACATACACTAACATCCTGGTGTGATTTTTGTAGTTTGATAAAAATATTTGTTGAAGCGATGTTTTTAGGATAACCTCCTGTTTTACATTTTTTCTTCATAAAATCAAAAAAGTTTAAAAGTGCCGGGTTGCAAAATAAGTGCCTTAATAAATAGTGAATGGTTTACAATTGTTGGAAGAAGGTTTTCGGTATGTGTAAAAAAATGTAGGTGGAGTTGATTACACAAAATGGGTACTTTCTTCAGCAATAGTTCTGACTAAGTTCCCAAGCCTGGAAAATTAGGAAAAAAATGCTTAGACAATTCCATAATAGCAGGTGCACAACTTCAATACATGTGCAATCTTTCTGTGAAGTTTCAGAGGTCTGGGTTGAAAACTGTAGGAGGGGTTAACAACGCAATTTAGATAAAATATTTTCCCTGCCCACTCACCCATATTCACAAACTATAACCCAGTTTGCACTTCCTGCAACCTGGCCAAAAATGGGAAATTTATGATTGGAAAACAATAATACAAAAGTGTTATATCAGCATATTTGTTGTTGTTGTCAAGCAATTTTTAGTTCAATTTTGTAATAAAACTTTGCTCCTAATCATTTGAATTGAATTTGGTTATATCTATGTTATAATTTGTTATTTTAAAGATTAAAATTGATAATTGATATTATACATGTGTTCATTTTTCATTCTATAATAAGTTTTTATTAGGTTAAAAAAATGTGTTTATTTACTCGATCACCCACTAAAAAGAGATCAAAAAGTGATTATGTTTTGTTTTAATGCTGTTTAACACCATTTTCAGCAATTTTTCAGCTATATCATGGTGTCCAGTTTGGTGAGGAAGCTGTAGTACAAGGAGAAAACCCTCGACATTCAGTAGGGAAACTGGCAATCCTTGGCAATTGGAGTTGATTACACCCTGCCTGCAGTGAAACTCAAACCTGAAATCCCAGTGTTGACAGACCACGTGATCAACAGTAGACTAACTACCCTAACCACTCTGCCACCAAGGCCCCCAGATTCCCTAACCACTCAGCCACTGAGGCCCCCGATTATTTGCTGTGTGGAAAATAAAATACAGAATTTACTAATTTCTGAACATTTTATTATTTTTTTACCACAATCATTCGACAATTCTTGCTTGGCCTCAGTTTCATCAGTTGTGGCATGCTGTGTCATTCTAATGTAATATTTTGTTTATATCATATATATATATATATATATATATATATATCAACAAGTGTGGACACAGAAAAATGTCTTACCTCCAATTTCCACATCAGAAATGAAAAAAACTATGTTGTTAGCATTAAATTGTCATCATTTAAAATATACAATGCATGGTTACAGAGAAACTGACCTATTCCAAAAACATTAACATAGTCACTGGACCCTAAATTACAGCGTTCAACATTAACTTTTTCATGCAGTTGTCCCATCGGGCAAGTTGAGTAACAAATTTACTTGTCCGAATCAAAAACATGCTTGTCCGAAAATTGTTTACGCTTTGCAACCAACGTGTCAAAAGTGCAAAATATCTAATAATTCGGGAAAAGAATAATAACACCAAATACCTTTCATTTCAATTTTTATTCCACACAAAACATTAAAGGCAAATAGCAGGTTAACACAATCCAGTTGTTTTTTTATTTCTGTTTTCATTCAACAAATTTGATCTTTTGATCACGTACCGCAATACACATCCCTGTCAAAAACAGAAGTCCTAAAATAGATACAGATCGCTCATTGGTTGGTTTAATTATAGCTGTATTCGGTCACGTTGTCATTGCATGATCCGTAGCTGTTAGATAGTAGACTCTAGAGGCACCTCGAACATAGAATTTTTATGATTGGATGATCTAATCTCGAATCGACCAATCGCGCAATAGACGTTCTAAAATTAGATGATGGAAATTTTTTGTTTAGAAATAGAGGAATAATGATATCGGAATTGATGTGTTTTATTTTAAGCAAATGAATAACACGATTGAAGAAATTTAAATTGTGTCACAGCGACATTAGGCCACATTTTTCACTTGCCCGATCGGACAAGCTTAGCACAACTTTTACTTGTCCGAACTTTCGTTTCACTTGCCCCGGGCAATCGGACAACCGTTAATGTCGAACCCTGAATTAAGGTCAAGGTCAGGTGAAACCTGCCAGACAGTCATGTACTATTCATCAGCAACCTATATACCAAATATTGTCATCCTACCATGCATGGTTATAAAGGAACTGCCATAATCTAAAAACTTTAAGGTAGTCTCTAGACAGTGAAATTGAGGTCAAGGTCAGAAGACACCAACCAGACAGTCAAGTACTATTCATAAGCAACATATATACCAAATATTGTCATCCTACTATGCATGGTTACAGAGGAACTGCCCCAATCTAAAGACTTTAACATAGTCACGGACTGTGAAATAAAGGTCAAGGTCAGGTGACATCAACCAGACAGTCAAGTACTATTCATAAGCAACCTATATACCAAATATTGTCACCCTACCATGCATGGTTACAGAGGAACTGCCATAATCTAAAAACTTTAACATAGTCACTGGACTGTGAAATTAAGGTCAAGGTCAGGTGACACCTACCAGACTGTCGTGTACTATTCATCAGCAACCTATATACCAAATATTGTCCTTCTTCCATGCATGGTTACAGAGGAACTGTCCCAATACAAAAACTTTAACGTAATTGCTGGACCGTAAAATTGAGGTCAAGGTCAAGTGACACCTACCAGACAGTTAAGTACTATTCATCCCCAACCTATATACCATATATTGTCATCCTACCATGCATGAATGCAGAGGAACTGTCCTAATCCAAAAACATTAACATAATCACTGGACCACGAAATTGAGGTCAAGGTCAGGTGAAACCTTCCAGACAGTCATGTACTATTCATCAGCAACCTATATACCAAATATTGTCATTCTAACAGGAACTGCCTTAATCGAGAACTTTAAAGTAGTCGCTGGATAGTAAAATTGAGATCAAGGTCAGGTGACACCTACCAGACAGTCATGTACTATTCATCAGCAACCTATTTACCAATATTGTCATCCTATCATGAATGGTTACAGAGGAACTGCCTTCATCCAAAAACTTTAACGTAGTTGCTGGACCGTGAAATTGAGGTCAAAGGTCAGGTGTCAGGTGACTTACTGGCAAGTACTCAAAATATAATACTACTGGACCATATTTGATGGACCTAGGGCTTAAGCTTACAAAGATATACAGCAAAATGTCAAGTGCTGTCGGATTCTCATATAAGTCTCGTCTCCAGGGACTATCTTTACAGGCGAGACTAAAATGACTCATCTTATGTTTTGGGGCCTTGGTGGCTGAGTGTCTTAGTTAATTTGTTTACTATTGATATCGCTGAAAAATTGCATAAAGTTGCATTAAATATCATTTAAACAAACAAACCATGTTATACTATATTTGTACATCTGATTAAACCCTCTAGAAATTTGAGTTTAACACAGTCAAAAATCCTTTAACACTCAAACTATTGAAATTTATGATTAAAAGTGAATATTTTGTCTGTGGTTGATCTGGATTGTTACCTCATTAGAAATTTCTGTCATGAAAAAGCATTCTGAAAACATTTCATCGTATAGTATAGTATTCCAATAGAGTAGATTACCGATTTTGTCAGAGAATATAATATTTTATAATTGGTGACATAGATTAAAATTTCAATCAATTAAGGGTTTATAACTAGAAATGCTGAAATAACCATTTGTATAACAAGTTGAACTAGATATCATTGAGATGGTACCCATCTCTGTGGGCCCCGCTGACCTTGAGGTCAAGGTCAAAGATCATCAACCATGGTATGCAACACATAGCCATGATATTATCTATCCACATTCCAAATATCAAAACCCTACCTCAATAGATAAAAAAGTTACAACTCGAACATGAATTTGTTATTCAGAAAGCAAAAATGTGACCTTAAGGTCAAAGTTCAAGGTCACAGGTCAACAACCACAGTATGCGAAACATCGCCCTGATATTATCTACTCACATTCCAAATATCAAAAACCTATCTCTTACAGCCCGGACATGAATTTGTCATACTGAAAGCAATAATGTGACCTAAAGGTCAAAGGTTATCAACCACGGTATGCGACACATTGCCTTGATATTATCTACCTACATTCCAAATATCAAAAGCCTACCTCAAAAGATAAAAAAGTTACAGCCTGGACATGATTAGTTAGGACAGACGGACAGATGCACGGACGGACGGACAGACTGATCACTATAGGGCGTCGGCCACAAAATGTCGGGGCCCTAATAATTTTTATCAACCCTTTAGTTTATATGCTGTGCTAGGTAAAACTTGAAAACAAAACACGAGTAACGTGATTCAGTAAAAATGGGTGTTCTGCTACCATCATTTCTAAACTCATATTGATAATTTTCCACTTTTTGAGTTTCTGATTAATTCATTATGGAACTTAAGTATCCATTAACAGAATCGGATTGTATAGCTAATCAACTTTTGGATAATCACCCGAACACTTTTACTTATATCAGAATGATATGTATACTGTCAATGGGTTAGAATTTAATACCAATACACAATGGATTTCTTTCCAGTTTGTTTTTCTGGTCTTTCTACGAGTCTAAATTAGCATAGAACTATAACAAAACTTTCTCAACATTCGTATATCGGATGAATAATTAATTGACAAAAATATTCTTAGCTGGAAACTATGTCATTATCACATTAAACAAGAAAAAACTATCGCATGTCAGCAACAAATTATTTTCTACAAAACTAATTGTCGTTTGTCAGGAACAGATTACACGCATTTACTGTCGTAGCTAGAAAGCATTGGTTATAATGCCATCATAGCTGGAAAGCATCAGTTATAATGCCAAGTTCTGGAATTTCTGTGTGATTTACTTTATTCCAAGAGGAATTATGGTATCAGACAAGCACAGCTAATATAGACATACTTTTAAATAATGATTTTTAATGACACTGCTGGCCCATAAAAACATTTAATCCTACAAAATCAGGCTTAGTTTAAAAAAAAGTGTTTTTGTAAACTCATTTATATAATAAATAGAACAATCAGGAAATCAAATGAATTTTTGGAAAAATCAAATCACAAAACATAAACTAACCAGAATACAATAAAGTCAATTATTTGTCATAAACTGTTTATATGTTTGTTTGTTTGAAAAGTGTTTAAAACCACTTTCAACAATTTTTTGGCTATATATTCCAGTTTTTATAAGGGGAGGATGACCCAGTACCAAGAGAAAAGTCCTGACCTTTGGTAGGATGGTGAATATAACTGCTTACAGGGCACCAGAGGAAGACCCAGTACCAAGAGAAAAGCCCTGACCTTTGGTAAGATGGTGAATATAACCGCTTACAGGGCACCAGAGGAAGACACAGTACCAAGAGAAAAGCCCTGACCTTTGGTAAGATGGTGAATATAACTGCTTACAGGGCACCAGAGGAAGACACAGTACCAAGAGAAAAGCCCTGACCTTTGGTAAGATGGTGAATATAACTGCTTACAGGGCACCAGAGGAAGACCCAGTACCAAGAGAAAAGCCCTGACCTTTGGTAGGATGGTGAATATAACTGCTTACAGGGCACCTGTTTTTATAAGGGGAGGAAGACCCAGTACCAAGAGAAAAGCCCTGACCTTTGGTAGGAAGGTGAATATAACTGCTTACAGGGCACCAGAGGAAGACCCAGTACCAAGAGAAAAGCCCTGACCTTTGGTAAGATGGTGAATATAACTGCTTACAGGGCACCAGAGGAAGACACAGTACCAAGAGAAAAGCCCTGACCTTTGGTAAGATGGTGAATATAACTGCTTACAGGGCACCAGAGGAAGACACAGTACCAAGAGAAAAGCCCTGACCTTTGGTAAGATGGTGAATATAACTGCTTACAGGGCACCAGAGGAAGACCCAGTACCAAGAGAAAAGCCCTGACCTTTGGTAGGATGGTGAATATAACTGCTTACAGGGCACCTGTTTTTATAAGGGGAGGAAGACCCAGTACCAAGAGAAAAGCCCTGACCTTTGGTAGGAAGGTGAATATAACTGCTTACAGGGCACCAGAGGAAGACCCAGTACCAAGAGAAAAGCCCTGACCTTTGGTAAGATGGTGAATATAACTGCTTACAGGGCACCAGAGGAAGACACAGTACCAAGAGAAAAGCCCTGACCTTTGGTAAGATGGTGAATATAACTGCTTACAGGGCACCAGAGGAAGACACAGTACCAAGAGAAAAGCCCTGACCTTTGGTAAGATGGTGAATATAACTGCTTACAGGGCACCAGAGGAAGACCCAGTACCAAGAGAAAAGCCCTGACCTTTGGTAGGATGGTGAATATAACTGCTTATAGGGCACCAGAGTAAGACCCAGTACCAAGAGAAAAGCCCTGACCATTGGTAGGATGGTGAATATAACTGCTTACAGGGCACCAGAGGAAGACACTACCAAGAGAAAAGCCCTGACCTTTGGTAAGATGGTGAATATAACTGCTTACACTGGGCACCAGAGGAAGACCCAGTACCAAGAGAAAAGCCCTGACCTTTGGTAAGATGGTGAATATAACTGCTTACAGGGCACCAGAGGAAGATCCAGTACCAAGAGAAAAGCCCTGACCTTTGGTAGGATGGTGGATATAACTGCTTACAAGGCACCAGTTAAGACTGCAGTAACAAAATATGGTATACATGAAGTAAACATACATGTCATAAAGTGCTGACTCCCCACAACAAACATAAAAATAGACAAAACTCTTGACATTCTAGTTGTTTTTAAGATACAAATTTTTTTTACAGAATAATAAATTGGTCAATGGTCACTTATTTTAAATATACCATATAAGAGCAAGAATTTATGCCTAAAAGCTCATGTAATGCAGATTGTCAAACTATAAAAACCATAAAAAGGGTAACTTAATGGACTGTAAAATAAGTTTGTTTGTTTGAATGGTGCTTACTGCCACTTTCAGCAATTTTATGAAATAGTTTTTATTGGGGGAGGAAGCCTGGTTACCCTGGAAACCAGACCTCCAGTACAAAAACTAGCAATCCTTGCCAATAAAGATTTGAGTTGACCACACCCTGCCCACAGTAAGACTGAAAAGGCAACCTCGGACCACATGATCAATAGAAGAGAAACAACCTTAACCACTCAGCCACAGAGGCCATGAGATTAATACTGAAATATTTACTTAATGGTGACCCCTATCTTTGTCCCATGGGTTATACTGGTAACACTGAAAAGAATTAAAACAAGAAGGTAGAAACTCAAACTACAGACATGATGAGGGACCCATAATAGGTTTGCAAAAATGCTGAAGTCACATTACTATGCAAAATAAAGCAAACCTTAACACAAGCGAAAACTGTAAAATTAATGGTGACAATGCATTCAAAACAACCGCATCTACAAACATAAACAAATGACATAATAACAGTCTATCTAATAACCAAAAATAATAAGACAACAGCAAACAAAATCAATATCTCAATTGTAAAAAAAACTCTACAACAAATATCTGACAACAATGACAGTTTTACCTGATGATGCAGCAGCCTCCAATATTAACATCCGAAACCTCTCCAGCATCCTTGAAAATTAACCATTCCCAGTAAGTCAAAACAATCCATGTAGTAAAATAATGCACAGATAACAAACCACTACATAATGGGATCGTGATTAAACATTGAAAACAAAACAAATATCCATTTGAAAAGTAAGAGCGTTACCGATAGTAGATCAATACTCCATAAAAGATTGCTTCATGGAAATATGGCATGCGTTAAGTGCCATATCGGTATTAAAATTGGTCTGAAATCAATTAGATGTTAGAGGGAAGCTTACTGTTTGGAGATGCCTGCATGTATCATTGATTAATCCATAAATATAATCTATATAAGCTCTCTCCTGTACAGTAAATATAGGGGAATTAAAATCATCATGTAATAGAGTAATTGACAAGCGTAGCGAAAGCCTGCCAACCATGATAACACAGTAATTGTTCATGTTTGTATCATCAATATTTCAACAATGTACAATTTAAACACAATCTGTTAATGAATCAATGTTAAGCTTTATCTCACACATATTTTCCAGATGTTTAGTAAATTTTAATCATTCCATTTTAAACAAACCAGTGGAAACATACATGTAACTTTCAATGTTTGATACGACATAATAACAACCATATAATACCATTAAAGCACATAAATAAATAAGAATAACAGGACTTCATCCTGTGAAAACAGAAGCATTTTTATACTTCATTACAAAACAAATGCTTAGTTTTCTTGATAATTCATCAATCTTAATATAGTAGTAATCCATTGTATTACAAACTCTAATATGGCAATACACATTAATGATTAATAAAAACAACAGTAAAATCTACTAAAAAATAGCCTGTCTATGATTAAACTCTCAAAAGATCAATAAACAACTACAAGGTTAAAGAAAATTGATGTGACAGGTGCTCGATTCTCCTAATTAAGTTCTTTATCGTGTATATATTTTAACTAGGGCAGACATAGACAAGTTGTCTAAGGAGCTGTAACTAGGGCAGACGTAGTCAAGTTGTCTAAGGAGCTGTAACTAGGGCAGACGTAGTCAAGTTGACTAAGAAGCTGCACGTAGTGCAAGCAAACATTGTCATCAAATGTCTCATTGTGCATGTTGCACCAAGGGTAAGCTTAAATTTGAAAATATTAAAATCCAGCTCTTAAATTGTTGACTTAAATTTGTTGAAAATGATATCCTTATAATTAGTATTTGTACAGATAAGTTAAGCTTCACTATAACATCTTTACATACCTGCAGAAATGAGCATAACAAGAAAAAGCTAGATGACCTTGAACTATCAATAGTACAACCCCCAGGACCTTATAGTACTTACTTCTTTGTTTGATCATTGACGCTTTGACAAGTTCTGTTCCTGCCTTTTTAGACTTTCCTTTGTTGTTCCATTCTTCCATGAAAAATTTCAACTGTCTGCAATAACAATACGGAATATAGGAAGTCATTAAAAAAAAACATTTGAAATATTAATTGATTTATGAATGACTTTAAGATTTAATCAATAAATGACATCTGGGAAATTTATAAAATACATATACAGTGCCAGTAATTAAAATTCACAAAAAAGGACATTCCAATATCATCAAGATTTCTTACTGGCCTTTCGTAAATGGTTCTTTTAAAAATCTCTTAATTTCAATTTGAAATCTTTAGATTTTATGTTAAAACTTCTTCAGAATCAATGCATATTAAAAAATATTGACTGATTTGTGTTTAATATTTCAGCTCTATAATGGAAGACTAATTTCAATTCAAAATGTTAAGAATAACACATTTATTTTATACCAATGGCAATGTATTTCAGAATTAAGTTGTAAAAAATATACTAGTAACTTTAATGTTGTTTGTTTGTTTGATGGTGTTTAACGCCACTTTCAGCAATTTTTCAGCTATATCATGGTGTCCAGTTTTTATTGGGGGAGGAAGCCCGAGTACCAGGAGAAAACCCCGACCTGCGGTAGGAAAACTGGCAATCCTTGTCAATTAAGATTGGAGTCGAGTACACCCTGCCTGCAGCAAGAATCGAACCCGCAATCTCAGTGTTGACAGACCACGTGATCAATAGTAGACGAACTACCTTGCCCACTTGGCCACAGAGGCCCCTCTAGTAACTTTAATAAGAACCATGCTAAACATACCTCTGTTTGTGACATAGGACACACAACCATGTGCCACCCAGGACTTGTTCCTGACATGCACGGCAAACTTTGAAATGACACTTGGGACAAAGGTCACCACGGTTAAACAGAAATCCCAATTCAGCATGACACCTGGCACAGATTTTGGACAGGTCATCTCCATTCCGTAATACACTTTTCATACGGAGTCCCTGGATTTCCAATTTCAGCTGGCTGTATTAAACGAGATAAACATACCGTTGGGTTCACATAAAATTATCAACAATGACCAATCAAATACTACTGATGTCCATTATTACAAGCTCTCAAATGGTGACAAGCTGATATGGTTTTATGTTTTGTTGGTTTGATGCCAGTAAGAATAAAACAAAAAATTCATAACCTTAAACTCTCTAGGACATGCACACTTAAATTTAAGTTATGGCCTCATACCATTAGTTGTAACCTTAAACTCTGCCAGAAATGCATGCTAACATTCAGTTCAGTTAAACTCTACCAGAAATGCATGCTTACATTCAGTTCAGTTAAACTCTCCCAGAAATGCATGCTTACATTCAGTTCAGTTAAACTCTCCCAGAAATGCATGCTAACATTCAGTTCAGTTAAACTCTCCCAGAAATGCATGCTAACATTCAGTTCAGTTAAACTCTCCCAGGAATGCATGCTAACATTCAGTTCAGTTAAACTCTCCCAGAAATGCATGCTAACATTCACAACATGGCCTCAATATGTTAACATTCACAACATGGCCTCATTATGTACACGCCCTGAAACGTAAAACGTTCCCGTACGAACGTTAAACGGACGAACCAAAAACGACGTACGAACGGACGAAGAACGAACGAACGCTCTTATCGTCCAGACGAACCATTTAAAAATTAACCAATCAGAGACAAGCTATACGCTTCAATCGTTCGTATGTCGGAAAACGAATGGAGACGCCTATCGTGCTTTGTAAAAATCAAGAAACGTTCGGTCATTTTAAATAAAATCTTGAGAATCAAGCTGGTTTCTAGTAAACAAATAAAAAATTGAAAAGGAATAAATAATAAAATAATTATACTTTATTTTCATTAAATCATCATTTAAATGATTTGTGACAGCTCAAACAGGTAATACACACATAAAAAACGTGACAACATAACAAGCATACATGAAAATTTGTGGGGTTGAGTATTTTTATTAAATATTCATGTTTGTAATTAGGGCTAAACATGGAAATGTTTTAATAATGGACCTATACATATTTTTTATCACAGTGTAAAAAGAAACGAGCTTAGTCGTCCATTTTATTTTGATTACTAACAGTAATTATTACACATTCCCGAGGAAGCTTTTATAATTTTTTTAATTAATCTTTATTGCATATAATGAAATGTACTAACCAACTGTATATTTATTATGTGTTATATATTTGTTAAACCTTATAGTTTCATAAATTAAGGGGTAATTTATTACAAAAATTCTCTATTGGAAAATGTTCATCAAGGTGGTTTTCAAATAACACATTTAAAATCACATTTGTAATATCACTCCCGAGACATTTGCAAGAATATTAAAAACCATATTTAACATAAAAAAAACTACTGAGACCTTCGAGATACAATTAAAAACAAAATGAAATATATAAAATCACTCCTGATACATAAGAAATGCAATCAAAAACCATAATACAAATATAAAATCAATCCTGAGACCTTAGCTATGCAGTTAAAAACCATATAACACATACAATTTCACTACTGAGACCTTAGCAATACAATTAAAAACCATATTTCACATACAAAATCACTCCTGAGACCTTAGCAATACAATTAAAAACCATATTATACATATAAAATCAGTCCTGAGACCCTAGCAATACAATTTAAAACCATATTTCACGTACAAAATCACTCCTGAGACCCTAGAAATACAATTAAAAACTATATTTCTCATATAAAATCACCCCTGAGACCTTTGCGATACAATTAAAAACCATATTTCACCTATAAAAGCACTCCTGAGACCTTTGCGATACAATTAAAAAACCATATTACACATATAAAATCACCCCTGAGACCTTTGCCAAACAATTAAAAACCATATTTCACATATAAAATCACTCTTGAGACCTTTGCGATACAATTAAAAACTATATTACATATATAAAATCACTCCTAAGACCCTAGCAATACAATTAAAAACCATATTTCACATGCAAAATCACTCCTGAGACCTTTGTGATACAGTTAAAACAAATATTTCACATACAAAATCACTCCTGAGACCTTTGCGATACAATTAAAAACCATATTACACATATAAAATCACTCTTGAAATTAAAAACCATATTACATATATAAAATCACTCCTAAGACCCTAGCAATACAAATAAAAACCATATTTCACGTGCAAAATCAATCCTCAGACCTTTGTGATACAGTTAAAACCAATATTTCACATACAAAATCACTCCTGAGACCTATGTGATACAATTAAAAACAATATTACACATATAAAATCACTCCTCAGACCTTTGTGATACAATTAAAAACCATATTTCACATGCAAAATCACTCCTGAGACTTTTGCAATACAATTAAAAACCATATTTCACATATAAAATCACTCCTGAGACCTTTGTGCTACAATTAAAAACCATATTACACATATAAAATCACTCCTCAAACCTTTGCGATACAATTAAAAACCATATTACATATATAAAATCACTCCTGAGACCCTAGCAATACAATTAAAAACCATATTTTACATGCAAAATCACTCCTGAGACCTTTGCAATACAATTAAAACCAATATTTCACATACAAAATCACTCCTGAGAGCCTAGCAATACAATTAAAAACCATATTTCACATACAAAATCACTCCTGAGACCCTAGCTATACAATAAAAAACTATATTAAACATATAAAATCACTCCTGAGACCTTTGCGATACAATTAAAAACCATATTTCACATACAAAATCACTCCTGAGACATTACAAGATGCAATATTAAACCATAGCACACTATAATTAACTTCTTTGACCTAACTAAGGCCAAAAATAAAATTTCATTTGTTTGCCGTTTCCGGCCGACTCTCCCTTTTACATCCGACTAGAATAATTTTTTTCATGCGCTGGAAAAAGATTTTTTTTATTGTCATTTTCGGCATTTTGCATGGCCGTTGTGGTGTTTCTCGTTTTTTGTGTTTTTTTTGGTGATTCGTCGTTCCCGATTCAGTATCGGCAAAACGTTTGAAACCATACCGTTTTGCTCGCTCTCATTTCGATGTTTCAAGTGACATTGACAAATCATTACATTATCGGCAAAACGTTTATAAATCTAAAATGTAGAGAAAGCTTTTATTTTCTTTTTAAAAGGTTAAACTTCATCCCTCCTGAAGTAATTTGCTTATTTTTAGCCTTGAATCCATGATATTACATTTAGAGAAAAACTATCTTCTTTTTCAAAAAAAAAAAATAAATTCCCTCCCTACCTACCCACCTATTTCAGCCCTGAGTTGGCAACATCAAACTAACAATATTTTAATCCTGGCCTAAGAGATGCTAAATCAGTCGTGAGACATTATATATGCAATTTAAAACCTAGGAAATGAAATGTCTGTATATCCAAACAAATATTGTGCCATCAAATTAAGATTTTATGCAAGATTATTCAGTTTTATTAAGTTTGCTGTGTAAACAGCTATTCAGTTTTTGTATCAAATGAAGACAATGTTGGGATGTTCAGAGACTTTAGGATAAAACATACATTTTTAAAAGGTTTTAGGTACTAAAATAGAAAAATTTCCTATGTGTTTATAAAATTTGGAGAGTGTTCAAATAAATCATATTTATTTGTACAACCTGAATATTGTAGATTTACATATAACAAAGTAGACGAAGAAATTATTTCAAATTGTTTATGTTTATATTTAATTTTAAACATTTTCATGGTTTTAATGAATTTATAGTTTTAAAATAAATATAATTTATTTGACATTTTAATGTTCAGGTTATTTTAATTTAATAACAGAATGTAGTATTTTCTATCAGACTAACAAAGTGTAAAATATTTTTTTTCGAATGCTGACGAACGAATGAACCTTTATTTTTACTTGTACTGCGCATGCGGACGAACGAACGAACAGGTTTTATTTACTTGTTTTGTGCATGCGGACGAACGAACGAACTGGACGTACGGATGGACGAACGGAAAACGATATACGAACGAACGGAAAACGAAATACGAACGCAAAAATGGGAACGTTTTACGTTTCAGGGGGTGTAATATTAAACTCACCCAGAAATACATGCTAACATTCAGATCATGGCCTCATTATGTAATATTAAACTCACCCAGAAATGCATGCTAACATTCAGAACATGATGATAAACTCTCCTAGCTCGAGAATTCTCTGCCGACCAACGCTTTTTTTATATTTTCAAAGTCTAAAAATAGCACTGGACAGCAGAGGATTCTCTGACTACCAGAAATGCATGCTAACATTCAGGGCATGGCCTGATTACATAACTGTATTAAACTCTTCCAATTATGTCATGGCTCCAGTAAAACAGACACCATATATATGCATTATTCATTATTAATGCTCTTTAAAGAGTCAAGATCTATCATTATATTGATCTATAGCATTATTATGGCTTCTAATTACATGTAATTCTGATAATAGACGTAGTAAAATAAATTCTGTAACTGAATATAATGAAACAATCACAGAAGCAAAAATAATATGTCACTCCAAAGTCCTGGCCTTATTGTAAATTATGTTATTTTGGCTTTAGAAATATGTAAAACAGTTATACATTTAAACTGTTTAACATGAGTATATACAAATGCTGAGACCAGAAAAGTAACCAGTAATATTGAAGTGAAATCTTCAAACATTTAACACAAACATATAATTGCAATTGAACAAAAAGGGGAGGAATTCTGCTTTAAGGAACTCTCTGTGAATTGAGGTCTCTTTGGCAAATATACATGTAATACAATTTTTTAGAGAACAAGATTTGGAGAAGGGAGGGGATGGGGTTAAAAAAGAGTTGTTCTTGTCTGAATTAAAAACAAATTAATGCTAGCAAATACTCCACATTCTTACCTTTAATAAGTTTACACATGTACACTACTCTAGGTAAATCTCAATTTTGTGCAAAAATAAGTGTATGACATGAAGTGATGAACTAGATTATTTGTTACATTTAGAAATTATGTGACTCCAACTTGCATTTTTTTTTCATTAAAGAAAGTTATTAAAACTGAAATTGAAACAAGCAGAGCTGACATAACTGATTCAGTTTCTACGAGTATTCTGTTTAAAATTTAGTCACATGACCTTGTTTAATGACAATCTAGAACAGTTAACTGTAATATTACAATAATAATTCAGTATACATAGAAAGTTTAAATATCATGCACCAAAAGTGGATCATTTTCTTTGCATTAATTGAACATTTTAAATATTTCTTAATAAAATGGTTTATTCTCTTCAACAATATTAACATTTTTATCCTTTAAAGATTTGGTAAATTAAATTTTGACATAATTTCCAAACCAGTTAAAGCTATATCAATGTTTATATGTATTCATTCAAGCATGAAGTATTATACACACACTGTATATAAAACTAAATATTTCACACCAAACTTAACCCTGAGGTGTGTAAAAAGGAATTTAAATATTTTCAACTCTATTAAGTCATGTGACAAATATATTTGAATAAACATACAAATAGAGTAATTCATTTTTATCTACATGGCAGAGGTGTATCAAAGCTTGGGTAAAAACAAGTAATCTACAGAAAATCTCCAAGTCACTTTAGTCAGATAATACCAGTATACATAATAAAATATATGAACTATCTAAGAACCTGTATTTCTTGATATATTTTTAAAAACATCAATAGAATGTGTCAAGATACTTTTTATTTAATCAAAACCTAAATCAATGACCTAGGGTTAAAATGAGATCTATTATGATGTAGGAATATGGATGGATGTTTGCCCACTGCTAATGACAGAACAAATTTGCTTGAAGATGATGCTATATAAAAGGTTGCATACTTTCAGGATGTTCAAATATTATTTTTTAATTAAGTTTATCCTACTTCTAATAATGTTTCAAAGTAGTACCAGTGTTTGTGAAAAATGTTAAAAAAAAATTCTATTTATGCCACATTTAATAATTTTTCTTAAGTTCTATTAACATCCGAAAAACAAGATTTTACCCAATCTTTCTATCCTGTGTCTTTTTAAGTTCATCATCTTTCTTCAGGACAGACAGTATAATGGACCTCTCCTCTTCAGTCAGGCTGTCCAGGTTTAACAAGCTTTCCATACTCATCTTGATCAACTTTAACAAAATGTCTGGTTGTCGTTCTTGTTATATTTACTCATTACATGTCTGTGTGTCATTTTTAACTTCATTTGCAAAGAACATTCTGGAATAAAAAGATATACACATTTATACTGGCACAAACTCCATAGAAAACCTCTGACCTTTTGCTGGAAACTGACATTCCATGTCATTGAAGGTCAGAGTCAAGCATACTCTGCCAGCAGTAAGGCTCGATCCCGAAACCTCAGTGTTGACATGCCCATGATAATATAGTACCAACTACTACAAATTTAACCACTCAGGCAATTAGTGGCCTCCAAATTACAAATATCTCTAAATTGCAATAAAAAATTTTGCGAGAATACTGACTTTTCATTGGCTGGAAAATATTTTCTATCAGAGGATGGAAAACAAAATAGATCGTCATGGAGACACGCGCCATTTGACGTCATATATTACTCCAGTTTTTGTATTGATCTCTTTTTTCAAAAATGTCCAGTTACAAAAATAAAATTGTTGAGTTTATTCTATTGTTTGAATTTATTTATAAGAATTAACTACACAAATATTTTCTCCATCGAGGGATAACAAAATTTCCGTTGTGCACATTTAATATAATGTGCAAAACGGAAATTTTGTTATCCCTTTATGGGGAAAATATTTTTTATAATTAATCCTTAATAATCAGTTTGAATGATAATATTATGCAATTAACAGAAATATTCTAGAAAAAAAAATATGAATTTCTAATATTAAGTATTGAGTTTTCACTAAAATTATCTAATAAAAAGCTATGCTGATTAAATAAATACATTCAGGTGAAACTTTTCTACTACATGTACCTTGTTTTGATAATTCTTGTAAAATTCCCTGTTATCTCATGTTCAAAAATTATTTCTAGAAATTGTTATGCAATTAACAGGATTATATTTGATTTCATTACTTTTTTCCATGCAAATAACAGACATTTTTTACATGAATAGTATATAAATAATGGTTTGGATTTTGAAGTCTTATGCAAATAAGAGAAATATGCAACAACAGACATGGAATAAGATGGAATTCACTGTACTTAAATGTGATGCTAATGATGAAGAATCTTTTGATACATTATAAAATTTCACGAGACAGGATGGATATATCTGAGCGGCAATTTTTCCAGATTGGCAATACTGGAATTTCATACACATGTATAACAATATTAAGTACTAAGTACAAAGCATACAATATGTTTTGATTGATTGATTGATTAATGGTGTTTAACGCCCGAGCAGCAATATTTCAGCTATATTCAGGTGATCAATATGTTTTGTACATATATTATATGTCAGACATTAGTTTCAAAGCATAAAAAATCCAGATATATATAAATGGTATACAAATCGTAAATGGTTAATATATGTCTTAAACACACCCCCTCCTCAGACTTTCCTCATTTCAATAAATTAAAATGTCACCTAAACACTAAAAACTTACATCAGTCCAGCACAACTAACTGTGTATAAATGTATCAATCCAAATGCATAAAAACCGTACAGAACTCATTTAACCAAACATGAATGTACATGTAATTTGGAAATTGAATAATAAAATATCCATGCAGAAATTCTGTATAGATGATCATACATGTATGTCATCTGCCTCATTAAACTCTAAATATTTTCGACAATTAGTTATTATTAAACTTCGGCAGAATAACTAACATTTTTCAGCATAGAAAATTTCTACAATTAACATAATAATGAGTTCATTAATTATGTTCTGACAACTTTTCATACTTATGAGGTCAAAAAAAGCAGAAATCAATGAAACCATTCTAGGTGTCCGAAAACTACTACTGACTGATATCTTCTTTAGACAATGAATAAATGCTTTATTTTCGAAATAAGGCTACATTTTTTAAAAAGTACTGTACAACCATTGAACCATAAATATGCTACTTAAAATTATGTTGTAATGCAATAAAACAATAAGAACCCATAGCATTCAACAAGAAATTATAACAATGAAACTTAGTCTAAATTGAAACCTTTTTTCCTTTCAGTTGGGAAATTTTAATTTTTCATCATCAATGTTTATTTTCTTCACAAAACACAAAATAAAACCTACCAGTACATAACAACTTGTTTATCTACCCATCAATACATACTAGTAAGTTCTATTATTATCTGTATCTATCAAATCTGTCAATTTCCTTAAGAGGATACAAGGTAGACAATCATTGAGGGTAAAAACGAATCCACTTGTTATAATTAACAAAAATGTTCAGCAGGGGTCTACTGTAAGAATATATTACTCAGACTATTCAACTTTCTATTGAAATTCTTTTTTTTATGCCATGGAATTTCTTTGCTTCTTGATTCATTTAAATAAGAAATGTTAACTCCATACAAATTACTTCATATAAATGTTGTGCAGTAAAGCATGAAATACCATGATACATTGATTATTAAGACCACTGAAGCAGTAAAGCATGGAGTCTTACATACCAATAGTCAGTAAATTACACTTGCAAAAATGGTTAAATACTTTACTTCTTGACTTATGTATCCACATACATGTAACTAGAGGCTCCCTGGAGCGTATAATCAGTCTCTTGGAACACAAAGGACTTTTAGCTACATGTATCTTTAAATTTGTCAAATTATAGATTCAGTCTACCTTTTAACTCCTACTGAAAGTCATTACACAACTTCAAGCCAATATTACCTTTGAAGAACTTTATGTGCTGATCAATTTAAGGTAATGGCTTTCTCTATAGCTGTTATAAATATTTTTTTAGATCTTGTCCAAAAACATGTGTTGACACCTATGTTCTAACTAAACTAGATATCAGTGAGATGGTACACATCTCTGTGGGCCCAGTGGACTTAAAGATCGAGGTAAAAGGTCATCAACCATGGTATGAGACACATCACCTTGATATTATCTACCCAAATATCAAAACCCTACCTCGAAAGATAAAAAAATTACAGCCCGGACATGAATTTGTCATGCAGAAAGCAATAATGTGACCTTAAGGTCAAAGTTCAAGGTCAAAGGTGATCAACCATGGTATGCGACACATCGCCTTGATATTATCTACCCACATTCCAAATATCAAAAGCCTATCTCAAAAGATAAAAAAAGTTAAAGCTCGGAAACGATTAGTTACGGACAAATGGACGCACGGACAGACTGATCACTAAAGGGCTAATAACTCATGCTTTGTAACTATGCATAAGGCCAAACAAAAAAATATGTGTGTTTCCGGTTACCCGACCCTACCTATTTTTTTGACGCCGACCCTAAAGTTTTTTTTTGCGTTTTTAACGGAGGTTACTTCGAACCGGAAAACTTCCGGGTTTTAGTTCCATTTTCATACTTCCACCCCAACATGGCGGTAAAATGTATACATATTAACGCTTGTAACGATATTGATAGCTCATTTAATGGCTGTATTAGTCTAGACTTTTAAAGGCTTTATGGTAAATTCTTGAAACTTACAAGCTTTACACCTACAAAGGTATAAAAGATAAAGGTCAAGATTTAAATTACTAATTTAACCAACACCATTCACGATTCAAAAAAAAAAAAAAATTTAAAAAAAAAAAAAAAAAAACCTACCTACCTATTTATAATTCTATGTAACCGGAAACACACATATTTTTTTGTTTGGCCTAATATAAACAGAGAACAGTTTAAAATTCTGAGAGTGGGACATTTTCCAATAAAACTCAAAATTTATAATGGGCCTTACTTTAATGATTCTTTCAATGAAATACCCAAGGCTCCTCTAACCGAAATCACTGTCATGAAGTAATTTATCTCTGCACCAACTTTCACAAGATTTTGTGATTATTTCACACTATACCTTTAACTTTTACAAACATGTGGACAATGGCCAGTTATATTTTTGATTTGTAGCCCAAGGTGTCATGTCCATTTGTTGTTTATTGATTCTTCAGTCAGGTCACTCTGTCCACTATTTCCAAAGTATGTCACTTTTAACAATGGAGTTGTACTAAAATTTTTACTGCTCATAGATTTTAACAGAAAATTATATGTTTAATATTTATGATAAAATTAAAAATAATAAAATACACTTTATAAATACTCAATGAATAAGTAACTAATAAAAACTATTAAAAATTCTAGAATTTTAACAAAAATTTAATACATATACAGGTGAAGTTAACACAAACTATTGCACATTATTTTTTTACCCAATTTAAAAATTAAAAAAAAATTCCTGCTCGTGACAAAAACAACCACTCCAAATAATCTATATATAGCAAAATGAATTTAATTTGAACATTCACTTTGTGTTTGACTACCCGACCTTGAAGTGATTACTTAATGACTAAACTGATTAATGATTACTGGTATCTGTGATCATTTGACTGCAATGTTGATGAATTACAACGAAAACAAATATTTTCCACCATATAATTCAGTAATTTATTATTGCAAACACAAAATGTGGCATTTTTGTTTCATTAAGTTACACAACACCCGTGAGACATCTCACTGTTTTATAGTGCATGTACTCACCAACTTACTTCTAATGAATATTCACAAGTATGCAACATAACTTATTTCTCCATTTCTGAACATTTTATAACAACTGAAATTTCATTGTCACATAGATTTAATCTCTTGTGTCAATTCGATTGTGAAAAAGGAATTATAACCCAAATCCATTGAATCTTCAGTAAATATTACAGCTTATTATCCTGCTTGTTAAAGTGTTCATTTCTCCACCCACATTATACTTTTACCTACAGTTCACCTGTCATACCTGTGTTGTCCAAGTCCATGCTAATTTAAACTTAAATCTTTTGTACATCACAATTTGAAGCAATTTGTTTAAAAGATGCATTTGGGTATTTATAAATCTTCCTATAGAATAGATGTATTACATGATGATGTTTTAAATTTTTATGTCTTGAAATAATATTTGAATTCAATGAATTGTATAATCTCATTTGCCACGTCTTCTGTCATTAAATTTAACTCTACAAACTTTATTCAACGATACATCTAAATATAAATTTATTTATTAAAAAAAACCTAAAAATCCTGTACTGAAGACTAAATAAGGACACAGTTTTTGTGTTATATTATTGACTTGTTATCATTAAAGTTTATTGTCAGGTCATAATACAGAAAGCCTGGCCGTGGACCATAGTGGGTAACGTGTTTTGAGAGTGCCACGCTCCTTGCACGATAAAGATCCCTTTTGTAGATTTCGAAAAAGAGAAGGCTCATTGTAGCCGCTACAAAAGGCTAAATTCTGCGACCCTACCCAATACTCCGTACTTTTCCAGTGGCAGTCAAAATTGTGTTCCCTGTTTCCCATCCCAGTCCCTTTTCAATTGATGTATTGTTTGTAAACTTGTTCCCGTCCTGAATATAGCTGAAATACTGCTGGCTGGACATAAAGCAAACATCCAATCAATCAATCAAACATTAAGCTTTATAAGGTGGTATATATCCTCACATCAGCTACTAATAAATCCTTCCTTGTGTAAGATAGATTATCTAAAATTCTAATATGACGTGCTTTAATGGCTTTGAGACCACAACTGTTGGAAAAATATGATTTATGTATGAGCAACACACGCTGAGGAGACATGTTTTAAATGGCTGTTCCAGTTACAAACTGTATGTCGTTATTTTATCTCTCGCTGTCGTTCGGGATAAAATAATACGACATAAACAGTCACCCCGTTGTAAAACAATGATAAACCACAGCCTCCATGAATTATTTCTTAAATCAATTGTACTGTGCTCCATTTGGTGGTTAGTTACTAACTTAAATAGTCCTACTGGTACTTATCTAAATTGTGTTTAGTTTTCATACAAAGTCTGCTATATAGCTGCTTGTACATACTGCCATAACTTTGTAAAAATGGTGGCATATCAAAAACAAAGTTACAACATGAGTGCATTTCACTTGCAAGTTGAAAATATCAACTTTTACAAGTTACTTCCCCTTGTCTGGATTTCTCCACCAACACCTGTAGTGTAACTTCCCCTGGGGTCCTCTTGTCTGGCTTACTCCACCAACACAAGTAGAGTTACTTCCCCTGGGGTCCCCATGTATGGATTGCTCCACCAGCAAGTAGAGTAACTTCCCCTGGGGTCCCCATTTCTGGATTGCTCCACCAACACAAGTAGAGTTACTTCCCCTGGGGTCCCCATGTCTGGATTGCTTGTCTCCATGTCTGGATTGCTCCACCAACACAAGTAGAGTTACTTCCCCTGGGGTCCGCATGTCTGAATTGCTCCCCCAACACAAGTAGTAGTATGAAAACAATCTGTGCTATATATTTAACTATTTTCCAGCAAGGAATGCATTGCCTGTACTAGTAGCCGTTTTTATTGCTTCAATATACCATCTGACCATTCATATGTTTTTCTTAGCAATTATTACTGGACTTTACAACTCAATTTTGAGTTTTTGTAATCTTGACGTGTGACTTTATTGTAAAACTGTAACTGATCTAAGAACCATAACAGAAAAACATGTGAAGCAGGTTCATTTATGTACTGCAACAGGTGTAAAAAATACCAAAAAGCAAAAATTCTACATCTAATTTTATTATTATCTTCTGAAGCTAACAAGTGTGGACTGTGAGCATGCTCACAAAGTGATACCCCCCCCCCCCTTTTCGCTTTCAAGTCCAATTATCTCCCCTTAATGATATCCGAGGTAAATAAAAATCCTTCATGCACATCTACATATAATGTAATCCTTTATGCTAAGTTTCATTAAATTTCATCAAGCCGTTTAGGAGGAGTTGCGCTTACAAGGGATGTGGACAGACGGCCAGACTGACAGACAGGGTGATTCCTATATACCCCCCAAACAAGTTTGCGGGAGGTATAATTACACTTAAGAATTTTGGCATTCTCATCCTCTGTCCAGATTTAACAATACACACAGATCATTACACTCTCATCCTCTGTCCAGATTTAACACACAGATCATTACACTCTCATCCTCTGTCCAGATTTAACAATACACACAGATCATTACACTCCCTAATGAAAATTTACACTGGAATTCCAGTGGAATTGAACTGGAATTCCAGTGGAATTGAACTGGAATTTCACTGTATTACACTGGGCAATTTGGCCTGAATTTCATCGGAATACCAGTGGAAATTCCAATGGAATACAATGGAATTCCATTGGAAATTACAGTGAAATTGATTGGAATTCCAATGGAAATACCAGTGGTAATCAATGGAATTTCAGTGGAATTTCAATGGAATACCATTGTAATCCATTGGAATTTCCACTGGTATTCCAATGAAATTCAGGCCAAATTGCCCAGTGAAATACAGTGAGATTCCAGTTGAATTCCAGTGTAATTACCACTGGAATTCAACTGGAATCTCACTGTATTTCACTGGGCAATTTGGCTTTCCACTTGAAATTCCATTTGAGTTTAATGGAAATTTGGAATTTAGACAAATCTGAATTACACTTGAAATTTCAAAGCAATTTCTCTGAAAATTCATGCAACCATAAAAAAATGTCACTTGTCAAAAGTACTGTAATCACAGCACAGTAGAATTTTTATAAGACATATACCAGAATGAATTAATAAATAATTAACTTACTCTTCAGGCTTCATCGATTAATGCACTCTGCATTATACATTACTTCAGGTTAATATAGAAACGAAGCACAATGTATAATTTCAATGTATGCATTTATTTTAATAAACACAAATTATTGTTTCCCATTGTCAGATTTTTATTTTCCTTTTCTCCATTCAAGTCCCCTAATTCTGTCTAATTAACTGCAGAAACTATTGTATTCCACATTCTTTGTTTTCTTCTCTTGATTTTGAAATGCTGAAAATGCAGCCTATAAAAATATATATTATATTATTAAATTACTGTTCATCACTTAAGTTGCAACAAACAGTTTTTATATGTACAACAAGCTCTAACATTTGAATTTGGGACCTGGATAACCGAGTGTAGTTAGTTTTCTACTAGGGATGTGACTCATGGAGGTTCAAGGTTCGAATATTACTATGGGCAGGGTATGCTTGACTCTCCAGCTGCTCCTTCAATAAAAACTGTACACCATAATTGATATGAAAATTTGCTGTAAGTGGTGTTTAACCCACTTCAAACAAACAAAACATTAATGTATTTACATCAACCATATAAATTAGTTTTTACTTGTAATACAATTGTATATTTATGTCCAGTAGTCTTGAGTTGACTTAAACTATCACAAATTGTATGTGGTTTGTCTAGTCATGAGTGCAAGTATACATGTATATGTAGATTGTGGAGACAATTCCTACATTCCTTATGGCCATTGAAGGTTACTGTACATGCATTTTTTAAATTTATATTTTCATCAACAAAATATATTTTTTTTGCAATTAAACTGACCTTGGAGTGTTTTACTTGTTGTTGATCTGTCTTCATTCAACGCCTTTTAAATCTATAAAATAAAATGAAAATGTTTGATCATGAACTGCAAAACAGTATAATTTAATTAGTTTAATAAATTAACAGAGCATGCATGAAAATATAAGTTATTAATAGCAAGAGCGTAAATTTTAACTGCTGCAAATTTGTTGCTTTGCTACATTATTGGGTATCTTGTTATTAGAGACAGGACCTGCTTACATGACGGAAGCATCTTAGTGCACCCATGGTTTTTATTTGGTAAATTTGGGTTACTCGCCATGTTTTTTGTTTCAAGTTGTAAATGTTTGTCTGAATCTTGATCTGTAATCTATTTTCCTTGTTAAAATATAACCCATGGTATTGATAAAATTAAATCATTACTGTGATTGCATATTTCATGTAGCTAAGGTGCTGTACAAGTTGGTGTCATATTGGACTTGATAATGCTATTTACTAGGACAATGCATTTTTAATTAATATTTACCATATTTATGGCCCAGCATTTAGGCTGTGTATAACATACTCCTTTGTACAGTAGGTATGAAACAAGTCAGTTCTGGATGTATAAACTGAAGTATTTGGGCTTTATACATGGTCATGAAGTCTATCATCTGCATTGAAAGAAAGTATAATAATCAATGAAGGAAATCCTAAAATTTCATGTATGAAAGCCCTGTTAAATCTCATATACAACATATTTACTTCCAACAGTAGAAACATTCTGGCAAATATACTCAAAATTAATTTCCATAGGAAGTCAGCCATTTTTGTTTCTAAAGATTATTTGCACAACACCCCCCTTTTTCTAAATTCGTTTTGTTTTACTTTTATCCACAACATAGACAATGTTAGATAAACTGAAGTTACCACCTTATCCTATATCATAAAAAAATATTGAGGCATAGTGTTAACGATTTGTGAAATAAACACAGTGGAAATAAACTAAAATAACTCACCATCAATAAATAGGTCTTGGTAAATAGTTATCCATCGTCTCCATGCATTGTAACAATGTAAGCCTAGCGGAACTGTACCCTATCTCCAACAACCACCCCAATCTTCACGTCCATGTTTTTTTCTGGGTATCTGCACAAATGATAACTGCACATTGTTCGCAAACCCATCGTCCCACATCAATTACTACAAAAGCGTAGGCATTGCCATTTGAAAATTTAGCGCGAAATAACATTTGCCTCGTTATCGTTATTTTCATGAATGTCAGTATAAACGAATTCCAATCAATATGTTTATAAAAGTCGTGGTTTATTCAGGAAAATCATATTTATGCATTCGATGTATATATCAATTATACAAAGCGTATATTTGCTTTAATATTTTACATATTCACGACATTGCCGATTTCGGCGCACTTTCGTTTCATGCAAAATTAGATTTTCAATCCTATAAATGTAACAATTCAAAAAACAAATCCATGTGTTACATGTTCATCGTAGCTTGATTATATAAGGAGATTCACCCAAATGTCCGACGAGTAAATCTTCAGTTCTAAAACATCATCTATAAAACTGACAATGAATTTGACCTGGAGGCAAGCGAAAATGCAAGTCTGGTTCCCCGAAATCGGAAATGGCGAAAAGGGGGGAGGTAAAACTAAAAGCTCGCCGAAAACGCACCGTTGTTCATGGCACGTCTTTTAAAGAGCTAGATATCACAAGTTATTGAGAGGCGTGTCAATGATTTCTTCTGGATGAAAACCCATGTACGAAGAGAAAAATTGTATCAGAAATGAGACCAACTTTGGGATTCTTATTGCAAAGCTACGCAAGATGTTTCAGGGTATGTACAAATGTTTTATGCCTGCAATCATTACATTTTAACCTTAAATAATAACTATAAGAGGGTATATTCTTTATCTTTTAATATATTCAACATAGCAAACTATGATATGCATGCAGTAATTAAACTGAATCCATGAATTGTTTACTATCATGGTACCAGGTAACAGACATTATTAATTTATATTTTTCTTTGTATACTCGTAGTAAGACATTTCATTTTTGAATAATGAAATTATGGACTAAAACTCGCACATGTTAAACTGTCAAGTTAATGAATATTAAGAGGAAAGAACAAATAAACAAAACTGCAAATGGAACAAACTTTGAACATCTGGTTTTAGGAAATATGAAAATTCCAAGTTATTTATTCTCAAAATATCGACTATTGAATGTAAAATGTTTTATTTTAGATAAGCTTTCCTGTTGGTATGACAAAAGAACTGACAAGTATTGTCAAGAAATTTACTGAAGAATGGAAGGACCAGAAAACAAAATGAATGTTAATGAATTAAGCCAAGAACAAGATTATATTCAGTAAGTTAATTAAATTCAATAATTTCTATAATAAAATATAGTTTGTTTAAAATAAACCTATTCACTGTAAGTATAGATTCAAAAGAATCATAAATTTGTGACAACATGACAACACAACGATGCTTGTGCAAATCTTAAAAAAATTCACTAGTATATGACATTGTGGAGATTATCCTGCAACTGGCTGAGTGGTTAAGGTAATTAGTCTACTATTGATCATGTGGCTGTCAACAACGATTTGAGTATGGCTGCGGGCAGGGTGTACTCAACTCAATCTTTATTGACGTGGATTGTCAGTTTTCCTACCGAAGGTTGAGTTCCTCACCCTTAACTCCTGCTTCCTTCCCCCATATAAAAACTGGAGACTAAGCTACAAAAGTGGCATTAAACACCATAAAAACAAACAAATAAAACAGTACTGCATGGCTTTTAATTTAGCCAAATACTTGTACATGCCATCTCATATCACATGCACGTTACTGACATAATATAGCATAATATAGCATCTGTTGTTATTCTTGTCAGTTTACTGTTCTTTTCTGGTTCTTGACCTGTTGTTTAATGCAATATTTTCTGTGGTGTCATATTTATGTTCTTACAATATTACACACTAAAATGTATGAGCACCTACTTAAATCGACTAGAAATTCCCACTGCTCCCCATAGGATATAGGGGGGGGTATGTATATACTGTTTTCCGTCTGTTTGTATATATCCATATCAATTTTTTGTCTTATTTTTGTAAGCAATTATACAAAAGTGAAATTTTTTAAATAACTTTGTATTTGAATGATCATGCCATATTGTGAAATCTTTTTTCAGCATGGATATGATTATGAAACCGATGCACAGTACTAGTACCATTTGATGACAGAAGAAATGAAGGACAATCAACCAAAATCTATTGGAAGATTAAGATTTCAAGGAACCATTTATAAATCAGTTTTGCCAAATCTCGAATATATTATGTCACCAAAAAATACAATTGATTAAATTCAAACTGTTATTTTTTTGCTCTTCATATGGTCATTTAAACATCAGTGTAAATGTATTTTCATTTGTTTCTAATTAAATCTTTATATGATTGTGAATTAGTTCATTATTTATAACTGAATAATTTATTTCTCACTTATGCTAAGAGCAAATAAAAAGAAGTATAACCTTTTATGAAAAATTTTGTTTTCTATATAATTATTTACTGACAAATGAAATGTAGTTCTTAAATTTTTTTTAACTTGTGTATGACATTTTTTATAAGGTATGAATTTTTATTCCTAAGGATTTCCATTAGAACAAAATTGTACATACCAATGGAATTCCAATGCATATCACAATGAAATTCCAATGGAATTCCAATACAATGGAATATAAAGTGGAATTTTATTGGAATTCCATTGAAAATTCCAATGCAATGGAATTTTACTGGAATTTTATTAGAATTCCACTGGAATTCCATTGGAAACCAATGAAATTCCAGTGGTAGAAGTGATTCCAGTGGAATTCAATTGAATTCCACTGGAATTCCAAGGTTTTTTTCATTGGGGCTCTCATCCTCTGTCCAGATTTAACAATACACACAGATCATTACACTCTCATCCTCTGTCCAGATTTAACACACAGATCATTACACTCTCATCCTCTGTCCAGATTTAACAATACACACAGATCATTACACTCTCATCCTCTGTCCAGATTTAACAATACACACAGATCATTACACTCTCATCCTCTGTCCAGATTTAACAATACACACAGATCATTACACTCTCATCCTCTGTCCAGATTTAACACACAGATCATTACACTCTCATCCTCTGTCCAGATTTAACAATACACACAGATCATTACACTCTCATCCTCTGTCCAGATTTAACAATACACACAGATCATTACACTCTCATCCTCTGTCCAGATTTAACAATACACACAGATCATTACACTCTCATCCTCTGTCCAGATTTAACAATACACACAGATCATTACACTCTCATCCTCTGTCCAGATTTAACACACAGATCATTACACTCTCATCCTCTGTCCAGATTTAACAATACACACAGATCATTACACTCTCATCCTCTGTCCAGATTTAACAATACACACAGATCATTACACTCTCATCCTCTGTCCAGATTTAACAATACACACAGATCATTACACTCTCATCCTCTGTCCAGATTTAACAATACACACAGATCATTACACTCTCATCCTCTGTCCAGATTTAACAATACACACAGATCATTACACTCTCATCCTCTGTCCAGATTTAACAATACACACAGATCATTACACTCTCATCCTCTGTCCAGATTTAACACACAGATCATTACACTCTCATCCTCTGTCCAGATTTAACAATACACACAGATCATTACACTCTCATCCTCTGTCCAGATTTAACAATACACACAGATCATTACACTCTCATCCTCTGTCCAGATTTAACAATACACACAGATCATTTCACTCTCATCCTCTGTCCAGATTTAACACACAGATCATTACACTCTCATCCTCTGTCCAGATTTAACAATACACACAGATCATTACACTCTCATCCTCTGTCCAGATTTAACAATACACACAGATCATTACACTCTCATCCTCTGTCCAGATTTAACAATACACACAGATCATTACACTCTCATCCTCTGTCCAGATTTAACACACAGATCATTACACTCTCATCCTCTGTCCAGATTTAACAATACACACAGATCATTACACTCTCATCCTCTGTCCAGATTTAACAATACACACAGATCATTACACTCTCATCCTCTGTCCAGATTTAACAATACACACAGATCATTACACACTCATCCTCTGTCCAGATTTAACACACAGATCATTACACTCTCATCCTCTGTCCAGATTTAACACACAGATCATTACACTCTCATCCTCTGTCCAGATTTAACACACAGATCATTACACTCTCATCCTCTGTCCAGATTTAACACACAGATCATTACACTCTCATCCTCTGTCCAGATTTAACACACAGATCATTACACTCTCATCCTCTGTCCAGATTTAACACACAGATCATTACACTCTCATCCTCTGTCCAGATTTAACACACAGATCATTACACTCTCATCCTCTGTCCAGATTTAACACACAGATCATTACACTCTCATCCTCTGTCCAGATTTAACAATACACACAGATCATTACACTCTCATCCTCTGTCCAGATTTAACAATACACACAGATCATTACACTCTCATCCTCTGTCCAGATTTAACAATACACACAGATCATTACACTCTCATCCTCTGTCCAGATTTAACAATACACACAGATCATTACATTCTCATCCTCTGTCCAGATTTAACAATACACACAGATCATTACACTCTCATCCTCTGTCCAGATTTAACAATACACACAGATCATTACACTCTCATCCTCTGTCCAGATTTAACACACAGATCATTACACTCTCATCCTCTGTCCAGATTTAACAATACACACAGATCATTACACTCTCATCCTCTGTCCAGATTTAACAATACACACAGATCATTACACTCTCATCCTCTGTCCAGATTTAACAACACACACAGATCATTACACTCTCATCCTCTGTCCAGATTTAACACACAGATCATTACACTCTCATCCTCTGTCCAGATTTAACAATACACACAGATCATTACACTCTCATCCTCTGTCCAGATTTAACACACAGATCATTACACTCTCATCCTCTGTCCAGATTTAACAATACACACAGATCATTACACTCTCATCCTCTGTCCAGATTTAACACACAGATCATTACACTCTCATCCTCTGTCCAGATTTAACAATACACACAGATCATTACACTCTCATCCTCTGTCCAGATTTAACAATACACACAGATCATTACACTCTCATCCTCTGTCCAGATTTAACAATACACACAGATCATTACACTCTCATCCTCTGTCCAGATTTAACAATACACACAGATCATTACACTCTCATCCTCTGTCCAGATTTAACAATACACACAGATCATTACACTCTCATCCTCTGTCCAGATTTAACACACAGATCATTACACTCTCATCCTCTGTCCAGATTTAACAATACACACAGATCATTACACTCTCATCCTCTGTCCAGATTTAACAATACACACAGATCATTACACTCTCATCCTCTGTCCAGATTTAACACACAGATCATTACACTCTCATCCTCTGTCCAGATTTAACACACAGATCATTACACTCTCATCCTCTGTCCAGATTTAACAATACACACAGATCATTACACTCTCATCCTCTGTCCAGATTTAACACACAGATCATTACACTCTCATCCTCTGTCCAGATTTAACACACAGATCATTACACTCTCATCCTCTGTCCAGATTTAACAATACACACAGATCATTACACTCTCATCCTCTGTCCAGATTTAACACACAGATCATTACACTCTCATCCTCTGTCCAGATTTAACAATACACACAGATCATTACACTCTCATCCTCTGTCCAGATTTAACACACAGATCATTACACTCTCATCCTCTGTCCAGATTTAACAATACACACAGATCATTACACTCTCATCCTCTGTCCAGATTTAACACACAGATCATTACACTCTCATCCTCTGTCCAGATTTAACACACAGATCATTACACTCTCATCCTCTGTCCAGATTTAACAATACACACAGATCATTACACTCTCATCCTCTGTCCAGATTTAACACACAGATCATTACACTCTCATCCTCTGTCCAGATTTAACACACAGATCATTACACTCTCATCCTCTGTCCAGATTTAACAATACACACAGATCAATACACTCTCATCCTCTGTCCAGATTTAACAATACACACAGATCATTACACTCTCATCCTCTGTCCAGATTTAACAATACACACAGATCATTACACTCTCATCCTCTGTCCAGATTTAACACACAGATCATTACACTCTCATCCTCTGTCCAGATTTAACAATACACACAGATCATTACACTCTCATCCTCTGTCCAGATTTAACAATACACACAGATCATTACACTCTCATCCTCTGTCCAGATTTAACAATACACACAGATCATTACACTCTCATCCTCTGTCCAGATTTAACACACAGATCATTACACTCTCATCCTCTGTCCAGATTTAACAATACACACAGATCATTACACTCTCATCCTCTGTCCAGATTTAACACACAGATCATTACACTCTCATCCTCTGTCCAGATTTAACAATACACACAGATCATTACACTCTCATCCTCTGTCCAGATTTAACAATACACACAGATCATTACACTCTCATCCTCTGTCCAGATTTAACAATACACACAGATCATTACACTCTCATCCTCTGTCCAGATTTAACACACAGATCATTACACTCTCATCCTCTGTCCAGATTTAACAATACACACAGATCATTACACTCTCATCCTCTGTCCAGATTTAACAATACACACAGATCATTACACTCTCATCCTCTGTCCAGATTTAACAATACACACAGATCATTTCACTCTCATCCTCTGTCCAGATTTAACACACAGATCATTACACTCTCATCCTCTGTCCAGATTTAACAATACACACAGATCATTACACTCTCATCCTCTGTCCAGATTTAACAATACACACAGATCATTACACTCTCATCCTCTGTCCAGATTTAACAATACACACAGATCATTACACTCTCATCCTCTGTCCAGATTTAACACACAGATCATTACACTCTCATCCTCTGTCCAGATTTAACAATACACACAGATCATTACACTCTCATCCTCTGTCCAGATTTAACAATACACACAGATCATTACACTCTCATCCTCTGTCCAGATTTAACAATACACACAGATCATTACACACTCATCCTCTGTCCAGATTTAACACACAGATCATTACACTCTCATCCTCTGTCCAGATTTAACACACAGATCATTACACTCTCATCCTCTGTCCAGATTTAACACACAGATCATTACACTCTCATCCTCTGTCCAGATTTAACACACAGATCATTACACTCTCATCCTCTGTCCAGATTTAACACACAGATCATTACACTCTCATCCTCTGTCCAGATTTAACACACAGATCATTACACTCTCATCCTCTGTCCAGATTTAACACACAGATCATTACACTCTCATCCTCTGTCCAGATTTAACACACAGATCATTACACTCTCATCCTCTGTCCAGATTTAACAATACACACAGATCATTACACTCTCATCCTCTGTCCAGATTTAACAATACACACAGATCATTACACTCTCATCCTCTGTCCAGATTTAACAATACACACAGATCATTACACTCTCATCCTCTGTCCAGATTTAACAATACACACAGATCATTACACTCTCATCCTCTGTCCAGATTTAACAATACACACAGATCATTACACTCTCATCCTCTGTCCAGATTTAACAATACACACAGATCATTACACTCTCATCCTCTGTCCAGATTTAACACACAGATCATTACACTCTCATCCTCTGTCCAGATTTAACAATACACACAGATCATTACACTCTCATCCTCTGTCCAGATTTAACAATACACACAGATCATTACACTCTCATCCTCTGTCCAGATTTAACAATACACACAGATCATTACACTCTCATCCTCTGTCCAGATTTAACACACAGATCATTACACTCTCATCCTCTGTCCAGATTTAACAATACACACAGATCATTACACTCTCATCCTCTGTCCAGATTTAACACACAGATCATTACACTCTCATCCTCTGTCCAGATTTAACAATACACACAGATCATTACACTCTCATCCTCTGTCCAGATTTAACACACAGATCATTACACTCTCATCCTCTGTCCAGATTTAACAATACACACAGATCATTACACTCTCATCCTCTGTCCAGATTTAACAATACACACAGATCATTACACTCTCATCCTCTGTCCAGATTTAACAATACACACAGATCATTACACTCTCATCCTCTGTCCAGATTTAACAATACACACAGATCATTACACTCTCATCCTCTGTCCCAGATTTAACAATACACACAGATCATTACACTCTCATCCTCTGTCCAGATTTAACACACAGATCATTACACTCTCATCCTCTGTCCAGATTTAACAATACACACAGATCATTACACTCTCATCCTCTGTCCAGATTTAACAATACACACAGATCATTACACTCTCATCCTCTGTCCAGATTTAACACACAGATCATTACACTCTCATCCTCTGTCCAGATTTAACACACAGATCATTACACTCTCATCCTCTGTCCAGATTTAACAATACACACAGAATCATTACACTCTCATCCTCTGTCCAGATTTAACACACAGATCATTACACTCTCATCCTCTGTCCAGATTTAACACACAGATCATTACACTCTCATCCTCTGTCCAGATTTAACAATACACACAGATCATTACACTCTCATCCTCTGTCCAGATTTAACACACAGATCATTACACTCTCATCCTCTGTCCAGATTTAACAATACACACAGATCATTACACTCTCATCCTCTGTCCAGATTTAACACACAGATCATTACACTCTCATCCTCTGTCCAGATTTAACAATACACACAGATCATTACACTCTCATCCTCTGTCCAGATTTAACACACAGATCATTACACTCTCATCCTCTGTCCAGATTTAACACACAGATCATTACACTCTCATCCTCTGTCCAGATTTAACAATACACACAGATCATTACACTCTCATCCTCTGTCCAGATTTAACACACAGATCATTACACTCTCATCCTCTGTCCAGATTTAACACACAGATCATTACACTCTCATCCTCTGTCCAGATTTAACAATACACACAGATCATTACACTCTCATCCTCTGTCCAGATTTAACAATACACACAGATCATTACACTCTCATCCTCTGTCCAGATTTAACAATACACACAGATCATTACACTCTCATCCTCTGTCCAGATTTAACACACAGATCATTACACTCTCATCCTCTGTCCAGATTTAACAATACACACAGATCATTAACACTCTCATCCTCTGTCCAGATTTAACAATACACACAGATCAATACACTCTCATCCTCTGTCCAGATTTAACAATACACACAGATCATTACACTCTCATCCTCTGTCCAGATTTAACAATACACACAGATCATTACACTCTCATCCTCTGTCCAGATTTAACAACACAGATCATTACACTCTCATCCTCTGTCCAGATTTAACAACACACAGATCATTACACTCTCATCCTCTGTCCAGATTTAACAATACACACAGATCAATACACTCTCATCCTCTGTCCAGATTTAACACACAGATCATTACACTCTCATCCTCTGTCCAGATTTAACACACAGATCATTACACTCTCATCCTCTGTCCAGATTTAACAATACACACAGATCATTACACTCTCATCCTCTGTCCAGATTTAACAATACACACAGATCATTACACTCTCATCCTCTGTCCAGATTTAACAATACACACAGATCATTACACTCTCATCCTCTGTCCAGATTTAACAACACAGATCATTACACTCTCATCCTCTGTCCAGATTTAAACACACAGATCATTACACTCTCATCCTCTGTCCAGATTTAACAATACACACAGATCATTACACTCTCATCCTCTGTCCAGATTTAACAATACACACAGATCATTACACTCTCATCCTCTGTCCAGATTTAACACACAGATCATTACACTCTCATCCTCTGTCCAGATTTAAC
>OX104118.1:262500-503387 GCA_944474755.1 Limnoperna fortunei | reverse complement strand
ACACTCTCATCCTCTGTCCAGATTTAACACACAGATCATTACACTCTCATCCTCTGTCCAGATTTAACAATACACAGATCATTACACTCTCATCCTCTGTCCAGATTTAACACACAGATCATTACACTCTCATCCTCTGTCCAGATTTAACAATACACACAGATCATTACACTCTCATCCTCTGTCCAGATTTAACAATACACACAGATCATTACACTCTCATCCTCTGTCCAGATTTAACAATACACACAGATCATTACACTCTCATCCTCTGTCCAGATTTAACAATACACACAGATCATTACACTCTCATCCTCTGTCCAGATTTAACAATACACACAGATCATTACACTCTCATCCTCTGTCCAGATTTAACACACAGATCATTACACTCTCATCCTCTGTCCAGATTTAACAATACACACAGATCATTACACTCTCATCCTCTGTCCAGATTTAACAATACACACAGATCATTACACTCTCATCCTCTGTCCAGATTTAACACACAGATCATTACACTCTCATCCTCTGTCCAGATTTAACACACAGATCAATACACTCTCATCCTCTGTCCAGATTTAACAATACACACAGATCATTACACTCTCATCCTCTGTCCAGATTTAACACACAGATCATTACACTCTCATCCTCTGTCCAGATTTAACACACAGATCATTACACTCTCATCCTCTGTCCAGATTTAACAATACACACAGATCATTACACTCTCATCCTCTGTCCAGATTTAACACACAGATCATTACACTCTCATCCTCTGTCCAGATTTAACAATACACACAGATCATTACACTCTCATCCTCTGTCCAGATTTAACACACAGATCATTACACTCTCATCCTCTGTCCAGATTTAACAATACACACAGATCATTACACTCTCATCCTCTGTCCAGATTTAACACACAAGATCATTACACTCTCATCCTCTGTCCAGATTTAACACACAGATCATTACACTCTCATCCTCTGTCCAGATTTAACAATACACACAGATCATTACACTCTCATCCTCTGTCCAGATTTAACACACAGATCATTACACTCTCATCCTCTGTCCAGATTTAACACACAGATCATTACACTCTCATCCTCTGTCCAGATTTAACAATACACACAGATCAATACACTCTCATCCTCTGTCCAGATTTAACAATACACACAGATCATTACACTCTCATCCTCTGTCCAGATTTAACAATACACACAGATCATTACACTCTCATCCTCTGTCCAGATTTAACACACAGATCATTACACTCTCATCCTCTGTCCAGATTTAACAATACACACAGATCATTACACTCTCATCCTCTGTCCAGATTTAACAATACACACAGATCAATACACTCTCATCCTCTGTCCAGATTTAACAATACACACAGATCATTACACTCTCATCCTCTGTCCAGATTTAACAATACACACAGATCATTACACTCTCATCCTCTGTCCAGATTTAACACACAGATCATTACACTCTCATCCTCTGTCCAGATTTAACACACAGATCATTACACTCTCATCCTCTGTCCAGATTTAACAATACACACAGATCAATACACTCTCATCCTCTGTCCAGATTTAACACACAGATCATTACACTCTCATCCTCTGTCCAGATTTAACACACAGATCATTACACTCTCATCCTCTGTCCAGATTTAACACACAGATCATTACACTCTCATCCTCTGTCCAGATTTAACAATACACACAGATCATTACACTCTCATCCTCTGTCCAGATTTAACAATACACACAGATCATTACACTCTCATCCTCTGTCCAGATTTAACACACAGATCATTACACTCTCATCCTCTGTCCAGATTTAACACACAGATCAATACACTCTCATCCTCTGTCCAGATTTAACAATACACACAGATCATTACACTCTCATCCTCTGTCCAGATTTAACAATACACACAGATCATTACACTCTCATCCTCTGTCCAGATTTAACACACAGATCATTACACTCTCATCCTCTGTCCAGATTTAACAATACACACAGATCAATACACTCTCATCCTCTGTCCAGATTTAACAATACACACAGATCATTACACTCTCATCCTCTGTCCAGATTTAACAATACACACAGATCATTACACTCTCATCCTCTGTCCAGATTTAACACACAGATCATTACACTCTCATCCTCTGTCCAGATTTAACACACAGATCATTACACTCTCATCCTCTGTCCAGATTTAACAATACACACAGATCAATACACTCTCATCCTCTGTCCAGATTTAACACACAGATCATTACACTCTCATCCTCTGTCCAGATTTAACACACAGATCATTACACTCTCATCCTCTGTCCAGATTTAACACACAGATCATTACACTCTCATCCTCTGTCCAGATTTAACAATACACACAGATCATTACACTCTCATCCTCTGTCCAGATTTAACAATACACACAGATCATTACACTCTCATCCTCTGTCCAGATTTAACACACAGATCATTACACTCTCATCCTCTGTCCAGATTTAACACACAGATCAATACACTCTCATCCTCTGTCCAGATTTAACAATACACACAGATCATTACACTCTCATCCTCTGTCCAGATTTAACAATACACACAGATCATTACACTCTCATCCTCTGTCCAGATTTAACACACAGATCATTACACTCTCATCCTCTGTCCAGATTTAACACACAGATCATTACACTCTCATCCTCTGTCCAGATTTAACAATACACACAGATCAATACACTCTCATCCTCTGTCCAGATTTAACAATACACACAGATCATTACACTCTCATCCTCTGTCCAGATTTAACACACAGATCATTACACTCTCATCCTCTGTCCAGATTTAACAATACACACAGATCATTACACTCTCATCCTCTGTCCAGATTTAACACACAGATCATTACACTCTCATCCTCTGTCCAGATTTAACAATACACACAGATCATTACACTCTCATCCTCTGTCCAGATTTAACAATACACACAGATCATTACACTCTCATCCTCTGTCCAGATTTAACACACAGATCATTACACTCTCATCCTCTGTCCAGATTTAACACACAGATCATTACACTCTCATCCTCTGTCCAGATTTAACAATACACACAGATCATTACACTCTCATCCTCTGTCCAGATTTAACACACAGATCATTACACTCTCATCCTCTGTCCAGATTTAACAATACACACAGATCATTACACTCTCATCCTCTGTCCAGATTTAACAATACACACAGATCATTACACTCTCATCCTCTGTCCAGATTTAACACACAGATCATTACACTCTCATCCTCTGTCCAGATTTAACACACAGATCAATACACTCTCATCCTCTGTCCAGATTTAACAATACACACAGATCATTACACTCTCATCCTCTGTCCAGATTTAACAATACACACAGATCATTACACTCTCATCCTCTGTCCAGATTTAACACACAGATCATTACACTCTCATCCTCTGTCCAGATTTAACACACAGATCATTACACTCTCATCCTCTGTCCAGATTTAACACACAGATCATTACACTCTCATCCTCTGTCCAGATTTAACACACAGATCATTACACTCTCATCCTCTGTCCAGATTTAACAATACACACAGATCATTACACTCTCATCCTCTGTCCAGATTTAACACACAGATCATTACACTCTCATCCTCTGTCCAGATTTAACAATACACACAGATCATTACACTCTCATCCTCTGTCCAGATTTAACAATACACACAGATCATTACACTCTCATCCTCTGTCCAGATTTAACACACAGATCATTACACTCTCATCCTCTGTCCAGATTTAACACACAGATCAATACACTCTCATCCTCTGTCCAGATTTAACAATACACACAGATCATTACACTCTCATCCTCTGTCCAGATTTAACAATACACACAGATCATTACACTCTCATCCTCTGTCCAGATTTAACAATACACACAGATCATTACACTCTCATCCTCTGTCCAGATTTAACACACAGATCATTACACTCTCATCCTCTGTCCAGATTTAACAATACACACAGATCATTACACTCTCATCCTCTGTCCAGATTTAACAATACACACAGATCATTACACTCTCATCCTCTGTCCAGATTTAACAATACACACAGATCAATACACTCTCATCCTCTGTCCAGATTTAACAATACACACAGATCATTACACTCTCATCCTCTGTCCAGATTTAACAATACACACAGATCATTACACTCTCATCCTCTGTCCAGATTTAACACACAGATCATTACACTCTCATCCTCTGTCCAGATTTAACAATACACACAGATCATTACACTCTCATCCTCTGTCCAGATTTAACAATACACACAGATCATTACACTCTCATCCTCTGTCCAGATTTAACAATACACACAGATCATTACACTCTCATCCTCTGTCCAGATTTAACACACAGATCATTACACTCTCATCCTCTGTCCAGATTTAACAATACACACAGATCATTACACTCTCATCCTCTGTCCAGATTTAACACACAGATCATTACACTCTCATCCTCTGTCCAGATTTAACAATACACACAGATCATTACACTCTCATCCTCTGTCCAGATTTAACAATACACACAGATCATTACACTCTCATCCTCTGTCCAGATTTAACACACAGATCATTACACTCTCATCCTCTGTCCAGATTTAACAATACACACAGATCAATACACTCTCATCCTCTGTCCAGATTTATCAATACACACAGATCATTACACTCTCATCCTCTGTCCAGATTTAACAATACACACAGATCATTACACTCTCATCCTCTGTCCAGATTTAACAATACACACAGATCATTACACTCTCATCCTCTGTCCAGATTTAACAATACACACAGATCATTACACTCTCATCCTCTGTCCAGATTTAACAATACACACAGATCATTACACTCTCATCCTCTGTCCAGATTTAACAATACACACAGATCATTACACTCTCATCCTCTGTCCAGATTTAACAATACACACAGATCAATACACTCTCATCCTCTGTCCAGATTTAACAATACACACAGATCATTACACTCTCATCCTCTGTCCAGATTTAACAATACACACAGATCATTACACTCTCATCCTCTGTCCAGATTTAACACACAGATCATTACACTCTCATCCTCTGTCCAGATTTAACAATACACACAGATCATTACACTCTCATCCTCTGTCCAGATTTAACACACAGATCATTACACTCTCATCCTCTGTCCAGATTTAACACACAGATCATTACACTCTCATCCTCTGTCCAGATTTAACACACAGATCATTACACTCTCATCCTCTGTCCAGATTTAACAATACACACAGATCATTACACTCTCATCCTCTGTCCAGATTTAACACACAGATCATTACACTCTCATCCTCTGTCCAGATTTAACAATACACACAGATCATTACACTCTCATCCTCTGTCCAGATTTAACACACAGATCAATACACTCTCATCCTCTGTCCAGATTTAACAATACACACAGATCATTACACTCTCATCCTCTGTCCAGATTTAACAATACACACAGATCATTACACTCTCATCCTCTGTCCAGATTTAACAATACACACAGATCATTACACTCTCATCCTCTGTCCAGATTTAACACACAGATCATTACACTCTCATCCTCTGTCCAGATTTAACACACAGATCATTACACTCTCATCCTCTGTCCAGATTTAACAATACACACAGATCAATACACTCTCATCCTCTGTCCAGATTTAACAATACACACAGATCATTACACTCTCATCCTCTGTCCAGATTTAACAATACACACAGATCATTACACTCTCATCCTCTGTCCAGATTTAACACACAGATCATTACACTCTCATCCTCTGTCCAGATTTAACACACAGATCATTACACTCTCATCCTCTGTCCAGATTTAACACACAGATCATTACACTCTCATCCTCTGTCCAGATTTAACACACAGATCATTACACTCTCATCCTCTGTCCAGATTTAACACACAGATCATTACACTCTCATCCTCTGTCCAGATTTAACACACAGATCATTACACTCTCATCCTCTGTCCAGATTTAACAATACACACAGATCAATACACTCTCATCCTCTGTCCAGATTTAACACACAGATCATTACACTCTCATCCTCTGTCCAGATTTAACAATACACACAGATCAATACACTCTCATCTTCTGTCCAGATTTAACACACAGATCATTACACTCTCATCCTCTGTCCAGATTTAACAATACACACAGATCATTACACTCTCATCCTCTGTCCAGATTTAACAATACACACAGATCATTACACTCTCATCCTCTGTCCAGATTTAACACACAGATCATTACACTCTCATCCTCTGTCCAGATTTAACAATACACACAGATCATTACACTCTCATCCTCTGTCCAGATTTAACAAAACACACAGATCATTACACTCTCATCCTCTGTCCAGATTTAACACACAGATCATTACACTCTCATCCTCTGTCCAGATTTAACAATACACACAGATCATTACACTCTCATCCTCTGTCCAGATTTAACAATACACACAGATCATTACACTCTCATCCTCTGTCCAGATTTAACAATACACACAGATCATTACACTCTCATCCTCTGTCCAGATTTAACACACAGATCATTACACTCTCATCCTCTGTCCAGATTTAACAATACACACAGATCATTACACTCTCATCCTCTGTCCAGATTTAACACACAGATCATTACACTCTCATCCTCTGTCCAGATTTAACAATACACACAGATCATTACACTCTCATCCTCTGTCCAGATTTAACACACAGATCATTACACTCTCATCCTCTGTCCAGATTTAACAATACACACAGATCATTACACTCTCATCCTCTGTCCAGATTTAACACACAGATCATTACATTCTCATCCTCTGTCCAGATTTAACACACAGATCATTACATTCTCATCCTCTGTCCAGATTTAACACACAGATCATTACATTCTCATCCTCTGTCCAGATTTAACAATACACACAGATCATTACATTAAAATACGGAGCTGATACAAGGCAAAGTGTATAAAAACCAAAAATTTTCTTTCTACACATTTAAAATCACTGTAAGTCTAAGTTGGGACGATGCAATAGCTAACAATAGTTACTTATAAGCATCACACCTGATAGGTATGATAAGTCTACAGTATGCAAATTAATATGAAACATATACCGTATAAGTGGTTTTTTTCGCGGTGATTTAATTTTCGCTATATTCGCGGTAAAAGATGGAACGCGAAAATAAAAACGCGCGAAATATTAGGGCAAATGATAGAGTTATTCATTCTTATTACGGAACGCGAAAATTACATTACGCCAAAATAAACTCGAACAGTTTTTTAACAAAAACGCTAAATTTTCCACACGGGAAAAAAACCACTTATACGGTAAGTTAAATTGAAGAGACAATAATGCTTATACTACATGACAACTTTAAAATTATGTTCTGAATGAATGTGTATCTCATTTCATATTTTCTAGTTACATGTAAGTAAACTTAAACTTGTTTTTTTTATTGTCACCTTCATTCATTATATAATCCTTGCCATAAGAACATACATGTAGACTACTTAAATGCAAATGTAGTTTCATACATCAGGGTGACAATTTTATATTATTCACACTTTTTAAGATTCAATTTGTTAATTTGTTGTCAGTAAGACAACTCAAGGCCATCTACTCAAATTTGTTTGGTTTACAGTATCAACTAATTCTACCCAAACATGTACCAGTCTTCTGAATACACAGTTATGTTTTACTACAACAATGTTTTTTTCCAACTCTTAAAGAAAAACAAATAAATTATTTGTCTCTAATTGTGGGTCAGGGTAACAGCAAAACCAACCATTTTTGGATGATAGATGGATTTATACAAGTATTATAATACATGCATCATGAACACCATTACACATGTACTAGTTCCTCAATACCATGAACACTACTGAACATGTACAAGTACTGTAATACTAGTACCATGGAGACCATTACACATGTACTGTCCCCCTCTTACATGATCCCCACACCAGCGACCACCTGCTTTATCTGGTCAAAATCCTGATGCATCAAATGTTTCTAACGTTAAATTACCTCTTGCCAATGACCACCCCTCAAACACCACTACACTTGTACTGTAATACTCTGAACATTACACATGTACTGTTATACCATGAACGTACATGTACTGTAATACCCTGAACACAATTACACATGTATATAATATAAACATCATTATATATGAACTTTTATATCCTGAACACCATAACAAACGTACTGGTATACCCTGAACATCATTATACATGTGTTGTTATACCCAGAACATTACACATGTACTGTAATACCATGAACACCATTACACATGTACTGTAATACCCTGAACACCATTACACATGTACTGTAATACCATGAACACCATTACACATGTACTGTAATACAAATGTACCACGAACACCATTACACATATACTGCAATACCATGAACACCACTACAAATGTACTGTAATACCATAAACACCATTACATATGTCCTGTAATACCCTGAACATTAACAAATGTACTGTAATACTCTGAACATTACACATGTACTGTTTATACCCTGAACATCATTACACATGTGCTGTTACACACTGAACACCATGACACATGTACGGGTATACCCTGAACATTACATGTGTACTGTTATACACTCAACACCATGAAACATGTACTGGTACTAAGTATACCCTCAACACCACTACCCTGAACATAACACATGTGCTGTTACACACTGAACACCATGACACATGTACTGGTATACCTTGAACATTACATGTCTACTGGTATACTCTCAACACCACTACCCTGAACATAACACATGTGCTGTTACACACAGAACACCATGACACATGTACTGGTATACCCTGAACATTACACGTCTACTGGTATACCCTCAACACCACTACCCTGAACATAACACATGTGCTGTTACACACTGAACACCATGACACATGTACTGGTATACCTTGAACATTACATGTCTACTGGTATACTCTCAACACCACTACCCTGAACATAACACATGTGCTGTTACACACAGAACACCATGACACATGTACTGGTATACCCTGAACATTACACGTCTACTGGTATACTCTCAACACCAATACCCTGAACATAACACATGTACTGTTACACACTGAACACCATGACACATGTACTGGTATACCCTGAACATTACACGTCTACTGGTATACTCTCAACACCACTACCCTGAACATTACACATGTGCTGTTACACACTGAACACCATGACACATGTACTGGTATACCCTGAACATTACACGTCTACTGGTATACTCTCAACACCACTACCCTGAACATTACACATGTACTGTTATACACTCAACACCATGACACATGTACTGGTATACCTTGAACATTACACATGTACTGTTATACACTGAACACCATGACACATGTACTGAGTATACCCTCAACACCACTGCCCTGAACATTACACGTCTACTGGTATACTCTCAACACCACTACCCTGAACATTACACATGTACTGTTACACACTGAACACCATGACACATGTACTGGTATACCCTGAACATTACACATGTGCTGTTACACACTGAACACCATGACACATGTACTGGTATACCCTGAACATTACACGTCTACTGGTATACTCTCAACACCACTACCCTGAACATTACACATGTACTGTTACACACTGAACACCATGACACATGTACTGGTATACCCTGAACATTACACATGTGCTGTTACACACTGAACACCATGACACATGTACTGGTATACCTTGAACATTACATGTCTACTGGTATACTCTCAACACCACTACCCTGAACATTACACATGTACTGTTACACACTGAACACCATGACACATGTACTGGTATACCCTGAACATTACACATGTGCTGTTACACACTGAACACCATGACACATGTACTGGTATACCCTGAACATTACACGTCTACTGGTATACTCTCAACACCACTACCCTGAACATTACACATGTACTGTTACACACTGAACACCATGACACATGTACTGGTATACCCTGAACATTACACGTCTACTGGTATACTCTCAACACCACTACCCTGAACATAACACATGTGCTGTTACACACTGAACACCATGACACATGTACTGGTATACCCTGAACATTACACGTCTACTGGTATACTCTCAACACCACTACCCTGAACATTACACATGTACTGTTACACACTGAACACCATGACACATGTACTGGTATACCCTGAACATTACACGTCTACTGGTATACTCTCAACACCACTACCCTGAACATTACACATGTGCTGTTACACACTGAACACCATGACACATGTACTGGTATACCCTGAACAGTACACGTCTACTGGTATACTCTCAACACCACTACCCTGAACATTACACATGTACTGTTATACACTCAACACCATGACACATGTACTGGTATACCTTGAACATTACACATGTACTGTTATACACTGAAAACCATGACACATGTACTGGTATACCCTGAACATTACACGTCTACTGGTATACTCTCAACACCACTACCCTGAACATTACACATGTACTGTTACACACTGAACACCATGACACATGTACTGGTATACCCTGAACATTACACGTCTACTGGTATACTCTCAACACCACTACCCTGAACATAACACATGTGCTGTTACACACTGAACACCATGACACATGTACTGGTATACCCTGAACAGTACACGTCTACTGGTATACTCTCAACACCACTACCCTGAATATAACACATGTGCTGTTACACACTGAACACCATGACACATGTACTGGTATACCCTGAACATTACACATGTACTGTTACACACTGAACACCATGACACATGTACTGGTATACCCTGAACATTACACGTCTACTGGTATACTCTCAACACCACTACCCTGAACATAACACATGTGCTGTTACACACTGAACACCATGACACATGTACTGGTATACCCTGAACATTACACGTCTACTGGTATACTCTCAACACCACTACCCTGAACATAACACATGTGCTGTTACACACTGAACACCATGACACATGTACTGGTATACCCTGAACATTACACGTCTACTGGTATACTCTCAACACCACTACCCTGAACATAACACATGTGCTGTTACACACTGAACACCATGACACATGTACTGGTATACCTTGAACATTACACATGTACTGTTATACACTGAACACCATGACACATGTATGAGTACTGGTATACCTTGAACATTACACATGTACTGTTATACACTGAACACCATGACACATGTACTGGTATACCTTGAACATTACACATGTACTGTTATACACTGAACACCATGACACATGTACTGGTATACCCTCAACACCACTACCCTAAATATTGCTCCCCTTTTACTGTATAACAAGGCAATTTTACACAACTGTAAGAGTATTCACTACATGTGTCCAACTTAAAAATAAATTGGTGTTCCATTAGTTGTAATTTATAGAAAACATTTAACTTCTAAAGAATTTATATTAATCTTTTCTTTAAATAACTTTTAACATTAAGCCCATGTTGTAGGAGACAGATCTCCAGATAACCTGAGTATATGCGTTATTACGCAATTAAATTTTCATAAAACCCAATTATTTTTTATAGCGTTGCATTGCAAAACGCTATATCAAAGGCCTAAAACCCAATCAATTTTTAGAAACATACTTTATTCACTCATTGAGTGCATAAAATTGTTCAGTGATTGTGTTAATTCATTTAAATAAATGCACAAAGTTGCGTAATTATGTTTCCCATTATTACGCAACGTTACCGAGGTAATCCAATGTAATGTTTATTTCATGCAGCATACGGTATGGAGATTTATTTCACAAGAAGAGATGCATGTTCCTTGTTGAATATACTTTTCTTTCAAAATTTTATTTATGGTTAGAACCAGCCTGGTATTTTATTTTGGCATCATGCATAGACGTGGAAGAAAAATTGATTGATAGGATGTCTGCTTTACGTCCAGCGAGCAGTATTTCAGGTATATTCAGGACGAGAACAAGTTACCAAACAATAAATCAACAGAAAATGGGGTGGGATAGGTAACAGGGAATACAACTTTGCCACTGAAAATTAAAAGTATGGAGTTTTGGGTAGGGGCAGAAAATTTAGCCTTTTGTAGCGGCTACAATGAGCCTACTCTTTTTCGAAATCTACAAAAGGGGTCTTTATCATGCATGGAGCGTGGCACTCTCCAAACACGTTACCCACTACAGTCCGCGGTCAGGCTTTCCGTATTCCCGACAACACCCCAACGAGAGGGTCTCCCCTATCCGCCACCCGGGGACGCTCTGGGCTGCTCTATGGGTCGAGCACTGGGAACCCTCCCAGTATGGTCCCAGTACTAGTGACATCCTCTAAGCCGAACAATACAATATCATGTTTAAAAACCATAGTGAAATACATTTTTGTCAACATAAAAAACCCAATTCGTTTAAAAATAAATTTTAGATGGGTGAAAAACCCAATTAACTTATTTTTGAGTGGGTTAAAAAATGATAAAAGTGATATATAAAAAATACCCAATTAAATAAATAATCAGATGAGTGAATAACCCCAATGAAGAAAATCTTATCTGGAGATCTGGGAGAAATTTGGAAAATAAACATTTTATCCTGCAATTATTACATTTGCTGTACAAAAAAGGTAGCAGAATAAATTTTTGCTATATTCTGAAGTGCAGACTGAAGTTTCCTGATACAGTAGTCCCCCTCTTATACGATCCCCTCGCCAGCGACCACCCGCTTCATCCGGCCAAAACCCTGATGCATTAAGTGTTTCTAACGTAAAATTACCTCTCGCGAACGACCACCCCTCAAACGCAACCAGCGACCACGTTTTCTTGACACAACAATGTAAATTCCCCTCACGAAAGACCATTTTCACTGTGAATGTCTGCTTCAGCAAAGTTGCCAGAAATTGTTGCAGAAAATTTCATGGTTAAAAATAACTATCTACATGTACTCTATTGTGACTCTACCAATATAACATTGTCTAACAAAAATGCAATTAAGTTTTCATGGAGGGATGATAGTAGACATGTCTGCATCCACACTAAGATGGGTGAAAATTCGCCTTCACTGTATATTGTGTAATTTACGGACATATACCAAGACAATCAACCAGACAACTATCATGGAGTGAAAGTTGTTAGTCGGTTAACAAGGCATGCAAAGAAATAAACCATTACTGTTATGAAAAGATGATTTATTGCAATTAAGACCAAGAAAATCAATGACCAGAGGCCCACATGAGACTGTTAGAGCTTATCTGGAAGATAATTAGTTGATTATAAATATTAAGTTATGTTTGACCTATTTATAGATCTTATACTGCTGATTTATGTTAGACCTATTTATAGATCTTATATTGCTGATTTATGTTTGACCTATTTATAGATCTTATATTGCTGATTTATGTTTGACCTATTTATAGATCTTGTATTGCTGATTTATGTTTGACCTATTTATAGATCTTGTATTGCTGATTTATGTTTGACCTATTTAGAGATCTTATATTGCTGATTTATGTTTGACCTATTTAGAGATCTTATATTGCTGATTTATGTTTGACCTTTTTATAGATCTTGTATTGCTGATTTATGTTTGACCTATTTAGAGATCTTATATTGCTGATTTATGTTTGACCTATTTAGAGATCTTAATATTGCTGATTTATGTTTGACCTATTTATAGATCTTGTATTGCTGATTTATGTTTGACCTATTTATAGATCTTATATTGCTGATTTATGTTTGACCTATTTAGAGATCTTATATTGCTGATTTATGTTAGACCTATTTATAGATCTTATATTGCTGATTTATGTTTGACCTATTTATAGATCTTGTATTGCTGATTTATGTTTGACCTATTTATAGATCTTATATTGCTGATTTATGTTAGACCTATTTATAGATCTTATATTGCTGATTTATGTTAGACCTATTTATAGATCTTATATTGCTGATTTATGTTAGACCTATTTATAGATCTTATATTGCTGATTTATGTTTGACCTATTTATAGATCTTATATTGCTGATTTATGTTTGACCTATTTATAGATCTTGTATTGCTGATTTATGTTTGACCTATTTATAGATCTTGTATTGCTGATTTATGTTTGACCTATTTATAGATCTTGTATTGCTGATTTATGTTTGACCTATTTAGAGATCTTATATTGCTGATTTATGTTAGACCTATTTATAGATCTTATATTGCTGATTTATGTTAGACCTATTTATAGATCTTGTATTGCTGATTTATGTTTGACCTATTTAGAGATCTTATATTGCTGATTTATGTTAGACCTATTTATAGATCTTATATTGCTGATTTATGTTTGACCTATTTATAGATCTTATACTGCTGATTTATGTTAGACCTATTTATAGATCTTATACTGCTGATTTATGTTTGACCTATTTATAGATCTTATATTGCTGATTTATGTTAGACCTATTTATAGATCTTGTATTGCTGATTTATGTTTGACCTATTTATAGATCTTATATTGCTGATTTATGTTAGACCTATTTATAGATCTTATATTGCTGATTTATGTTAGACCTATTTATAGATCTTGTATTGCTGATTTATGTTTGACATATTTATAGATCTTGTATTGCTGATTTATGTTTGACCTATTTATAGATCTTATATTGCTGATTTATGTTAGACCTATTTATAGATCTTATATTGCTGATTTATGTTAGACCTATTTATAGATCTTATATTGCTGATTTATGTTTGACCTATTTATAGATCTTATATTGCTGATTTATGTTTGACATTTTTACAGATGGATCTTGTATTGCAAAAAAAGGAAATAAAAAAAATATTTGTTTAAAGGGAAATAACTCCAATAAGAAGCTCATGTAATAGTATGAACAAGTGTGGACAATGAGCACGCTCACAAAGGGATAACCCCCACTTTGCTTTCAAGTCCAATTGTCTCCCCTTAATGATATCTGAGGTCAATAAAAATCCTTCATGCACATCTCCATATAATGTACTTCCTTTATGCTAAGTTTCATTAAATTTCATCAAGCGGTTTAGGAAGAGTTGAGCTTACAAGGGATGTGGACAGAGGGACAGACAGGGGGATTCCTATATACTAGTACCCCCCAAACAAGTTTGCGGGGGGTATAACAAGTTACAATTCTATTTGCAAGTACAAAATTTTGTTTCAACTTAAAACACTGGAGGTGCAAGATAATAGATGTATATTGTTTAGTTTACATGTGAAATATTTTAAAGGAAAGACAACAATTCTATTGAAACAATTGTAAAGAAAATTTTGCAGTTCACAGAAATAACCATATAAAGGCAATCCTGTTCCAAACTTGAGGCAATAAATAAACAAAATGACACTTCCAGTTAATGTTTGCAATCACACAGACAACACATCATCTCACAACCGTTACTTTGATGTTTGCAATCACACAGACAACACATCATCTCACAACTGTTACTTTGATGTTTGCAATCACACAGACAACACATCATCTCACAACCGTTACTTTGATGTTTGCAATCACACAGACAACACATCATCTCACAACCGTTACTTTGATGTTTGCAATCACACAGACAACACATCATCTCACAACCGTTACTTTGATGTTTGCAATCACACAGACAACACATCATCTCACAACTGTTACTTTGATGTTTGCAGTCACACAGACAACACATCATCTCACAACCGTTACTTTGATGTTTGCAATCACACAGACAACACATCATCTCACAACCGTTACTTTGATGTTTGCAATCACACAGACAACACATCATCTCACAACCGTTACTTTGAATGGTGTTTTAGTGCCTCTTTCGGTAATTTTTCTGACAAACATAACATTCAACTTTTATTACTCTGCATTTTCAACTAACCTTCAATACCCTGGACATGGGAATTGGAAGGTCATGAAAATTGACCAAATATTCAGTTATAATTTCTGGTCTTCTGATAATAGATGTATATACTCAGTAACTGCAAATGGCATAAAACTCCATTTTAACAAACAAACAATAAATTGTACATGTGCTCCATAACAAAACTACCACATTTTGTGTGTAAACAACCATTTTTTTTCCCAAGCAGTCTTTTATATTAATTTTGAAAGGGATCAATTTTGAACAAACTTGTGAAATAAATTCTCTAAAATCAATTGTACCATAAATTACATGTACATCTACACAATGATCAATAAAATTATTATTTCCTCAGGCACAATAACATATAGGTCATACAAATTCTAATTGAGACTTCACATGTTAAAAAATCACACAATCTTTACCTTTTGGCTAAAGTTTAAAATCTGATAAATCTAATTCTGTTTTGCCTTCCAGTGTGGCAGAACCATTGATGTGATCATGGTTATACACACATAAAGAAAATCAAATGTCATATATAATTAAGGTAACCGGACAACTCGGACCAAAACAAATTCGGACCATTACATATTCGGACTATAACAAATTCGGCCTACTGTTTCAAAATAGGGATTTTTCAAGGCAGCAAGCTTTACAGTGCGACAGATGTGAAAGGTGGCAGCATAGAATATGCAACACTGGAAAATTGTATTATTTTTATTACGTTCTTATTAAAATCTTGTTTAAATTTGTTTCAGATATACGCATAAAATATTTAAATTTATTCACTCACACAGTATATTTTGGCACGTGCCATATACAACCCTATATTCTATTGCCAGTAAAAATGTATTATTGACTTGACTTGGGGAGTTTTTTACGTCCTACACCGACAACTTAATGCCCTTGGTCGGACGGATTGTATTATTCAAAGGCTGGCTCTATATAAGTTTTGATACCAAGAAAGTGTTGCTACAGATATGCGCATTATCTAATTCTTATCTATAATTTAATTTTTCGCACGTGTCATAATAATCAAATCTTATATTCATTATCTGCAATTAAATTACATATGTAACTCAGAATCAATACCGCCAAATGGTTAAAAGCAGCAGCTACTACGAGAGCAAAGAACGAAGTATAAAGAATTACAAGGCAGACTGCACCAAGTATGGGAACAGTACGAGAAGGGTGAACTGACAGCGTCACAGTTGCTGAAGCAGTGATGTGCTGTATATGGACAAGTTAATGACTGAACCTTTAAAATATTGTGTTTTAGCTTGAACTTGTTTTGTGTATGCTGTATGCTGTATGTTTTTGTTATATTTATATTGCTATTATTGTTGACATGTCAAATATATAAATAAAAATTATAATCTTTGTTTGTGTTTTAATATATTGTAAATATTAACATTATTATTGGTAGTCCGAATTGGCAATGGTCCCATTTTGTGTAGGCCGAATTAGTTATGGTCCGAGTTGGCAATAGTCCGAATTTGTTTTGGTCCGAGTTGTCATGTAACCATAATTAAGCTAATAATCAAGATTTGTTGGTATAGGCTGAATCATATAACTTTTGGTAGTTTATATAGGTATCGTGTATTTTTGAAGCACAGACTTGTGGCATGCTTATGATCAAAAAGGTTTTGAAGAAGAAACACACTGAACAGGCAGTACTGCTGCTAGCATGCCCATAGCCAAAGTTCCCTTTTTATTATATCACACCTTAAAATTGCATGCGATAAAATGTATCAATGTGTATCGAAAATTACATGGTTCAGTCAGCTATCGATCGAGCACCTGTTACAGACGTAAGCAGGTGGTTAAATATATCAATTTAAAACTGCAGGAGATGTGTAACAGTCTTATTTGTAACCAGTTTATTGTTTGTAAACATGACTTACCTGGAAAGAAAACTTATCTGTTTATAAACTATTCAAAGAAACATTGTCTGAACTTCTGTGACAGTCAAATCTGTTTAGGTAACTTACGGTGACCCGTGTCCCCGATTGGATAGATAATAAGGTCAACCGGATGTGATCATTTACCGCCAAAATGTCAATATTCTCGGATCAGTTGTTCAGGGAAATTGTATTGATATTAATGTTAGTATATAATGTCCATTGACTGATTTATGGGTCCAAGGGTTCCAGTCAATTCGGCACCTAAGAGTCAAATCGGCACAAAAAACAGCACCTGTTATATTTACTTCTTACAATGAAATGATTTAAAAGGCAAATTTTAATGAAATCTTGAAATAATAATTTTAAAAAAAAATAAATTACTAATTATTTATGTTGATTGGAGATTCTTTGAAATTTACAACTGTAGTTATCAGTGATAGTCGCATATGTTATAATAGACCGCGATAATTAGACATTGAAATTAATTTATATAATATATATATATAATTATATCGTTTGTTGTTGTAGTAATGACTCTTAAGGTGTTATGTCCTTATCCTAATTGATTTTTAAATTAAGATTGAAAGGCCCAAACCCAAGACAAGACAAGACAAGACAACAGTTTATTAAGCCTCAGACACAAAGGTGTACAAGAGGACACAAAGAATATATAACAAATACATACAGTAGAAGGTTTAGGCAATAATACATACAGACACTAAATACAGATACGTTAATTAAAACATACATAGTAAATTCAATATTAAAGTATATCTTACGGCCAATACACAATGCAAATAATACATAATATGTTAAGTAAAGACTGAATCATTTTATAGGTAACGACATAAAATTTTTAAAAACTTTGCCAAGTTTTTGTAGAGTTCAACGTGACAGAACAATAGAAGCCCTTGTAGTTTATATTCTGTTGGATTAACAGTATAATATTTGGGAATGTACTTGCCTCTGATATTCATTATCTCTTCCTTTTGACAAACGAAAAGATAATGAAATTCATCACCAACTCCATTCCCACAAAGATGACATAATCTTTGCGATTTTAGTGTCCCGTTCCATCTACCCGTTTCTACAGGAAATTTTATATTAGAACACCTAAATTTTGATATATAAACTCTATCGCATAAATTTAATTTTAATAAATAGGTTTCCAAGCAAAATTGATTTTTATATTCTGCATATAATTTACCTCGTGATGAGTTATTCATTTGTGAGAACCAAGTTTGAATAAACTGATCGTTCAGCTGCCGTAAAATCATGTTTTTCAGTACTTTTCTATCCATTGAAATTTGGTTCTCCCAAATAAAACTCAAACCACAGCTGTCGAGTATTGATTTAACTTTTGAGATCCATTTAAATTTGGTAGGATTTAGTGAATGTAAATTTAGCATTACTTTGTACATAATTGAAGATAACTTATTATTATTATCTAAAATTATACTATTCCAGTATAATACTATTTTCCGTTTAATTATAGTTTCCATTGGAAATCTTCCTAATTCCCCATAGACCATGTAATTTGGGGTACTACTTCGTATTTTCAAAATGTTCTTACAGAACTGAAGATGTACTTTTTCTACGTCATCAAGTTTTTCAAACCCCCAAACTTCTGACGCATACAATAATACAGGACTAACTAGTGAATCAAACAACTTAAGTTGCAAGTCTACAGGGATATTGATATTTTTTATTTTTCGATACAATGCGTATAGAGATTTTTGCGCTTGATCAACAAGTTTTTTACGTGTTGTACAAAAACTACCATTAAAGTTGAAAAGTACTCCAAGGTAAGAATACGAGTCTACTGTTTCAATATTTTCCCCGTTTATTTTGAAGTTCTGTTTACACTTTGTTCTCTTCTTACTAAAGATTACAACTTTTGTTTTACTTGTATTTACAATAAGTTTCCATTCATTACAGTATTTTTCAAAACACCTCAAACTAGCTTGCATACCCTCTGCAGTTTCTGAAAGAAGAACAGTGTCATCCGCATATAATATAATGAACAGTTTTAAAAATATTTGTAACGATTCTCGGCATAAGTTTGAGATATGACTTAGACACTCTACATTATGTGATAAAAAATACCTTTCTAAATCATTGAGAAACAATGAGAATAAGAAAGGTGACAGATTTTCACCTTGCTTCACCCCTACGTGGGATACAAAAAATTCCGAAAATTCGGCTCCCCTTTTTACAGACGTTTTAATATTTTGATACATGCTGTAGATCACAGTAAATATTTTACCTTTTATATTTGACTTTAACATTTTTTGCCACAGCCCTTATCTCCATATGGTGTCAAAGGCGCTCTTAAAGTCTACAAAGGTACAAAATAGTTTTTTCCCAAAGGATTGGTAAATGGTAATTAAAGAATGAAGAACAAAAATATTATCTACAGTTGAAAATCCTTTACGGAAACCTGCTTGCGACTTTGATATAAGGTGAACATGATCTGCATAATCATTTAACCTGTTATTCAGTATTGTTGAAAATGTTTTGCTCAGACAGGAGTTTAATGTAATTCCTCTGTACATTTCAGGGTCTGATCTTGAACCTTTATTTTTAAAAATTGTTATTAGTATTCAGGTTGACCAACTATCCGGAACTACTCCAGAATCAAAGATCAGATTAAAAAGCTTTAGGTAAACAGGCAACAGGTCGTCAATAGTACATTTGATATATTCATTTAAAACTTCATCAATACCAAAAGCTTTGCCATTCTTCAAAGTCGATACCGCTTTTTTAATTTCTGCTTCCGTTATGGGACCGTTTAAATATACCTCCACATCTTCTGAGATATTGCCAAAGTCAAAATCGGGTTCTATATCGAATTCGCAATTACCATTTTCATTTAATCTTTTAAAATGGTTATATAGCGCATCTAACGAAATATCCTCATTGTTATCACGCTTTTGATTTTTATTCAGATTATTGAGAATTTTCCACAAGGCTTTTGAGTCTTTTTTAGATAAACCGCGTAGTTCGTTAGCAGCTCTTTGTTGATACTCCGAAAAAGCCTTATTTAATGTTTTTTTATGTTCATTGCTTGTATAATCTCATTTTACGTCTGTTTTCAGCATTTTTCAAAAAACTGTATCTCTTGCGAGCCTTATGAAATTTTTTCCGACTTATTGAGCATTTTCTATTAAACCACGGTTTGGAGTCTTGGTGTTTATAATATTTTTTACGTTTTTCAATTTTACCAAATGTTGCAGCCGCTGCGTTAGAAAAATTAGCAGTTATGTCAGAGACTACATCGTTAATTACATTTTGTGTTACATAATTATTTACCATTAATTCATCCAGCTTGTTAACGACACGCGCTAGAATACCGTCGGGATCGTCATGAACACGATCAACATAATCCGACCTCTTTTCATTTTTCCATCTATTCAACGATTGTTTAACGAGAAATTTGAGAAAAATGGAAAATAATAAAAAGGAAATAACATCCCAATAACAATTCTTACCCTTTTGAAAGCATTTTTGTGTTTCCAGATGCACCGAATTTTAATACAAAAATAAATAACGTATACCTATCTTTGATAAACAATTGGAGTTCCTTTCTTTCAATTTATATATAATTTAATATTATATAACTTGATTTTATTACCTTTTCTTTTATTTCATAGTGCTGGTAGCATTTAATATATTGTTAAATTTGCTTGAATTCTTTAAGGATATGAAATAAACATTGTTTTCTGTAAATCGCCTTTTTAACGGAATATTATAATATATTAAGAAAAAATTGGTTATTATAAATACAGGTACTGACTTGTATTTCCTAAATGAAAGACTTTCTTTGTTGTGTTTGTGTGTTGAAATATATTATTGATTGTTGTAACCAGACGAAGGAGATCTAAAAAGAAGTGTCTCTAATTCTATAGTGAGGGGAGCAAGATATTTTCTGTTTATGAGTTTTGGGCATTTTTATAGGTGTGTTACCTCGTTTCGCTCCGACCACCTTTTCGCCCGTTCGTTTTGCAGAACTATAAATTGAGTCGTTACGCCCTGGGTCGTTTCGCTCCTCTAAATAAAAAAAATGAAATAATAAATCGTATTTTCGAAAAATTAGCTTATATTTGAACTTTGTGTATAAAAACTTACAAAAAGGGCGTAATTTATTAAACTTGAAATGGTTGGTCAAAATAATTAAATTCATTTGTTAATCGCTGTCAAATAAAATTAATTAGAAACAACTTTGATCTAGAGCTTTACAACATGTGCCACAGTATCAGTAAAGTAATATTTTAAATGTTTGTTAAACCAAAACATAAGATGTAAAACTCACCAGAATATATAAATATGAGCCACACCAGTGGCAATCATGTCACACTCAATCTTCATATATGTCTCTTCTTTGCATTTATTGTAATGATCTTGTAAATTATTAAAGAAACCATAACACACACGCACGTTATGAAAACAAACATGTTGTTTGTATTACTTTTACAACAAAAGTGCTAGCTATGTGGACACAAGTTTAAATTGGACAGTAGATGTGTCTTAGTGAGTTTGCGCAGTCATTTTAATTTAACAATTCGGTCTTTTGAGTATATTTAGTTGTCTTGATGCACTTTTGCAGATGTGACTGTAAAATTTAAGTATAAAATCTATTGTTATCCAAGTAGCTTTACATATTTTTTTCTAGCCACACAAAAACTCAAATTTTTCTCCCTAGGTTTTTTTCCTTGCGGCCAAAACTTGAGACTTTCCTGGGTGTGCCTACATTTGATTACTGAAAACCCTATCGATAATGAGAGCCTGTCTGATTCAAGATTTTGAAGGTCGCTGAAATTGTGACGTGCATATATTGTCTTCTGCATAGTTGTACGATGTGCTATTTTTTGTGAAATGAAAAATATCGTATAGGAAGATGTCAAATAGAACCGTATCCTTGCGGAACCCTATATGTAAATATTTTTTCATTTGCTTAAAGTTGTACCAAATTTCACTTATTGTGGCGTTTTGATAGATAATTTTGAATGAGGTCATGTACGTTTTGTGATACACCATATGCTTCCAGTTCTAAAAGACGGAGAGGTGGCGTGGTAAGAAATCAAATCTATTGCACAGATCTATTAAAGCTGAAATATTGCTTTCGTCAAGTGTTTCAGAATTTTAAGTAGTGTTGTACTGCAGCTATACGTCTAAAATCAGATAAATAAGGATGAAAATGTGCACTGAAGTATTCTTTACGTTGGTTGTTTATGACCCTCTCAAAAAGGTTTGAGATAAGCGGTACTATATCAACCGTATATGTATTTTTGTAGGTATATTATTAAGGTTTTCCCCTTTCCAAGAGAAAGACCTTACTGTATTTTTTATGATAATAATTATTTTTCTTCTTCCGCGGAGGTTTGCCAAAAAGTCTCTCGACATATCATTTCGATACTTGGTACAGTTAATCGGTCATATCCGGAGATGACATGGCTCATGCTTTTAGACCGATCTTTTTTTAGTAAAAGAGTTATCTGCCCTAACACGAAAACCCTTGTTAGCAGATAAACTCAGAAACCGTAACAGATTCTCAAAATCTGAAGTATACAAAATGTAGGCTACATATGGCGATGATTTAACATGCAATTTTTTTTCTTCCAATCAACTTTCTGTTTACGCGTTTTTGACCCGAAAAGTGTCACAACTCGTAAAAGTTTTTTTCTTGAAAACCGTAAGTCCTAGAGACTTGGGACCGCCTCCATTGATCCTGAATTACCTATGTTACATTTAAAAATGTCAAGGTCGATGGTTAAAAGTCAAGGTCAAAGTCATCATAGGTCTTGTTAGCACTATATCTCATAAACCATAAAAGATAGAAGCAGACAATAAAGGGGAAAAATACTTCTCATATCAAGACCTGCATTTGGTACATTAGCCCGAATCTGTGCGATAAATCGTTTTCAAGTTACAGCCCTTGACGCGTTCCGGTTAATAGGTTCTTTGGTTACAACTTGAAAACTGTTAGAGATAATAGTGTAAACATATGGTTAAACGTCATCAGTATGAAAAAGAGCTTCAATTTGAGTCAAGGTCGTACCATAACAATAAAGTAACTGTTATAAAAAGACCTTAGCAACCATATATTTTTAGAATCAGAATGATGTCATTTCTTGACTGGAAGTGGCATTTTGTCCCTAGCAACGGGCATAAAAGCCATTAACAACCATCTATATTGGCTCGGGACCACTTTTTTTTACTCAAATAACTGGAAGTAAACTGGACGTGACATTCTGTGCTTAGCAACAGACACAAAAGCCCAGCATCACATATATTTTCTGACGAACAGTGGGAAAGACCAGCGGTTTATTAAGCGTAAATCGACCCAAAGTAGTTTATATCCAATAATCTAACCAACAATTGAAAACAAACCTTATATTTTAAATTCCATAGTAAAAAGGAAATAACGAGGACAATATTTTACAAGTAATCAAATAATATTTGCAATTCAATGTTTTTAGTGTCGTCACTTGTTGTTTGCGGAAGAATTCGTGTATAGTCAACGTCATCAATACGTCTTAATATTATGACGTCACAATCAGTCACGTGCTGAAATACCAAGTTAGGTTATACGAAATAACCAACTTTGCTCATGTATTGAGTATTTAAAAGAAATTAAAATATTTATAACTTAATGACAAATATGGTAGCGGGGTATCATTTAATGTCCCATTAGATGCCCTATTTTTTATCATACGTTTTGCTATCTCACTAGTTTTGCTGCAGTCTCAAAAATTGACTGAAACTTGACTGAAATGACATCTTTACCCGTAGCTTGTTGATTTATCAATTTGTTCACACAAGTATTATACGAATGGTTGGGATTGTAATGGTGTTGTTGCATTTTTGTTCTCATAATTTTTTACTACGTTAGGTTGGTCATCATCTGGCTAGATATTATTACCGATTTTATAAAGAAAAATAGCAAAGAAAACCGACCGAACAACAAGAGCCTGCCTCTAATTAGACACCCGTCGAGTTACTCATTGTCATGTCTAGGGAACAGTCAAATCCATGAATAGGAACACTGGAATTATTTTTAAATTCCTCTTTATATTTTATTATAGGTTTATTTTTTTTATTTTAAATTATATCATGTGAAAAATTACTACCCTTGTTTGTTTTGAAAGGTTTTTTGGTTGTTCCGGTCTTTTCTTCCTGGGCCGCCAATGCGTATTTGACTAAAGTTAGTTTTTAATGATTTCATTTTTATTTTTGTTACCATTTTCTTTGTTTTCGATTGTGTTCCCACTTATGAAGTTGACTTTTAAGGTATACTGGTGATCTGTGCAATCAATTTGTTTACAAACGGAGCAGGCTTTGTAAAAGTTTTCTTTGTTTCGTGGTAGGGCAACTTGTCGACTTGCCTTGTTTTATATCAACGAGCGGTTATAGCGTGTTGTTTGTTCGTTATATGATTAAACTCAGGATTCAGAGTCTATCCGTTTATTAAAGTCTCGAGGTCAACGCTAATACAACTGTTCTAACAATTTATGCTACAAACTATAAAATAAACTGGTATAAATTTTATTGGTCCCTGTTCTGTGACTGGTATAATTTATATAGGTTCCTGTTCTGGGACTGGTATTATTAAAATAGGTTCCTGTTCTGGGACTGATATTATTTATATAGGTTCTTGTTCTGGGACTGGTATAATTTATAGGTTCGTGTTCTGACTGGTATAATTTATATAGGTTCCTGTTCTGGGACTGGTATAATTTATACAGGTTCCTGTTCTGGGACTGGTATAATTTATATAGGTTCCTGTTCTGGGTCTGGTATAATTTATATAGGTTCCTGTTATGGGACTGGTATTATTAAAATAGGTTCCTGTTCAGGGACTGGTATTATTTATATAGGTTTCTGTTCTGAGACTGGTATAATTTATATAGGTTCCTGTTCTGGGACTGTTATAATGTATATAGGTTACTGTTTTGGGACGTATAATTTATATAGGTTCCTGTTCTGGGACTGGTATAATTTATATAGGCTCCAGTTCTGGGACTGGTATAACTTATTTATAGGCTTCTGTTCTGTGACTGGTATAATGTATATAAGTTCCTGTTCTGACTGGTGTAATTTATATAGGTTCCTGTTCTGGGACTGGTATAATTTATAAAGATTCTTGTTCTGGGACTGGTATAATTTATATAGGTTCCTGTTCTGTGACTGGTATAATTTATAAAGGTTCCTGTTCTGGGACTGGTATAATTTATATAGGTTCCTGTTCTGGGACTGGTATAATTTATATAGGTTCCTGTTCTGGGTCTGGTATAATTTATATAGGTTCCTGTTCTGTGACTGGCATAATTTATAAAGGTTCCTGTTCTGGGACTGGTATAATTTATATAGGTTCCTGTTCTCTGACTGGTATAATTTATAAAGGTTCCTGTTCTGACTGGTATTTATATAGGTTCCTGTTCTGACTTGTATAATTTATATAGGTTCCTATTCTGGGACTGGTATAATTTATATAGGTTCCTGTTCTGGGACTGGTATAATTTTGTTATGGGTTTCTGTTCTGGGCCTGGTATAACTTATATAGGTTTCTGTTCTTTGACTGGTATAATTTATTTATGGGTCCTGTTCTGGGCCTGGTATACTAGTAACTTATTTATAGGTTCCTGGTCTGGGTGTCTGTTCAGGGACTGGTATAACTTATTTATGGGTTCCTGTTCAGGGACTGGTATAACTTATATAGGTTTCTGTTCTTTGACTGGTATAATTTTATTTATGGGTTCCTGTTCTGGGCCTGGTATACTAGTAACTTATTTATAGGTTCCTGGTCTGTGTGTCTGTTCAGGGACTGGTATAACTTATTTATAGGTTACCGGTTCTTCGGTTTTATTTAGTACCAAATGGAAGATTCTATAAGGACATCTATATGGACATCTTACAAAATAATTACCCACCTTTATCTAGTTTAAATATGCCCTGTTGTCCAAACGCGCGACAAACAGATTAGTGACACATTATTACAGCATTCCTCAATATTTACACAACAAATCGATTGACGCAAAATAAAATAAATTTACTTTAAATCTAACAATGACAGATATCAGACTGCCTTGAACAAATAAACAAATCTGGCACACCCTTGTAAATCTAACGCTATATTTAAATTTTAAAGAAGCTTACAGATTAAATAAATGTGTGCGATACATATGAAGAACACACTCCTCCGCTGAAAATTACCATCCCCAATTTCTGCGCATCTAGATTCAAAAAGAAAAATCAAAACTTTATTTCCAGTCCGAAAATCTAGAAGATTACAATAAACCATTTTCTTTGGACGAACTCAAAACTCAAAATTTCTTTAAACAAATCACACGATACAGCATGTGGCCCAGAAGAAATTAATTATCAACTTCTCAAACATGTGCCACTATCCTCTCTCCAATGTCTTTTAAATCTTCTAAACAATGTTTGGGAAACGGATGACTTACCATCTATCTGGAAAATGGCCACTGTTGTGCCTATCCCAAAATCTGGGAAAGACCACTCTGAAGCGTCTAACTATAGGCCTATAGCACTCACTAGTTGTCTTTGCAAAACCACGGCAAGGACACTAGTTGTCTTTGCAATACCATGGAAAGGATGATCAACGATCGCCTTGTCTGGTTTTTAGAATCGAACAACCTGATCTCAAATATCCAGTGTGGATTTAGACAAGGACGTAGTACTATTGATTATCTAGTGCGTTTCGAAACAAATATTCGAAAAGCATTTTCCAAAAACGAACATGTTGTGTCTATCTTTTTCTATTTGGAGAGAGCAAATGACAAAACATGGAAATGTGGTATTTTAAAAGATCTTTTTGGTATAGGGTTGAAAGGTAGCCTTCCTACCTTTATTTTGAACTTTTTATCTGAATTTAAAGTTCGAGTAAATTCTACTTTGTCTCACCCTTTCGAACAAGAAATGGGTGTTCTCCAAGGAAGCATTCTTTCCGTTACTTTATTTAATATTAAAATTAATAGTCTTGCTCAAGTTTAAAAAGATAATATTGACGGTTTTTCATATGTTGACGATTTCCTCATATGTTACCTTGGTAGATTTCCTTTTCACTTTGTCATAATTAAAACCATGCTAAAATACTGGCATAGACTTGAAAATCTTGGCACATCATTTCCATTATTAAATGATGCTTTTTTATCCTCAAAACAATTATTTTGGAAAAAGTTGCCTTCTTGGTATAGTTCAATAAATCAAATACTAAAAACTCTGAAAACAGATAATGGTTTATCATCCCTGGGTGACTACATTTTCACAAAAAAACTAAATCAACTGGTTTCTTCTCACTATATTGATCAATGGCATAATGATTTGATTACATGTTCTGTAGGTAAATTAAGGACCTATACTCTACTCAAAACAAACTTTGGGCTTGAAAAATATCTTGTATTGCTTGACAAAATTGCAGATAGAAAGAAAATTACTCAACTACGTGTATCTTCACATAAACTAATGATTGAACAAGGAAGATACAAAAGTATACCCAGTACTGAAAGATTTTGTTTAAAGTGTACATTGGGACAGGTGGAAGACGAAATTCATTTTCTTTTTAACTGCCCTTCCCACCTTGAAGATAGAAAGCAATTGTACAAATTAATCACAAAGTCATGTCCAAACTTTCATTACCTAAATAATACAGATAAACTCAAATGGTTATTGTGCTGTGAAAATTCACAAGTTCTTCTGTGTCTTTCGCGCTTTATTTCCTCAAATGAGGTAAAAAATGTAATAAACAATTCATAGTTCTCACTGGACGTCATCTGTCAACATTATTTACCTATTACTGTATGGCCCAAAAAATGCAATGTATACATATATCAAAAAATGAACCTTATTGTATCTACCCTTGGTATCCACTGCATTATAGCGATTATAAACTAATTGCTGTGATGCATTGGGTACGAGGAGGTTCAACACCTACAACATACCAATTTGACCTTTAAGTATCTACCCTTGGTCCCCTCTGCATAATGGCAATCACATTTCGTCATTGTGCATTGGGTACGAGGAGGTCTAACATTATAATTTTTTGGCCATATATACTTCATCTTTAATTTATACATGTATAAAATATAACTTTTGCAACACTATGTATTCAAATATGGGTCACTGGTGAAATTACTGTTTTAATACTTAAATGTGTACTATTTTAATACTTAAATTGTTATTGTTTGTCAATTTTGTGAATGATATGTTCAATTGTAATAGCTATATGTTTATGCCAAATTATAATTGTAATGTCATTTGCCCTTTGTGGGCCCTGATTTGGTCTAATAAAATATTCTATTCTATTCTATTCTATTCTGTTACCGAGGAACAAACATGAATACTAGTAACATTGAACGTAAACTGCTATCATGTTTAAACAGAATAGAAAAATTGGCATTTGATAATGGTTTTAAATTCTCCACTGCCACTAGACCCCGAACTAACCTTATATAATAACACTATTAAAATTGTAAAAGAAACTACTTTCCTTGGTCTTATATTTGATAGTTAGTTTCTCTTTCTACCTCATATCAAAATGCTGAAAAATAAATGCTTAAAGGCTTTAGATATTTTAAAAGTCGTATCCAGCACCGACTGGGGTGCTGAATGCGATGTTCTATTTAATCTTTACAGATCGATGGTTCTATCCAAATTGGATTATGTTTGCTTTATTTATGGTTTTGCTCACAAGTCATATGTCAAAAACCTTGATAATGTTCATCATCAAGGATTGCAACTATGTCTTGGATCTTTTAGAACCATACCTGTCGAAAGTTTATATGTTGAAGCAAACGAGCCTTCTTTATATCAAAGAAGAGTTAAGCTCGGTTTGCAATACGCAACAAAGTTAAAAGGCGTATCCTGGCAACCCTGCTCACGACTGTGTATTCAAACCTCTTTACAAACTTGTTTTTGAGAAACATCTAAATAAAATTAAACCTTTTGGCCTGAGAATAAAACCTCATTTAGAAAATTCTGGTATAAATGTAGATGAAATTGTCACTATTGATATTCATAAAAAAACCCGCCTTGGTTAAATCCGAAACCTACATTTATTTACGACCTTAGAAGATTTTTAAAAATCCGACACCATGCCTTTATTATTACAACAAAATTTCGCAAAGATAAAATCATACTATCCTGACCATAGCGCAATTTCTACCGACGATTCGAAGGACGGTGACAAAGTTGCTTCAGTCACTGTTTTCGGAGAGCGTATTGAGACTCGCCGTCTTTCATCTGCATCCTCCGTATTCAGTGAACAAGCACATGCCATTCTTCTTGCACTGAAAACTGTCGCTACGTCAGATGAGCGTAAATTTATCATCTGTTCAGACTCCTTGTCATGTCTTATTTCCATTGAAAATTCAAAAACAAAAAATCCATTTATTCTTAAAATACTTGAAATGTATACATGTCTTTTTACTATTGGAAAGGAAGTTGTGTTTTTCTGGATTCCGGGTCATGTGGGAATCCATGGGAACACAGTCGTTAACCCGGAAGCCAAAAAGACCTTGAATGATAAAATTATTTTGTGTTCAGTTCCTTTTAATGATTTTAAACTATACATTTTAAATATATCTCTACCTTTTGATAGAGTGGCTGGGGTCTCCAAGTTCAAAAAAGCTTCATGAGATCCAGCCACAACTGCGCACAGGTAATTTTTTAATTGTTATAGAGGTCCTCGAAGAGACCAAGTTGTGTACCATGGCACTGTCCATATACCATCAAGCATGTATTGACGGACTGTGTTTACGTGGCACACATTCGGGAACGTGTTTATTCTGTTAATTCATATTATAGTTTATTTACAACAGTCAGTTTTACAATTTTACAGTTCTTAAAAGAAATGTATTTATACAGCACAATTTAATTTGTCTTTAAATTGTAATACTGATATCTTTTATTGTTTTAGTTTTCGTTTTATCTGAATCATGCTCATAGTATTGTATGTGATCACGTTATATCATTTATAGAGGGATATTCTTTAAATAATTTAAGTAATTAATTTCCAAATGTTTACTCCTGAATATAGCTGAAATATTGCTTGCTAGACGTAAAACAACAATCAATCAATCATTATAATATATCTACACATTACACATAGCAACACTGTTATAGTCAGATTTCAAAAAGGTCACATTTTTGCTTAAACTGGGAACTACAAAATCGAATGTTAGAAATGCGAATGTAGAACTAGAAACTACGAACGTTGAACTAAAAGCTGAAAAATCGAACGTTGAACTAGGAACTGCGAATGTCGAACTAGAAACTACGAAAGTTGAACTAAAAGCTGAAAAATCGAGTGGCAGTATTGAACTGGGAACTGAGTGGCCATTGCTGAACTGGGAACTGAGTGGCCAATGTTAACCTGGGAACTGAGTGGCCAATATTGAACTGGGAACTGAGTGGCCACTGTTGAACTGGGAACTGAGTGGCCAATATTGAACTGGAAACTGAGTGGCCAATATTGAACTAGGAAGTGAGTGTCCAATGTTGAACTGGAACTGAGTGGCCAATATTGAACTGGGAACTGAGTGGCCAATGTTTAACTGGGAACTGAGTGGCCAATGTTGAAATGGGTACTGAGTGACCAATATTGAACTGGGAACTGAGTGGCCATTGTTGAGCTGGGAACTGAGTGGCCAATATTGAACTGGGAACTGAGTGGCCAATCTTGAACTGGAACTGAGTGGCCAATCTTGAACTGGGAAATTAGTGGCCAATCTTGAACTGGGGTCTGAGAGGCCAATGTTGAACTGAGGAATGTTTTCGATATTTCTTTGAACGTTAAACATGTCACCGACTTGAATCACGTGATGATATTGTAAATTTCCCGTAACCCCGGATGTGGAAATTATTATGGAAACTAATAGAATGTTTCATATTGACCCTGCTATGTTTTCGAGGTCTGTAATAATAGCTTTTCAAGACAGTTATGGACCAAGGTTATGTAGGGAGCTATTATTAACGACTGAGCAAATACATGGTCAATAAGTTTTTTCAGTTCTTGATTTGGTCATTAATTTGCTACTGTTAACTATATTAATGTGAATATATTAAAAAAACATTAACATATTGTGATATTTGCACGATTGACGTATATTGCAACGTTCATATAAAGCGTATTGACCCTCTTTAAAAGTTCACAACTGAAATATGGGTAAGTGACAGATACATTGTTTAAATGGAAGCTAAAATTAAGAAATTTTATATGTATAATATAATATTACATATGGTGTGTTAAGTCCTAATTTTGACTTCGTCCTCGGTCAATATTTTCCTCCACGGTCCATATAACTACGTATTGACTTCGTAAAAAGTCCTTATTTGATAATTATTTTAACAACAAATACCTTATTATTAACACAAAGCGGAAGAAGTCAAGTTTCGTTTTCTTGGTATCTTTTTGATTGAAAGTGCCAAATCTTATTGCATAATTGATTAAAGAACTGTGTTATTCATAGTTATGAACTTCAACAACAAAAGGGCAGTTAAGATAGTTTGGTCTATTATATATTGATCACCTGCGTGTTCCTGCCTGTTAACACTGAGGTTGCGAGTTCGACCGCTACTACGGACAGTGTGTCCTCGACCATACGCTTAATTGACAGCACTTTTCTTGCTCAAGGGCGTTTATGACAAGTACTCCGGCTTCCTCACACTATAAAAACGAGACGCTATACTATATATCTGACCGTCCGACCAAGGGCATTAAGTTGTCGGTGTAGGACGTAAATAACTCCCCAAGTCAAGTATATATCTGACATAACGTTAGATATCATTCAAACAAAATTAAAAAAACAAACGTTAAACAACAAAGACTAAATTGTATTGTCAATCTTCATACTACAATGTAATATAATAGGCATGATTTAAATCAGTATTAAATTAGTCTTGTCACGCAACGTTCAATTAAATAATAACAGTGTATTATTTTATATTTAAATAAATACTAAGAAAATCCCTTGTTAAAGATTCTGAGAAAGGTTCATTTCCAGTAAGGAATAAAAAGAATACGTTCTTTATTTATATGGATAAAGTCTGAAAATGAGTATTCTAAATGCAATTTTCATTACTGTATTTTTTAACTTATTTCATCTGGTATTAGGTGAGTATCATTTATTTCTATTCTTTTGTTTCACTAAATATTGTCGCCAAACACATGTTAACGACCAAACTAAGAGGTTCATATCAGTCTCTGTGTCAACAGCTTGGCCCCAATGTAACAAGAATAGGCTCTAGCGTAGGAATGGAAAATTTATGAAAATTATGTATATATAACATGACATAATTGTAAAAATAAACAGCAAACCCTAAAGCGTTTAAGGTATCCGACCCATAATTGAAGTCACCGTTTAATTTTATTTTTAGACCAAGAAATGCAGCTTTATTTAATCAATATATTACTAATTAATGATATGTATTGTTTTACTTTGAGTCAATGTTAACAGTTTTGAGGAAAAAAGTTAGTTGCTCAAATAGTAGTTCCGATGTTTGCCGAACATTACCGAGGTCGGCTCCATTGACAAACACTTGACATCCGGGACACCAAATATGATCACGTGGTCAATTATGGGTCGGATACCTTAATTTAAAAAGGTAGAAAATATATATATTATATTGCAGGGTTATACATAGCTATTAACACAATTTCGGTTGTATCATTGATACGAAAAACGTTACAAAAAATGGTTACGAACGCATGGTAACGGAAGCACACACTGACACACAAACTAACACACACAGTAACCCAATTAGAAGCAGGAGTATACTAATTTCAAGCCTCAAACACTTTTAGAAAATTATTCTTTTAGTAAGTTAATATCAAATAGAAGCAATTTACAATCGTTAACAATAAACAATTATGGCCTGTAACGAAGGTAATATCCATAATTATTAAATGAAGAAAGGGTTATTTTTACACGATTTTAAATTGAAAATGGTTTAAGTTCTTGGATATAGTCTATTTATAGCATTGGGGTTTTTTAAAATCGTAAATGTGTTATAATTAGTATCAGAAGAACAAATTATTTTTAATAACTGAATAATATTCTGCACCTGTTGTCTGCTATGAATAGTTGTTTTATTTAAAACAAAGAAGGAATTGTTCTGCTCCAAAGTTATTTTCAAATTTGTCAAACTATTTATCAGAGTTATCTAGATCCCGAATCACAAAATGTAGAGCCCCAGTTTACGATTACTGAAACATGAAGATTGCATTATGATAAAGTGTGTTATTTTTTATGATTACCACAACCTTCTTAGTAGTAAAGATGACAATATTAGTATTTTGTGAAATACATATTTACCATCGTACTATAGATATACAAATATTACAAAAAAAGGTTTTATGTCGTTGTATATTAAAATTGACACTTTTTATTAGAAAAGTTGCCTCTTTCCTCTAAAACAGTGGTGTTATTTTGTTACAGTTAAACTCGTATATTAATTGTTTTCTTCATTTTTTCATTAATTCGCCACGTGTTCATTATGTATGTAAATGTTATGTTAAAAAACACCACGAAACACGGATTTTCGTTAAACTAAGATTCACAAAACAATACAGTTAATTTTGTGTTATTGTGATATAATTGTAATAATATTCATGTTTTCCTGTAAGGAGCAAAGGTTTTCTTCTGTTTGTCCGTAATAAAACTCCATGGTTTCCGGTATGCCAAATTATATGATTAGTTTTTCTGTTTCACAGTGTATCACCCACTCTCCGGCACGGAGAACATAACTGGTTCCCAGATATAACCTCTGCCACACGTCATCCTCTATTTATTGCGGAACTACCGTGACGTTTGTAAACAAAGAACGATGTTTGTAAAATAATAAACGAGATCTTATCTATTTTTATATAGTCAATTTATACCATTTTGATACAGTGTTACATAGAAATTACTGCGTTTGTACGCGAAGCTTATGCGCCATGAGAGACATCTCTCACAATGTCAACCAATGGTATGGCAGAGGTGATTGTGGTTGACGTAGGATACCCAGTATCCTTTGCGAGGAGACTGTGTATCACCGTTATCTGTTTATCACTTCCGTATGTAAAGGAAAGAACCAAAATGCAACTATTTCACTTGTTAAGGTAGATTTTATTTTGATTATATTTTAACGGCCTTTGCTTAAATTCAACCGATTTCTGATCATTTCTTCGCTGCCTGCTTTTGGGGTTTGAGATAAAAAGTTGATTAAGTGCTAACATATACAGTGATGAAATAAAAGGGAAAAAAAAAAGAAAAAATCCCAAAACATTTCAGCTATATATACTCATTCGGCTTTATATCTCTGTTTCGCTAATGTTTACGTAATACTCAAACCCACTGTTGGCTTCAGAATTTGAACCTTAAATGAATGGCACCAATACTGAAAAGATTAGAAACCAAGCTTTTGATACCGTTTTCATGGTTACCAATCATTGTAAAAAATACAAGACGTAGTAACACGGTCATCATTGAATTTATATTTAATAAATCTACACCAAGCCAATATCAAAAGAAAGGGACGGATATTGTAATCGGCCAATAAAGAGCAGCTATTCACCGTCTCTGTCAACGATTTTTAATTTTTGTTGACCGATCGTTTGTTTACCGTCATCATTTTGCCAGGAAAAGAGAAAATAGGAAGATATTATTTATATTTGTTACTATAGTTTGACTAGACTTCATAAACTGAATACAAAGGTTCAGGATAAAGTATTTTTATTTCCAAAATATTTTTCCGTGGCTAACGTTAACAAAAAGCTGAGAAGAACGATTATTCGAATTTTACATCGTTTCCACAAAACTGCATACGATGGTTGCCCACACTGGTCATTATTTCTATTGTAACAGAAAATAGGAAAAAATTAAACATATGTGACTTTGTGTTTTAGCGTTATGTTAAAAACCTGAATGTTTCAGTTGCCACGCCCCCTGCAAAGATATGTGTCGCACAAAGTGTTCAGATAAAAATTCGGGGTTGAAAAAAAAGGTAAATTTTTTCAAATTTTCAGAATGACTGTCATAGAATAATTTTTTTATTGTAATAATTCTATGACTGTGAGTTTTGAATTCGTTTGGGAACTTTTGTATTAGATGTAAACACCTGACAAACAACATTTTTTCAGCTGTCGACTATCGGTAGTAAAACTGACAATTCTTGTCAATCCATATCGGAGTCGAGAACACCCTGATTGCAGTCAACAGGCTTGAAATCAATGGTAGAAATCTAACCAACTTAGCCATTTCTCTTTCTTTTACAGACTACTTACAAAAATAACACATATCTCGGTGACAGTATATGTAAACTATGTCATAATCGGAATACAAAAAATGAGGCATTCAATTTTAGTCTATATTAATTAATCATAAATATTTTCTCGCTAATGATACAGAAATTTTGCTTGTTATTCATGAACCATAATAAAAATAATAGTGTTGTGATTTTACAGGTTATGACGAATGTTTAACTGCTGGAAGTATTGGTTGTGTCGAACACAGAAAAACGTATATTATAGCTCACATAAAAACCTTGCATTCTGATTGGTTAGCAAGCCGTATACATCAGGCTATGTATACGTCTACAGCCGTATACATAAAGCATATTTTTATCCCGTATGGGGCCCCTGGGAAAACAAATCATCATGGCCGCCTTCGTTCCGCTTCGATTGAAAAGGTAACAAAATGAAACAGTGTCTAACCCGAACATATTTTAAACTATGTAAATAAAATGATATGTAATATATTTGTTTAAATAACAGAAGGGAAGTAAATTAAGAAACAAATCTACTCAAATATCAGCGATAGAAGGCACGGAAAAAGGGGGGTGGTTCTTGGTCAATAATGTCTGTCTCAGGATGATTTTAGTGTCCTCTATAAAAGTGTGTCAATGCACAAAACAACAAACGAGAAACTTGATCTCAAGCGCACTAAAAGTTAATAAATACATGTAAGTACCTACACTGCATCACCATGCACTCTTCAGTCAAGACATCGTCAAAATCCGTTGATATTCATTTTGATTGTCATCGTCCAATGATATTCATTTTAATGGCATCAAAGTGACATTACCGTCAATAACTAGTTTTCTTATTTTAATTCACTTCAACGTCGACATCCACACATCAATCAAAACAGATAACAAGCTCCACCGAAATTGAATTTGGTGCTTCGCAAACTTTTACATTGACACTTCCCAGTTTAAGGATACAATTGGGTTATTTATTGAACAGAAGACGATTAATATTTAAAAAAGATAAATTTTCGCTGTTATTTAATATATAATAATGTTTTCTTATTTTTATTAATTTAATGTTCAACAAAAATATAGTTTGTTTTTATATAACCTTTGTTATAAATCCCGAATGGGCCTCGATCGTCTAAGCGTCATAAAAGTAATGATGGGGTGCCATAAGGGACAATATTTATTGAAAATATTTTGATTTTATCAATAATAACATAATTTGCCCAATTCCAGAGTGTAATTTTGTGTTATAAAAACTATTAATAAAAATGCATTTTTGTTTAATATTATGCGTTCACTTAAAACGTACTATATTTTCCAAACAAAAACTTGATCAGGTATCCAAAAAAATTTACGCTACATAGACCTAGTTCTTTCTTAAATATTTGTTTTTCCCGTAAAATATTCATAATGTAAGATGTGAGCTATAATATAATAGTTATTCCGGTCTTAGACAGGGTATATAATGTCACATTCACGGCTTAGGACGTATATTCCATTCGCCTTCGGCTCATGGAATATAAATCCTAAGCCGTGAATGTGACATTATATACCCTGTCTAAGACCGGAATAACATATAATAATGTACATATTACTATCCCGAATTTTACATTGTATTGTTCAAAAGTACTCGTGTCTTCGTAACAAACCAGAATCAATATATTTTTTGGAGAGATGTGTACTTTTGCCCTTTTATCATTTTCACTTATAAAAATAAGTAATTAACAGTTAAATTTTAACAGAATGAGTGTGTCAAAATCAATTAATTAGGTTTATGAAAATATTTATTTGGACGCGAGTTCTGTACAAACAATCTTTTGTTTATACTAATTCTGTTTTCTGAGACTTAAACACGCATGTACCTTAGGATTAGATAAAACAGAAGCTGGAGAAATTTTGAAAAAAAAACCATATTACCATCACTTGGCGTCCGTTGTCATGCACTTTATCAAAAATCTTCTCTGAAACGTTCATCCACAATCATCCTTGAGGTACCTTGGTTTAAATTTATACCCAGCATGTTGATCAGTGGGATATAGATGACCGCTGTTACTCAAAAAAGAACATAGGTGTCAACAGACGCTTTTTAATCAATACATGAAAAGTTATAATAGATATAAAGAAAGCCATGACCTTGAATTGATTAACTTATTAAGGTCTATAAAAGTTCATACTAGTCCGAAGTTGTTTAATGACTTCTTGTAGGGAGTTATGGCCCTTAAGTTACGATTGTGATAAATTTTCTTAGTTTTTACAAAATAACTTGAAAACTAGAAGAGCTAGATTGACGTTGTAAATTGGTTAAATGATCAGCAAGATAATGCCTACAAATCACATAGTGGTTCCAAAATTGTCGATCACTAACTATAGAAGTTATGCAATTTTGTAATGAATTTTTCAGTTTTTGTCTGGTAACCTAAAAGCTATAACAGCTAAAGTGAAACTGTAAATTGTAAAAATTGTCACCAATACAAGTCTTACAGTTCCAAATATTGATCTGAAATTGTCAGACGATTCCTAATAGGAGTTATTGCCCTTTAATAACTATTTGTTATGAAATTTTCTGTGTTTGTCCTGTAACCTAAAAAAATATATCAGTTAGAGTAAATTGCAAAAATGATCAGCAATACAAGCCCTAAAATTCAGTTTGTGTAACCGTAAATGTCAGATGAATCGTTATAGGAATTATTGCCTTCAAGCAAAGTTAACCTGAAACGACAAGACCTATATATCATTCAATTTTTCAAAAATTGTCTGATGGCACATTACAGGAGTTATAACCCTTAATCAAATTTTTTAAAGACATTATTAAATTTTACCTTAAAACCATAACAACTAGACTGAAACTGTCAATGGCAAACATGTATTGTTGACAAAAAGAGTAAAACTGGAAGTCATATTTATATGTATTGATGCCCGTGTAAGCTTTAATATGTAGATAAAATACGATACCAAATACTTGTTATGCTTCGCATTTATGTTGTAGAACATCAACACCGGGCGTAAACGATCCTGGTACAACTGAAAATATCAATTATCTTTGTTAGGTAGCACACGTTTTTGCAACCTTTCCCACAAAACGGCTCTGGATATGGTAGATATTGGAATAATTTGAAGGTTTCATCTATTCGGCTGAGGCCTCGGTGGCCAGTTGGTTAAGGTAGTTAGTCATCTACTGTTGGTCATCATCATGTGTCTTTCAACGCTGAGCTTGCGAGTTCGAGTATAACTGTAGGCCCAATTTTACTGCCGTTATAATTCGATGTTAGTTTTGTGAATTGTCAGATTAAGCTCGCCAAAAACAAAAACAAAAACAAAACAAAACAAAAAAAAAAAACAAAAAAAAAAAACGTACGATCCTTTATTCTAGTCCGACTACAGATAGTGTGCTCGGGTTCAATCTTAGTTGACACGGATAACCAGTTTGCCTGCCGAATGGCGAAGTTTTTCACCGAGAACTCCGGCTTCCTTTCAGAATATAACTAGACGCCACAGTACAGCCGAAATAATGCTAAAAGTGTTCAAACAGGCACAAAAACAAACAGTATATTGGATTGGATCTGTCCATCCTGTTTTGAATACCGGTATTATTGACGATAAAGTGTTACACACACGCATCTAATGCAGTCTGTAACCACAGACTCCATTATTTTTTAATTAGTTGTTTTGGTCTATTTGAAGTACTTGAAATTGGAGCTATTTGATTTACAATACAGTCTGGTGTTTTTTTACAGCCCACCCCCGTGATGGGAGTGATCGTCCGTCCGTCCGTATCGTACCTTACACTTTCTCTTATTCGCAACTCATCCTTGCAAAGTGGAATTTGATGAAACTTACACAGAGTCTTTGTCACATAGTCCCATTGTGCACCAACTATTTAACATTTTGATCGGAACGATATTTGGGGTTTCCCATATCAAAACATGGACTTTGTCATTCACATAAAGAGGATACCCATCTCTCATCCGCAACTCCACCTTCACCACTGAATGGAATTTGATGAAACATTTACAGAATCTTTGTCACATAGTCCCATTGTGCACCTGATATTTTACATTTTGATTTGTTGGGGTTTCCCATGGCAAAACATGGACTTTGTCATTTAGTTAATACCCCATCTTTTATCCGCAACTCCACCTACACCACTGAATGGAATTTGATGAAATTTTTATAGAATCAGGTGCACATAGTCCCATTGTGCACCTGATATTTAACATTTTGATCAGATTAATATTTGGGACGTGGGTAGTAGGGGTATAAATTATTGAGCCTTGCTCATAGTTTTCAGTTTTTTTTATTTTACTTGATTAATGAATTAATTACCAAATAAAAAAGTTAACTCACTTAATACTGAAATATCTTAACCCCTGTACAAGTACTGAACATATCCTTTTCTTCACAGGACGATTATACTTCCACTATGTGCCCTATTGGTGATATTCTGCCTGATCTGTTTTTATGGATGGATACGTAGAGATGTTCCTTTATATGTTGATCTTAAAATGAAAACATCGAACATAATTATAGAAATGTAAAAGTGTGCGTGTTTTTGTTGTATATATAATATATATATATATATTTAATTAAATTTATATATATTATGTTATATTATATTTAACCGACAAAAGTACAAAGTATAGCTGGCTATCTTTAAAACTAAAAATTCTTTTTTATTTGATCAAATGGATATGTATACACTTGTTTTTGTGCGGGTAAATATTGTTAGAGCTGAAGACTAATCTGTTCAGAAATTGCTATCAAAACCAATTATAAATGCGCTACAAATTGTCAGATACCTTTTTTGAGAGGCTGTTGCCCACTGTAAGTCCCGTATTCACTGTTAAATTAAAGTACCAACTATACCCAATGTTCTTAGTTTACACAAAATTAAAATTATTCTAAGGACCTGTCTTCTAAAGGACAAAAATCAGTTTAGTTTAAACATATTTTATTTGCAAAAAATAAGCGCAAAGAATAAGACACAAGTTAAACAAACTTATGAGGTCTTTCTCTTAATATTTTACAATAATATATGTTGAGCATCCTAAAAAGTATCATTATATACATTTTGAAAAGGTATGAATTAAGTAACGAAAACATATTGTGTGCGTTTGTGGATTACACTATCAAAAATCTTTTTGACCCTTTAATAAATGTGAACACGTTCCTATAAATATATCTTTTTTTCTTGTGTTGAAGAATATCTGTTCATGACACCAGTAAGCGTAGGTCTATAATACATCTATTTTGGACCCATTGAAGGTTTTGCATTAGTATTTGTCTTTGGTTTGTGTAACGAAGACATTCGAAGAAATAATGGAAGGTAGCTTATTATACTGGGGCTTCACATTGACTTGAAGGGTCAGTAATATGTTGACTTTGTATAAGTCATAATTCAGAAAATACGCACATCTCAGTTGTGTAAGAATAATATTTAACTTTCTTGTACCGTATGATAAGTAGTTTGGAATTGATAAATCGTTTGAGTTCTTGGTTAGGGACAGTAGGGAATAATAAAGTCTTTCCTGGTTCTTAGGGGATATATTGTTGTACTTTCAATTTTTGGAGGGTATAAGGTTATACATAAAATCAGGGTTCTGCATCAGAAAAGAAAAAAATTATATCATAAGCATTACGTAAATAGCATTACATTGTTATCATTTTAAATATAGCATGTATGGTTACAGAGAAAGGGAACTAATCCAAAAACTCTAACGTAGTCACTGGACCGTGATATTTAGGTCATGGTGAGGTGACACCTACCAGACAGTCATGTACTCTTCGTCAGCAACCTATATACCAAATATTGTCAACCTACCATGCATGGTTACAGAGGAACTGCCCTAATACAAAAACTTTAACGGAGTCACTTGAGCGTGAAATTGAGGTCAAGGTCATGTGGCACCTACCAGACAGTCATGTACTCTTCAGCAGCAACCTGTATATCAAATATTGTCATCCGACCATGCATGGTTACAAAGGAACTGCCCAAATACAAAAAATGTAACAGTGAAATTAAGGACAAGGTCAGGCAACAGGTGACTGACTGGCAAGTACCCATTATAAACTACTAATTGACCGAATTTGATGGACCTAGGGCTTAAGCTTACACAGATATAAAGCAAAAGGTTCAAGTGTTGGCGCCGCCGACGCAGCCGGATTCCCATATATATGTCTCGCCTCCAGCGGCTATCGTTGCAGACGAGATAAAAATCAGTTATCAAAACGGCGGAGTTGCTGTACTTTCAATTTTTGGAGGTATAAGGTTTTAACAAAAATTACTTCTTTTGAGAACTAGAGAAACAGTCTTACATCTGTACTCTTGGAATATAGTATCTCTCCAATCAAGATTGTAAAACAATATAGCAAGAAACCGAACGAACTAAAAGAGACGAAGGTCACTGGACAGTACGTCATTTCAAGATACAATCGCTCTCATTGAAGGAGGTGCAAAATGTAATGCTCATCATGTGATTTCATAAAAATTGAGGGCAATTTAGGGAACTCACCAGAGTACAAAAACATGTCGGCGAGGAGAGGAGCACAATCAGTAGAACTAGAATTTCAGCAGTCTGTTTAAAAAAGGCCTCCAAACATGACGAACATGTTGTCCATCAGAAAATGTAACATTTGACAGATTTTGGTCTTCAGTATATTTTTTATTTGATTCAGAGTCATTGATGACGAAGTAAGTTCTGTCATGACTAATTACCGAGTATTTATATCGTCTCTTTCCGTTTTTCTTGAAAAAGCAGCGTTTAATAAGATCTTTAAGCCTGGGTTAAAGCTGCATATGAGGGATAGCCGTGTAGAGCATCGAAACATCAAACGTCTTTTCTTTCTTCAAAACAGAACTATAAAAACCTTGAATGATCACTCCATAAATAGGCAAATACTTGAGGCTGAAGCTAATTCATTGTAAGAAATCCATCAATATTTAAATACTCATTAAACCATCATATATTAGAACAGGTTGGTGGAACTCCCTACTAGGCGTAATACCTAATGAAAATATTAAGGGGGCACACATATTTACTAATTCTGCAATCCTGCATATAGCATCCTACGCTTTATTTTTTAGAAACCTCAAAAAAGTAGTGTATCATCAGAAACAGCTTGAACATCGTTGGTCCGATCAATACTAGAGTACTCATGTGCTGTATGGGACCGTACCTCCAACAAGATATCAATTTGTTAGAAAGTATGCAGCGTCTTGACGCTAAATTATCAAAAATGATTATAACCGTAAAAGTAGTGTAACCGAAATGATGAACAGCCTAGGCTGGAAACCACTAGCTGAACGTCGTCGAGAAATACGCCTTGTTCTTTTGTATAAAATCTTGAATGTCCTGGTAGTGCTACCCACGGGCACACTGAATTTGTATAAAAACCCACGAAAACAAAGGAATTCAAACTGAAAAGCTTTGAATTATATACAAAGTAACACAGATATTAAAAAAACTCGTTTGTACCTAGAACAATTTTAAATTGGAATTCTTTACCAGACAGGTGTGTTACAGTTAAAACCTTCAATTTAAAAAAGAATTACAAACTGAACCAAACACCTGCTCAACGCGATTACACTCAGCGCACTCTCCCCAACACGAAGACCAATGCTAAATAGTGATAAGATCAAACAGAAACAGAGAACTCTTATTTTGCTTTTTTCAATATTTAGAGAAATATGTGTTGAAAATTTTTAGGTTTGACATCTTGAAATTAGCAAGCTCACTGTAACGTAAAAATCCAGCATAACTGAGCAAAATTCAACCGTTAGGTAAATAAGTCGCTTCTTTAACCATTAACTCAATTAATGGCTCTTCACACGTATTATTAAATAAACTGAAATCACTCTATATTGTAAAAATGAGCTAATACAAAATGAATTCTGAGACAGACAGCGGAACAAGACCACTAAGGTAAACTGCAACCGAAGCTACATTTGAATGCAGCGGATTTAACACTATATCGGATACAACACTTCCTGAATTTATTCAAATAGATACGTAATACTTCTTATTCTTAGATAAGGATTTACTGATTCATACAATATCCAATGTACGTGTTTCGAATCCCGCTTAGTCTGTATTAGAGGTTGAAAATTAAGCAATTTCCTTCTATAATGCACTGCACTGTAACAAGAATAAAAATAAACCAAAACACTACATTTCTTGATAATATTGGTGTAATTTGCATCTGATAAGAGAAATGTCACAGCGCGTAATAATATGTTTAATCGACAAATTAACGAAAAAAATACATACATCAGAAAAAAATACCAAATGTTGCTCATTCAAACTAATGCGCAACATGCTTCTGAGCAACTTGCCTGCATCTGACATCCAATAACGCACAAGGTGCATGTACTAGTATCTTTTATTACACAAGGTGCATTTTTATGAAGTATAACTGATCAAAATGATTCAGGTTACGCTCGCACATTGTGGTTATTTGTTGTCTGCGCTATTAGCAAAATCGGAACACTGTTAATATGTTCTTTGAAAATACCACTGACAAATACATAAACTATTCGTCAATTAAAAATCTTATAAACGTCATATTTTTTTTACGATGGTAGTTCTGTGTGTATATAACTGTAAAGTAGTAAATAGGTGTTTGAAATGTACTAAAGAATGTGATTCTGATTAATGGCTATGGGAACAACAACAACGTTACTATACATGCTATCTTTGTCAGAACCTGATAAAACATGTGTAGGACGACTAAATTCTACTTAGTCCGTAATACAACTATGAAATTTATTTTCTGAACTGTTCCATATCATAAACCAAAACAAGGCTGACTTCCACTTTGGAACTACCATCACGCTCTTTGCACGACAAGTAAACGTGTGGCTTATAACTCTACCAACTAAACCTATCCAGTTTGTTTTCATCAGTCAAAGGCAAATACGTCGACTTAGTTTGCCGGAAGGAACCCAACATCTAGAATTGAATCGATCAACCTCGTGTTGCTATGATCTGAAAACCTGTCAACCGTAATTTTGCTCTACATGTTATAAAACATTTGAAAAACATTTTGTCGACCACATACCAGTCGTCGAAATCATAATTCTACTTTTCAGCTTGCACATTTTCGGATAAAGGGATCCACACCCCTTCAATAGTAATACTATTTACTATACAGATACTATAAATGCCCATAGCAAGTTAAAGTACTTCAGATTTCGTGCAGGGGCCTCGATGTCCGAGTGGTAAAGGTAGTTCGTCTACTATTGATCACGTGGTCTGTCAACACTGAGATTGCGGGATCGAGCTTCACTGCGGGCACGGTGCGTTTGACTCCAATCCTAATTGACAAAGATTGCCAGTTTTCCGACCGAAGGTCGGGGGTTTTCTCCGGGTACTCCGGCTTCCTCCCCCCAAAAAACTGGACGCCATAATATAGCTGAAAAATTGCTGAAACAATATTAAAACAAACAAACAAACAAATTTCGTGCTAACGGCGTAGACGTACTTCTAGTATAATTGAACTCATTTCAGTTCTCTCCATGTCGAGTTTTTCCTGTTTAGTAAACATATTTTGAGCAACTGGAAGAACATTTCCGTCTATAAAACCTGCAGCATATATACTGGCTGGCATCGGAAAAAATAACGTTCTGGAGTGTGATGTATAGGATATAATAATAAATTTGGTAGGAATTACATTTCCGAAATTCCTATTCTGTTTAAACTGAGAGCGGAAATCGAAAATAAGAATCCCAAGTATGTCTTTAGACTTCAATCGTGGGTCTTCAGTTAACAAATATGTACAAAATCAAGGATTAAATAAATAATCTTTCGAAGAACGGAAGCCAAATTTCTTCCTGCAGAGCAATTTTCCGAAAGATTTTTTTTGGGCACCTCGATAGCCCCTGACTCCAGATTCCATCGGCCAATTATACAATAAATGAGTGTTTGATTGATAATAAAACGTAAATGGAATTTTAACATAAAATAGCACTTTTGGGCATACTGTTTAGCCTCTTAACGCCCTTCAAATTAGATTTTTCTTTTGCTTGTTTACATATTTATTAAACGTGTTTAAGATCTAATACCAATCTTGGTTTGTTGGAATCACTTATTGACACGGTAAGGGGGTTTACTACAAAATGTTTATCCCTAACTTTGGTTATGTAGCCGGTCATTTTTTATTCTTTAGATGTACGTATAGGATTTGCATTTTGATCAAAATTTATTTCAATTCACTTGGGATACTACTTATTATTTTCGTTAAAAAACAATTTCTTTATATATATAAGGGTACCAGTCATCATTTCTACAACTGCAGTAGGTCTCAGAAAACTTGGTATTGATTCGTAACAAATGTCTCTTAGCCTACACAATTGTGACTGTATAAAAGCGTCACAATATAATTGTCTACCATTGCAGATAATTTTTGGTTTATAAAATAAAAGCTGATTGCATATATATTTCTACATTACAAATAAAATTTACAAATACATATATGTACTACAAGGCCATTAACATTTCTTGATAAAATTCTGGCATGTGTTTAAGTTGTTTATCAACAAAAGTACAATACACAATTAAAACGAAAAATTTCAGAAAATTTAAAAAAAGATATGTTCTCTGACATTATCCGCAATCTGGTAAACAGCTAAATGTGTGCCAACATTTAGACATAAGCTAAGATACAATTACTATCCGTTTCCCATGTAGTGTTAACTCTCTTTTAGTAAAAAAAATTCAACAATATTTCTATTGAGGTAACCTTAGATTTCCAAACAATTACATTGCTTTTTGTCTTTTCCCAGATAAACAACTGAAATTCAAGGTATAATTGTTATTATTTTTAAACCAAAATTGTTTTGTTCAAATTCTGAAATTGACCATCTACCAAGACACACGATTTCTGATTTTTGCTTATTTCTTTTAGCACCAGATTCCGTACTTAATTGAAAAACAACTTTGAAACATTCAGGGATTGATGTTTTATCACTGACTGCAATAGTTGTATCATTAGCATGTTGAAAAATGTTTGACTGCACAGTAGAACAAAGAATACATATACCATTAATATTGGTGTTCTTTAAAATAGCTTGTAATAGTGGTTCAGCACACAAGACCTACAAAAGAGAAGATATTCCTACTCTCACTGAATTACTTACTCTAAACTACGGAGTAATATGATACTTACACTTTGTAGTACTATAAATGTCTGTTTAAAACATTTTTATCCAGCTACTAAAACCTGTACCAGAACCAAACTTTTCTAATAGAAAAAACAATATTTGTGACTTAACAATCAAATGTGCTTTCTTGATCAGCCTTGAATATATATCCATGATATCTTTAATAAATGCTACCGAGGTTATTACGAAAATTTGGGCATCTGTTTGATGTACGCAGCCTGACATATCCTTGCGCTTCACAGCGATATCACCTTAACCGTGAAAAGAGGTGTGAAATAGTCTTACACTCTCGCAACTGAGCTATTTCAGCTGACGAGAGTAGATAGCTATTTTGGGACCTTTGTTCTTTGAATAAATTTTTCTCATAGCGACAGCTTGTTAAAATCAATGAAAAAACGGCAATCAACTTGATATTATACATATTACTGCGACAAGCATGGATAATGTGTTTCATTAAAAAAAAGTTATAAACCACAAATCCGCATATATATAACTGAAGCCCTGCTGAGCTCAAATACATACCCTTTGAAACCTGCTAGATTAGGACTATAAATAACAGACCTGTTCTAACAAAGTACACTCAAAGAGAGATAGATCTAATTTATTTCAGAATTCTGGAGAAAACTAGCAGTACTTATCCGTAACTTACAATCACAGTGTTAACGCGCTATTTATCGAAAGAAGATTGCTTAGCTACCAAGAGTACCCAGCCCCAAATTATTATCATATGAAAAGGTGTCAACTTCACGAAATGCACCCCTTAAATGTAAAAAAATATATATATTTAAAGGGAATTACTATGTTAATGTTCATTGCTATAAGAAATGTCATATTTATTTTTGCGGCTGGTCTCTTAACAAGAGATATGAGTAAAATCTGAAACTTTTTTGGAAAAACCAAACAAACTTTATATTTAATATAAATTTTTCTCACGTGTTCTTGATAGCCGTCATGTATAGAAATTATATAATATATAAATGGAACTAGAAGAGTGTTATTAAACTTTGTACAATGACGGATATTTATTCTTCTCGTTAACAAATCTGCATCCCGTTGATTAACAAGTACCCCCATGACTAACTTTCTATGGGGAAAACAGTACATACGTACTACAGTCATTAGTTTGTTTTATTTGCTACCATCATACAAAGGCTGGAGGTATTTACAACTTAGACAAATTACAGATAAGTTATTTATTCATTGTTTACTGTTGACGATACTGGAAGGAATTCCACAAAGCTGCCCAGTGCGTTCCCGGTGGCGGATAGGCGTTTTATAGTTATACAACCAAAGTCTAGCCGCGAACCTTAGTAGATGACGTGTTTGGAGAGTGCCACGCTCCTTGCCCAAAAAGACCCCTTATGTGAAAAAGAAATGGCTAAACTCTTGTAATCGTTTATTTTTAATTGATATCTGTTCCAAAGCGTCAGACGCAAAAATAGGTCTTTCTCTTTTTCATTTATTAAGGTCTTTCCCACTATAGTGGAAGGACCTTTTTGTATTTCTTATGATGATGATGATTATTATTATTATTAAGGTCTTTCCCACTACAGTGGACAGACCTTCTTGTATTTCTTATAATTATTAAGGTCTTTTTATGATTATTATTCTTTTTCTCTCCAAATTTCAAAATGGGTTTGCCAGAAAGTGTTTCGACATATCATTTTGATACTTGGTAACTTTAATCGCTCATACTAGGAGACCTGACTCACCCTGTGAGAATGTTCTATTTTTAGTAGCATAGTTATCTGCCCCAACACCGTAAACCCTTGTTAGCAAATAAACTCAGAAACCGTAACCGATTCTCAAAATTTGAAGTGTACAAAATGTCGGTGAACCATGATTCAACAAGCAAAAATTTTTTCCAATCGACTTCCTGTTTACGTGTTTTTGACCTGAAAAATGACGCAACGCGTCAAATTTTTTCTCCAAAAACCGTAAGTCCTAGAGATTTGGGACAACCACCATTGATTCTTAAAATTGTCAATGTCAAAGGTCAAAAGTCAAGGTCAAAGGTAACCATAGGTCATGTTAGCACTATATCTCATAAACCATAAAAGATAGAAGCAGACAATATGGGAAAAATACTCTTCTCATTGAGACCTTCATTCGGTACATTTGGCCAAAAGCTGTGCGATGAACCGTTTTCGAGGTATAGCCCTTGACACGTTTCGATTAATCGGTTTTTTGGTTAAAACTTGAAAACGATCAGAGATAATATAGTAAACATATAGGTTTAACACGATCAGTAGGAAAATATCTTCAATTTGAGCCAAAAGTCAAAGGTCATAGGTCAAGGTCATACCATAGCAACAATGTGACTGTTATAAAAAGTCCTTAGCAACCATATATTTTTGGGTTCAGAATGATGTACTTTACTGAAATATGTCATTTCATGACTAGAAGTGGCCTTTTGTCCCTAGCAACGGAATGAAAGTCCTTAACAATCATATAATTTTTGGCTCGGGACCACTTTCTTTACTCAAATAACTCATTTTTATGACTGGAAGTGACATTTTGTGCTTAGCAAGACACAAAATCCCATAGTATCACATATATTATCTGACTTTAGATGAACAGTGGGAAAGACCTTCTCATTTGTTCTCAGAAGAAATGACGGTTTCATTAAAGTGTGACTTTTCTTCGTAGTGTCACGTTAGTACAAGTCATGTTATCAAATAGCATGTCAATACTTTCATATAACCTTCAGAAAAGCGTATATAGACCCTAGAAAAATATCTTCCCATTTTAAAATGGATACAAAAAAGTATTTCCCTGTGTGTTTGCTAACTGCATTTCAGAACACATCTAGTGTATTATCTGTAAGTACGAAATAAACGTTCACCTATCTATCTATCTTCCGTTCTGGTACAGACCAATATGGTATAACGTACCGGCGCATGGTGCAAGGATAACAGTAATTGTGATTAAAATCAACTATTTACGGTACAGCTAAAAACAGGGTGGGTAAATCTATGGCCGGACGGTGTGATGGGTTTGAAGATGTCTTTGGTCGATGATGTCACTATGGTTGATGGCAGAGCATTTCATATCCTGATGCTGTCTGCGAAGAATGACTTCTGATAGGTCAGCGCTCTGGCGTATGGGATGTAGAAAGTCGTGCCATTCCCTCTTGTCACCGTCGGGATGAGTAATGTAGCTGGGATGTCTATTAGGTGGTTGGCTATGCGGTACATCATAAGAGCTTTGGCCTGGCCTCGGCGCTCCTGGAGTGATTGCCACTGGGGTTTATGTAGCATGTGAGTGACACTACTGGTGGTTCTGTAGTCTCTTTAGACCATCGGAGCTGCACGTCTTTGAACCATTTCCAGTTTGTTGATGTTATCTTGAGTATGGGGGTTCCAGATGCTGCTTCCATACTCGATGACTGGTCTGACTAAGGTCTTATAGCATAGTGTTTTGGTCTCTGGCGGGCACTGGTAAAGGTTCCTCCGCAGAAAGGCAATGGTGGAATTTGTCTTCTTAGTCACCTCGTCAATATGATGGTTCCATTTCAAGTTTTTATGCAGGTTTATTCCCGGGTACTTTTATGTGTCTACTACTTCTAGTGTATGCCCATAAATGGTATAAGGGATATCTATGATGTTCCTTTTGTTGGTAAAATGTAGTATCTGGCACTTCTCAGGGTGAAACTCCATCATCCAAACTTTTTCCCATCTTTGTAATTCATAAAGATCTTGCTGCAGTGCTGTGGTATCTTCTCTGTCCTTGATGGTGCGATACAGTGCACAATCATCAGCGAAGAGGCGCACTGAAGACTTCTCTGATACATACTCTGGCAGGTCATTTATGAAGAGCAGGAATAACAGGGGACCTAGGACACTGCCTTGTGGCACACCGGACTGGACTGGAGCTGTTGATGATCTAGTACCCTCCAGCAGGACTTGTTGAGTGCGTCCACCAAGGAAGTTTCTGATCCATTGTAAAGTGGTTCCTCTGATGCTATAAAATTCTAGCTTGTACAGTAGACGCTCATGTGGCACCTTGTCAAAAGCTTTCGAAAAATCGAGAAGTATGACATCTGTCTGCCCGGAGTTGTCGATGGTCTTAGCTAGGTCTTGTACTGTCATAATCAGTTGGCACTCACATGAACGGCGTTTGCGGAAGCTATGATGTGCATCATGTAGTATTGCCTTCTCTTCTAAGTGATCATGAATGTTGCTGGTTAGGATGTGTTCTATTAACTTAAAAACCACTGAAGTGAGGGACACTGGTCTGTAGTTCACTGCTTTACATCTCTTCTTGAAGATAGGCAACACATTGGCGGTTTTCCAGTCAGTGGGTATATTGCCCTGATTTATTGATGCTTGGTATAGAAGCTGTATTGCTGCTGCAATCTCATTAGCATTCTCCTTGAACAGTCTACATGACATCTCGTCAGGACCAGGAGCCTTGTGAGGGTTGTCTCCACGCAGAAGTTTCTGTACTCCTTCTACTGAGATGAAGATGCCTCTTATCTCTCATAGTGCGACGTGGAGATCTCCCCTTGGATGGTGTATTCTCTTTTCTTTCATCCTTGCTGAATACAGATGAGAACTGGTTATTAAGGATGTTAATATAAAGGGTTGAAAATTGTGCGACAAACCGTTTTCGAGTTATGGCCGTTGACACGTTTCGACTAATCAGTTTTTGGCTTATAACTTTTAAACCGTCAGAGATAATATAGTGAACATATGGGTTTTTTGTGACTTCATAACAACCCCTTCGATTTAAGACCAAAGTCAAATGGTTACTGGAAGCCATTTTCAAAATGGCCGACACCGTAAACAGGTTTTATAGAATAACACGTAAACCGTACAAAATTGAAGCAGACAGTACGAGGGAAAAATGTTCGTCACATCGAAATGTACAAAAAATGTTCAGGTACATAAGCGTAAAACTTGTCGTTTTTGAGTTATTGCCCTTGATTCAAATTTTGAAAATGGTTTTTGGTTTATAACTTTTTAAACGTTACAGATGATGAATGAAACATATGGTTCATGTGAAAAAGAATTAAAATTCCTGCAATTTGACTACAAGAAGTACATGATTCGGTTGAGTGGTTTCAAAATGGTGGCCAAAAACATATCGTAAACTGCGTTATTTGTCAATAACTTTTAAACCATTACAGATTATATAGTAAACATATAAGTTGTGTGTGACTGATATGAAAAGCCCTTCGATTTAAGACCAAAGTCGAATGGTTATGGGCAGCCATTTTCATAATGTAAACAGTTTTTATAAAATAACACTTGAACCGTACAAAATTGAAGAGGACAGACAATACATGGGAAAAATGTTCGTAACGTCGACATCTACAAAAAATATTTCAGATGCAAAAGCGTACAACTTGTCGTTTTTTAGATATTGCCTTTGATTAGTATTTTTAAAATGGTTTTTTGGTTATAACTTTTTAACCATTACAGATGATGAAAGAAACATAGGGTTCATTTGAAAGACACGGAAACCATAATTTGATGTCAGTTTTCAAGCAGAGTGATAGTTTTCCTTACCTTAAAATGTTTACATCTTAACTGACCATAAAGACATTACCTAGACATAACACTAACAAAATGCAGGGAAAGACCTCACATTTGTTCTTTGAACAAATGACTTTTTAATTCTTATTCTTATTCTTCTCAAGGAAACTCGTCCGGGCCATAACTTTTTTATCTTTTGACAAAGACCTTAGATATTTGGTATGTAGGTAGGTCACTACAAGCCGATGTGTCACGTACCAGCATGATTGACCTTTGACCTTGACCTTTGAACTCAAGGTCTTTTCTGATGATATTTTGGACCAAAGTCTTGTCTGGGCCATAACTTTTTTGTCTTTTGACATAGGGCTTAGATATTTGATATGTGGGTAGATCACTACAAGCCGATGTGTCGCGTACCAACATGGTTGACCTTTGACCTTGACCTTTGACCTCAAGGTCATTTTTTATGATATTTTGGACCATAGTCTTGTCCGGTCCATAACTTTTTTGTCTTTTGACATAGCCCTTATGTATTTGGTATGCATGTCACTGCAAGACAATGTGTCTCGTACCAATATGGTTGACCTTTGACCTCAATGTCATTTTTGATATTTTGGACCATATTATTGTCTGTGCCATATTTTTTTGTCTTTTGACATAGGCCTTAGATATTTTGAATGTATGTAGGTCACTACAAGCCGATGTGTCGCATACCAACATGTTTGACCTTTGACCTCAAGGTCTCTTGTCATAGGCCTTAGATATTTTATACGTAGGTAGGTTACCACAAGACGATGTGTCATGTACCAACATGGTTGACCTTTGACTTTGACCTTCAAGGTCAAATTTCCAACTTTTTTTTGTTTTTAAACTAGGACTTAGATATTTGGTATGTAGGTAGATTAGCACCAGACGATGTATATCGTACCTCAAGGTATGACCTTGGATGCCCCCAAGGTCAAATTTACAACAAAAAGTTTTGTGTCTGAGCCGTTCCACCAAGAATTTTTTTTGCATACATAATTTATTCATCCTGAACCATTTGTCCCTGTTGGTTTGTCCCATCACAGATTTACACTTGTTTTTTTCCATTTTAGGTTTCATTTGTTTTAAAAGTTTTGCTTTTTCCTTTATGAAAATGACATGCCATCAAAATAAAACTTTGTAGGTAGATAGAACATTGTTTTAGAACTCCAATGATTGCCATGATTCATGGTGAAAAAAAAATCATATCCAACAATTGATGAAAGTAATGATAGGTTTCTGTCACAATATGAGCTCCAACAACCCAGAGATAGAAGACCTTTACCCCCCCCCCCCTTAAAAAAACAAAACCATTGTCATCTTAACAACATTGTCATTTTTTTATAGAAACACAATCACAACATAGTTCCAGATAAAAATTAAATACACAATTTTCATATGAAGGGGAGACATCAGTTTTAGTAACCTAAAACAATTCTAGTTGACTTTATGTTATAATAGACAAAGAGGAAAAAAGAGGTATTCATTAATTGTGTTTTCGTTCCTAGGAGCAAGAATGAGGTGAGTAAATAAAGTTAGATTTTTCACTCTACATTGGCACCAAAGGCAAAATTTTTGTCATGTTTAATGAAAAACAATAGAAATGTATGAAAATTTAAGTTTAATTGTTTTTTAGGGTCTTTTTTAAAAATTTGGTTCAAAATTATTACTTTTCTATGATTTTCTAATAGGGGTCTCCTATTGGCCCCCTCTTATTGTTAACAGAATAAATACCCATTCCATGAAAAAAAGTTGTAGGATTTAAAAATGGAGTTTTTTTTTAAAATATAGCCAGAAAATTGAGAAACACTGGGCCATTGGGCTCAATGGAGAGTGCTTAATTTGGCAAGGAGCTTGCACACCCAATCCAATGGCAATTATGGGGTTTTAAATTGTAAACTGCTATAAGCCAGGGGGTGGGGACAGATGCAACTACATGCACAGATTGGCATACATAACACAACAGTGGATACAGTTTTTCTAATGCTGATGATTCGCATCTGTGCCACAACAGAAAAGTGTGAATGTCGGCCATCTTGTGTTGGAGCCTAAGGGCTTCAACAACAGTAGATTAGGCAACCCTGCTCCTTTGTGGTCTTGTAAAATTGCTCGAAAGATGGCCAAAAAAACCATTGGAAGTCTATTCTGGTTAAACGATAGTTTTTTTTAATTTTTTTTTAAAGGGGAGGGGGAGAAACTTTTGAATTTTGTTTACTGTGAAAAGGGGCAGGTTGACCTATTATTATTTTCATCTGTTCACATGTATTTGTTTATTTCATTTTAATATTGAAACAAGGGCCTTTTTTCAGTAATCAGCAGGATCTCTGGGTAGTTTCTTCTTGCAGCAGTCACTGTTGTGTACAGTTCAGATCTAGCTGTCCTTTCTCGAACTCTGGATTCTTACTGTGCAGATCTTTTTATGTCTTGTGTTCTTGAAGTCTCACAACACTTTACTTGAGTAGTCTTCTCTTTCGGTATTTAGCTATTTGTAGGTATTTAGTGCTATCCTCTCATAGGGAACATATCTCTGTACTGCTTGTGGACTGTAGTTTATGAAGCATGTACATCATACATTCACTGTCAACAAATCTCAAGTGCCAGGTACACTCTTCTCTTCTTGTTCTGTTGTCAAATTGCTGGATTTACCATATGAGAAGTGAAATGTGAGATGGTATTGATTAGAACCTGCTGTCATCTCTGTCATTCCATGTACATCTAGACTTAACTTCCAGCCTTGAGTCCATGTGATTGCTTGAGGTGTTGGCATCTTCATCACGAGCTTTAGATGTAAAACCATTTCTTCTGAACAATTCATGAGCCTTCCTGTATCTATCAGTATGGAGAACCTTCCTATTCTACATTCAAACAGACTTGCATGAGAGGATTGTAACCAGTAATCAATACTAAGCTTGCTCGTGTATGGTGTAGCCCTACAGCATCAACACAGAAGTGGTGACAGGACCACAGAAGTAATGCAGGTTTGTTATAACTTATTTTTCTATTTAATTTGAAATTAAAAGTGTTTCATTATTTTACCCATTCAAATCCAAACATATTTATTTTTCAAGCTAGATTTATGATTTTTTATTCTTTAATAATTCTTATCTTAAATTAAGCACTACATCCAAAGACTTGCTGGTTGAAGTCGCATTTTATCATTAAAATGTTTATTTCTGTGAAATTTATCTTCAATTTACAATTAATTAAGCAATAGAAATATTAATTAATGAGTTATTTGCAATTTCTTTGAAATTCACAACTGTTGAGGTATATTGCTCTCCCCTTGACCTGGGGCAAGTGTAAGGTATGTGTATTAAATATTTTTTGCCACCTTATTTATGCATCTCAGGTATGTAAAAAAGCTTTTTTTATAATAGAATGTATTCGGCCTTTTTTCTCTCTAAAAGTTGAATTTTTAAAGCCAATCCTTATATTTTAAATAGAATTTTGAATGTTTTTTGGTCAATTATTTCCTGTTTTATTTCAATTATTTAAATTTCTTTAGCATTTTAGGTAGTTAAATGTCAAAATTGCCAAATAAAAAAGATTGACTTAATTACATGTAGCTTTCTACTTTCTAACACTTTTTACTTTTTGTAGATATCTTAAAAAGCAAGAAAGTTACAGCCATTTTAGTGAGAGGGGTTAAGTTGGAAAATTTGGTTATAATGAAGAGAAAATGGTGCTATTTTACAGACTTACGGTAGGTGCAATTGAATCCAAATATCTCCAAACCTACTGGTCAGACCGGCATAAAACTTGGAAGAATGACTCGTGTTATATCAAACAAGGCATAGGGTAAGTTTTATTAAAATCAAGCAATTTTTAGCTTATATTTAGGAACGATAACACCATTAATGACCTTTGCAACTCGTTGTCCGTGATGTAGTTCCCCATAAAATGTTATATTTCTTTGTAATTTTTTTTCTTTGGCTTTTTTCTTGTTTTAGTTCTACTTTTTGGGCTTATTGAAAAGAAGGAACTTTGAAAAAAAAATTCAAATTAAACATTTGGTGAAATATAATGGATTAGGAGTAATTTGGTCTAGTAGAATAATTGTCAATTTCCTGTTTTCGGAGTCTCTCATACTTCATTCCTGAAGATAGGGATGCTTCCAGAGCTTTAAATCAATTTTTCTAAACTTTGGATATAGTTTGGAAGTGGTATGTACTTTCAGACCGCCAAATGGCATTCCAGAAACATAGGTGGATTTTTTGTATTGACTTTATGTTATAATTGACAAAGAGGAAAAAAGAAGCATTCATTAATTGTGTTTTCTTTCCACGTATAGGTCATCTGAAACATATTGTGGCGGTTAAGGCCTACTACTAGATGGAGTTACCTGTCTTAGTGGTAGAAATTATTAATATGGACTTTATTTCAATTATTATGAACGTTTTTTTGTAATTTGGACTCTAAAATGGACTTTAAAATTAAATTTTGATGTTGAATAATATTTTGAATGATCGATTATAAGTAATTGTTAATAATTTTGCAATTTAATGCATGGCATGATTCCTTTTTCAGGTGTTCAAACTGATTCTAATTTATGTTTAAAATCATCTGTGTTATATTATAAAGTCCGTGCGTGACCGTTTTACGATAGACAAGGACGTTAAAAAACCCCTTAAGTATTATTTAAAAGGCACTAGTCTTCTCAGACTATGGTCATATTGATACTTTGCCTTATGTAAACTATATTTTAATTGTACCGCAAGTTTTATAGCCTTATTTTACATTTTAATAAATGTTGCAATTTGTACTTTGTCTAAATTTGCCCTGACCAATTATGAGAGTTCAAAGACTCAGGTCCATGTGTCTAGCGATGAGAGTTCAAAGTCCCTGTGTTCGAATCCGAACAATTTTTGTTAACAAGGGGTTTCTAAGTAAACGTTTTCCTGGAGTTGTGAGTTGGTGACACATAAATAGCAGCCGCTGGATAAAAACACTGCAGAGATTGCAGAAGCATGGTACAAATTTGTGGCTTGACAGCTTGCACTCCAGATGATTCAAAACCCCTACTGTTACATTTTTGGTGGCCAGTGTGGGGACCTGAGGTGAAACTTTGTTTTCTCATCAACCTGAGGTGAAACGTTTGTTCTCTCATCGACCTGAGGTGAAATATTTGCTCTCTCATTGGACCCGAGGTTATTACAATAAAAACTAGTTTTGACAATTGAATTGGAACATTAAATAAGAGTTTGAAAGTTAGTTATTTTGAATTCGATCATTTGAAGATTATAATTGTTGGCATGACATTTACATGCTTTCAATTTAGTATATTTCAGATCAGAGTTTAGCAGAAGTATGTATTTAATAGTATTTAACATTTATATTTAAAGTGAAACTGTATTTCATGAAAAGTTTACTTATTAGTTTATATTGTTACATACATGCAAAGTCATGTTATTTTTGTACTAGTGAAACTGAGATAGATGTGAGATTGTACAGAATTAAATATTCGTAGACCCAAAGAAAAGGCTGGTCAATCTTTCATTTTATTTCATATTTTTGCTTTATTTATACATTGTTTATGTAGATCATTAGCTTAGGCGCGACTTGATCATTTTGGCAGGACTAACATGAATTAATACGCAAAGAAGAGCCTCTGGTTCATGTAGTTCCCAAGGGTCTATATAAAAAAGACTGGTCACGGTGTGATTGTTTATTCTTTGTGAAATTCATACTGTTTGTCATTTATTATTAACAGTTACACAAGCCATATCACTTTACATTGTATTTCTCTGGACGAATATTCATTGTATATGTATTTACTACTGTTGTACTATATTGCAGAACTTCTTTTCATTCCGAGTGACAATATATCTTAATATGAACTGATTGTTCTAAGATGTAAGTGCACAACATCTTTACAGACTGTGATATATACTGTGATGATGATCTGTTTTTGACATTCCAACTGCCTTGTTTTTGGAAACTCATATATATTCGTTGTTTTAAGGGGAGGAATGTGGCGGTTAAGGCCTACTACTAGACGGAGTTACCTGCCTTGGTGGTTATAAATATTTAGATGGACTTTATTTCAATTATTATGAACGTTTTTGTGTAATTAGGACTCTAAAATGGACTTTAAAATTGTATTTTGATGTTGAATAATATTTTGAATGATTGATTATAGGTAATTGTTAATAATCCGGATATAGACAAACACAACACAAAAATCAAAAACATAAAACACAGAAAGAGAGTAACCCGAACCCAATAAAAACCATGGGTGCACTCAGGTGCTCCGGACGAGTAAGCAGTGCCTGCCTCTAATTAGACACCCGTCGAGTTACTCATTGTCTTGTCTAGGGAAAAGTCAAATCCAGGAATAGGAAACACTACCTATGACTCAGCGAAAATGTCAGATCGTATTTGAGACACTGATTTCCCGTAACGATCAATAATTTACCCCACTCTACTAAACCTATTCCTCAGTAAAGTAGGCCAAGAGCTTGGTCTCGGGCACATACTTAGGAAAACGCGTATGATTCAAATACCCCTCTCTAATTTAAAACTATTCCTTTGTAAGGTAAGCCAAGAGCTTCGTCTCGTGCACCTTATTAGGAGAACGCGTAATATTCAACTACCCCCTATCTACTAAACTATGTATCTAACATAATCCTCAGTAAAGTAAGCTAAGAGCTTCGTCTCGGGCACCTACTGAGGAACACGCGTATTATTCTAACACCATCTAGTAAACTAACATAACTAATATATTCCACAGTAAGGTAAGCCAAGAGCTCATCTCGGACGCCTACTGAGGAACACGCGTATTATTCTAACACCATCTAGTAAACTAACATAACTAATATATTCCACAGTAAGGTAAGCCAAGAGCTCATCTCGGACGCCTACTGAGGAACACGCGTATTATTCTAACACCATCTAGTAAACTAACATAACTAATATATTCCACAGTAAGGTAAGCCAAGAACTCGTCTCGGGCGCCAACCGAGGAACACGCGTATTACACTAACCCCCTATATTAAACAAACATAACTAATATATTCCACAGAAAGGTAAGCCAAGAGCTCGTCTCGGGCTCCTACTGATGAATGGGCGTATTCTAAAATTAAAAATGGTACAAAGATAAGCTTATGTATGTATATATGTATTATATATATATAATAATATATATATATATATATATATATATATATATATATATATATATATATATATATATATATATATATATATATATATATATATATATATATATATATATATTATAAAATAGAATAAAAAAAATAATAAAATAATAAAAAATTACATTAAATAAAATTGAAAACAGAAAATTACATAAAAAATTAAGTAATTGAATAATAACAATACTAATAATAAAAAAAAATAATAGAAAGAAAAATGAATAATAGAAATTATCAAACAAAAATTAGGCTCCGTACAAGGAAAAATAAATACCGGTATGGACACCTACCACCTTTACCTTAAAAGTGAATTATATTTAATGATAATGAATTTTGTTCTCTCAAAACTCAAATTATTAAATACAATGTAATTCTAAATAACCACACTATTAAACCCCCAAAAATCCATGTCCGTAAGGACCGTCCGACCAAGGGCATTAAGTTGTCGGTGTAGCTAAAACTCCCCCAACCAATCAAATATTATATTGCTTTTATTGAAAGCCAATGTCTATTCAGACTATTATTTAAAAGGCACTAGTCTTCTCAGACTATGGTCTTATTTAGACTTGGCCTTATGTAAACTATATTTTAATTGTACCGCTATTTTTATAGCCTTATTTTACATTTTAATAAATGTTGTACTTGTCTAAATTTGCCCTGTCCAACGATGAGAGTTCAAAGTCCCTGTGTTCGAATCCGAACAATTTTTGTTAACAAGCTAAGTAAACGTGTTCCTGGAGTTGTGAGTTGGTGACACATAAATAGCAGCCACTGGATAAAAACACTGCAGAGATTGCAGAAACATCGTACAAATTTGTGGCTTGACAGCTTACACTCCAGATGATTCAAAACCCCTCCTGTTACAATATATATGATTTTTAAATTATCACGCCATTGAACATTATCCAGTGAAAACATTATTCTGAAATAACTTATGACTTCTGTAAGTTTATTTAAACTAACAAATTATTCTCGCAATCTTTATCAATTATAACATTATCATATGTTCGATCTCTTCTTATTATCACTTAATAATATATAATTGTTTTCTGGTACGATTGGCCATTACCGCTTTTCAGTTAAAAAACCATACTCTACAATATAGTTCATGTTGTAAGTGATAAAATGGCTAATTTAATAATAAAGAAAATATTTCATTTTAGTTTTTCGTATTTGTTAAATTCTTCAAGCTTTAAAATACATTTTTTGTCCTGATCTAATAAGAAGAAGTAAAGATGTACAAAATTGCATATTAATGCGCACTTTACTAGTGTCTATCTCGGTAGCAAGATATGATCGCCTCAATTTTTATTTTTGTATTATTTTACTATCTATAGGGTAAGCCTAGTATTTTCATATGTTCGATCTCTTCTTATTATCACTTAATGATATATAATTGTTTTAAGGTACGATTGGCGATTTATCGCTTTTCAATTAAAATACCGTACTCTACAATATAGTTCATGTTGAAAGTGATAAAATGGCCAATTTAATAATAAAGAAAATATTTCATTTACAGTATTCGTATTTGTAAAATCCTTCAAGCGTTAAAATACATTTTTTGTCCTGATCTAATAAGAAGTAAAGATGTACAAAATTGTATATTAATGCGCGCTTTACCAGTGTCTATCTCGGTAGTAGGATATGATCGCTTCAATTTTTATTTTTGTATTATTTTACTATCTATAGGGTAAGCCTAGTATTGTCATATGTTCGATCTCTTCTTATTATCACTTAATGATATATAATTGTTTTAGGGTACGATTGGCGATTTATCGCTTTTCAGTTAAAAAACCATACTCTACAATAGTATACAATCTTACTCGGTAGTAAGATATGATTTTTATTTTTGGATTATTTTACTATCTATAGGGTAAGCCTAGTATTTTCATTAATGCATTCTATTCTTGACCTTATAAAATGCATATACTTGCGTTTCTTTTATTAATTAGTTATTTAATTTGATTAGAAAAAGGCATTTTAAAATTGTGTTATATTACGTAATGTTTTTAATCGCTTCAATTGTATTTCTTGGAGCTTGTGACCACTCATCCAGAAAGACTTCATCTGTAATTTTCAGTATTATTTCTTCACGTATTTCTTTGGATTATTTCACAATTTATATGGTAAGATTCTTATTTTTATGCAGTCTGATTTAAACATAATAAAATTTTAAAAGGAATTGTCTTGATCTATTAAGTAGAAGTAAACAGCCATGTACAAAATAACATATTAATGCGCGCTTGACCAGTGTCTCTCTCGGTAGTAAGAACTGATCCCTTCAATTTTTATTTTTGGGTTGTTTTACTATATATGGGTTAGCTTCATATTTTGCTTAATGCATTCTTACTTGACATTATAAAATGTATATCCTTGTGGTTTTTTATAAATTAGTTATATAATGTGATAATAAAAAGGCATTTAAAAAAATTTTGTTATGTTATATTACGTAATGTATTTCATAGCTTCAATTTTATTTCTTGGATTATTTCATAATTTATATGGTAAGCTCCTTTATTTTTTATGCATTCTTATCTAGACATTATAATATGTATATATTTGTATTTCATTTATTATTATTTATTATTATTAGTTTCATTACTTACTTAGATAATTTGATAATAAAAGTACATTTTTAGATTTCGTTCATCCTCCCAAGTCAGGGGTTCTGAGTCTGCGTTCGCTCCATCATCATCATATGATGGAGCGAACGCAGACTCAGAACCCCTGACTTGGGAGGATGGATTTCGTTATATTATTGAACGTAACGTATTTGGTCTAGAAGATTATGCAACGATACAAATGACGGTGTTTCTTGTCAAAAATTTAGACACAGACTGACCAACGAATGGCCTTAGTCATTGAGTGACAATATAAATAAATAACGAAAACAATCATAACATATTGCTCTTAAACTTTCTCACTCCAACTGAACCCAAAACTTTTTTTATAGTTGCTTCTCAGTCCGCCATCCGCGGACGTGCGAAGCTGTTACTTGGCTTTGCTCAAATATTCCAACAAGATGTAATCAAAATTATCAAGGTGACAAATTCATTACGCCAGACGCGCGTTTCGTCTACTCAAGACTCATCAGTGGCGTTTAACTCTAAATGTTTAAGATATTCTTCATTATGAGATGGAATAATATTTTTTACATTGGGAGATTTCATATGTTTTTTGCATTCGTATCTTTATATAAAAAATGTAGATGATTATAAATTTGACTTGATCGATAATTTTCAATTTTATTTTTTGGGTTATTTCACAATTTATACGCATTTAAGCTTTGTATTTGTATGCAGTTTCTATTCTTCACATAATATAAGGTATATATTTTTTGTTTTCATATGAATTCTTAAGATGATTTGATAATAATAGTGCATTTTAAAATAGTGTAGTGTAGGTTTTACGTAATGCATTACGTTCCCATTATGCAACATCATCAGCCCAATGATGAAGAAATATTTTTAACTTGTGACCATTCATCCAGAAAGTCTTGATCGATCATTTTCAGTATATTTCTGAATTATTTCACAATTAATAAGGTAGAAAATGGAACCTTAACGTGGAAAATTATTAAATCTTGAACATACAATTTTTAATTTACCTAAGTTTTGTCTATTGACGATTGCGAAATCCCAAACTCTCGCGCACGAGACGGGCCAAGAACGAGGCGTGTGTGTGGTGAGGAAAGATATAGTTCTGTGATGTAATTTTATATTAGATGCGCCTTGTTTACTAGCTAATTAATTATTTATTATCTGACACAGAACTTTGATGAAAGGTAAAAATGAAAGACCAATAAATGACCCACATAATAAGCCACGAAGATGCTAATTTATATTATGATTTTTTATATGAAAATTAGATTTTAAACAGGTACATGTATGTTATTTAAAAAATTGATGTCTAAACCAGTAAAAAAGTGTCATAGAACTAAGTAAGGAAAATTCATTTCTTATAATAAAGGCACAAAAGATATGGATTTTTATTTAATTCGAGATCTAAATATTTTGATGTAAAACTATTTAAAACAAAAACAAGTTATTAGATACTAGAATGAGATTAAACATACCTATACGATCACATATGAAGTCCTGTAAAGTAAAACAAATGAAAAAAGCTAAAAGCCCCCCCCCCTTCTTCCTCCCCGAACCACGTGACTATGGGATTTCGAAAAACTCAACATATTTTTATTGCCTTTCCAAACACTTTGCGTTTTTTTATTACCGTTCTCTTCTCAAAGTTGAGATATGAAGATGATCATTTCTTGCCTTCCACAATCGTCTATATCTAGAACCCTTTACAGGATATGATCGAATATGATGAAATTTTAAATAAAACATACAGATACACCTATAACATATAAATCGAACATCTCTGGATATGGGTGTAACCCATATCTTTTCTTGTTTATTAGTGCAGACAAGACACATATCTGACGTCACTGTCTGATTGATTTTTGTGCTGACAATATTTGTGCCTATCATGGATGTTCGCAACTAGATATTGATGCAAAAACAGAAAGAGAGTAACCCGAACCCAATAAAAACCATGGGTGCACTCATGTGCTCCGGACGAGTAAGCAGTACCTGCCTCTAATTAGACACAAGTCGAGCTACTCATTGTCATGTCTAGGGAAAAGTCAAATCCAGGAATAGGAATCACTACCTATGACTCAGCGAAAATGTCAGATCGTATTTGAGACACTGATTTCCCACAATGATCAATTAAATCATGGTGACGACCATAAAACTTCTGGATAGATAACATCAATCTATCTGCAACAAACCTTTGTTTGAGTAGTTTAGCAGTCAACAGCAGTGATCCGTCTAGAAAATCGGAATACCAATCGCAGGATCTGGAATAACGTTTAAGTTGTGAAATGTACACACCACACGCTGGAGCTGCTGGAATGTCGGGATCCCATTAAGGTCCATTAAGATCCCAATTTTAGATTGAGAAGATACCGAAGACGTAGCAGTTTGAGAAGTTTAAGATTTTCGGGAAGATGTAATGATTTTGTCTGTTGATGGTTCTTTTTGGTCAATAAGCCAGGTGATAAACGCCTGTGTTTCATCTGTAGTGAAAAGACGTTTGGTCACACTGGCGTATGACTTTGATGCAGACGATGATGGATTATTCAATGTATTTAAAAGACGACGCGCCTCAGGGTACGGGATGCATTTTTCAGTTTTTAATTTTTGTATTTCTTTTTCTTTTTTGAAGTGCTGGTAATCCTTGGATGAGGACATGTGGGCTTCACCACAATTTGCACATTTCGGATTGTTAGTGCAGGTAAAGCCCTCGTGCCCTACTTCTGCACATTTAAAGCATACCATGGAGCCTCTGCATTGTCCCTTGCCGTGGCCGAATTTTTGGCATTTGAAGCAGCGCACAGGATTTGGAATATATGCGCTGACTGTAACGTTGTATAATCAAATTTTTATTGATTTAGGAACGGATGGAGTATTGAAATTTAAAAGAGATGTATATAGTTTTACTTGTTGATTTTCTCTTTTCGCGATGAATCTTTTAACTTTAGTTGCTCCCTGAGGCTCTAGTTCAGAACAAATTTCTTCATCTGTCAATTCCGACAGGTCGTAGTCTCTATAATGGATGATGCCTTGACTAGAGTTAAGTGTTCTATGGGGAGAGGCTGATATTTCCAAATCAAGAATTTTCTGAAGTTTCAGCAAGTTGAAAGATTGCTGCTTTTTCGAACATTCAATCAACAAACAACCCGATTTCATTTTGGTGACCGTTTTTAACGTCACCTGCACATCCCTTTATAGATTTCTCAATAACGAAAGGAGATACTTTGGAAAGGGGTTTATTTCTATCTTTACTCGACAAAACAATGAATCGTGATCTTCGTTTATAACGTCTTCAAGTGGTAAATCATTTTTTCTTTTTTTTGGACCTATTTTTATTGGTGCTTCTGTAGCCATGATAAAAGAATGCGGTTCACCACTCTTGTCACCCACCCGCCACAGTGTGCCAACAGGTGCAATGCTTGGTCTCTGCGGATAACCAGCAGAAATCATCAGGTGTTTCAAGGATGGTAAACTCAAATAGATGAATTTCTCAACGAACGCATGCTTCGTGCCAGAATGAACTGGCGAAACAACCGTTCGAAACTCTATCTACTTGATTGACCCATGAGCCACCGCTTTCTTAACAGCCTGTTACTGAACAACTTTGGAAGTAAGATTAACAAGACATAATCAAGTAAAAAGAAGAATGAAGACAAGCTTGTTAAGGGCTCGGCGTGACCAGCCGATTGACCGAACCGGGTCCATCCGGTCTCCCGTCTAGTTGAAGTCGGGGCCAAAGTGGTGTATTGAAAATCGAAACCCGCTGACCCGCACTAATGGATGCAGCAGAGAGTGATCTCTCAACCACCAGGATCCCTTCCTCCACCATCACGGGTTGCAAAACACGGCAAACATGTCGCCTCTATAAAGCTGAGGAAGCTTTGCCCTTCAGCCACCGCCTTCTTTGCAAATCCTGTAAGGAAGCCGTCTATCAAATGGCACATACATTTCATAGAATGGTTGGAAGGAAATTAATGCAATAGAATAGCCTAAATAAGAAGGATTCACAAAGGGCACGACGTGACATGCCGATTCATCGAAGTCAGGGCTAACTCGATTTCCCGTCTAGAAAAAGTAAGGGTTCAGTAGGTTATCGGGACCGTTTACCCGGCCTACTAAAATCCCGTCCTGTAATCGACACAGGTCGCAACACACGGCAAGTGTTGCCTCTGTTAGCAGACTCTTACTGCAGGCTGAGGAAGCCATGGGCCTATTCTCCTGTGCTCCGGGTCCCACACCGGGTTTTTAATGTTATATAACAATATGTATTGTTATTATTTATATCACTTCATTATAAGTACACAATGTTTAGATAGCCAAATCAGGCAACGCAAACTATAGGTCAGAGGAAGCAATTGAAGTATGCACTGTGCTAAGCATCTCTAGATGCAGTCAAACAAAGACAGTTGATGTGAAACTTGTCAGTAAGCACGAAAAGAATTAATATTTTTCTCCTAACCGGAGTCATTTAATTGTCCATAAAATACAGATCAGAGGCAGTATCCAAGAATGCATTGAGGTTAGTTCCTAGATGCATCATATTCACCAACATAGTTGATTTAGACCTGGTCTGTAAATGGAAATGGGATTCACCATTTCCGTTTTATTTTTATGATGCACATTTTATGATAAACATACACAAATCAATGTCACTTTCCTTTTGAACAATTTGATTCCTATTTTCTTGCATATTATTTCCATTTTTTTCATCGTAACCGATTTGTGATCGCTCGGCTTTTCTCGAGTGGCTACGAACTGCCGTGGGCCTATTATGATTGCTACCTCCCCTTAATCATGCAGGGTTTTTATCCCTAACTTAGCTCTGCTTATTTGTTGGCCAATCGGCAGCTATCTCCCGATTTAGCAGCCAATCAAGACACATCATTGTTTATCTGTTATCCTTCATGTACGACTGGTTTACGCAGTTTATCTTTTGATTATTTATCCCGTCTCGCATGAAAAACGGGACTTCAAAAATACAGCGACACTTTCAACTCCAGGAGTGGAATAAATGAAATGTGGATATTAAAAAATTCAAAAGACCTGATAGACATCTTGAGGTCTGGATCTCTTTCCCATTGTAACATCATCAAAACATTTTTCGATACTCTATACGGCCATCCCTCATATGCAGCTTAAAACTAGGCTTAAAGATCTTATAAAACGCTGCTTTTTCAAGAAAAACGGAAAGAGACGATATAAATACCTGGTAATTAGTCAAAACAGGACTTACTTCGTCATCAATGACTCTAATTCTAATACTAAATATACTGAAGACCAAATCTGTCTTATGTTAGATTTTCTGATTGACAACATATTCGTCATGTTCGGAGGAAATGTTTTTCAACAGACTGTTGGAATTCCAATGGTTACTAATTGTGCTCCTCTCCTCGCCGACTGTTTTGTACTCTTATATGAGGCTGAGTTCCTAGAAGGCCTGCTGATGAAGAAAGAAAAGACACTGGCCCAGACCTTTAATTTAACATTTCGCTATTTTGATGATGTTTTGTCCCTCAACAATGCTAATTTTGGTGACTATTTACATTCAATTTACCCTAGCGAGCTTGAAATTAAAGACACCACCAATACACTAAGGTCAGCCTCTTACTCAGACCTATTTCTAGAAATAGACTCAGGAAACTACAAACTAGACTCTACGACAAACGCGATGACTTCAACTTTCCAATTGTAAACTTCCCGTTCATTGACAGCAACATTCCAGCAGCTCCAGCGTATGGTGTGTACATTTCACAACTTAAACGTTATTCCAGATCCTGCGATCGGTATTCCGATTTTCTAGACGGATCACTGCTGTTGCCTACTAAACTACTCAAACAAGGGTTTGTTGCAGATAGATTGATGTTATCTATCCAGAAGTTTTATGGTCGTCACCATGATTTAATTGATCATTGTGGGAAATCAGTGTCTCAAATACGATCTGACATTTTCGCTGAGTCATAGGTAGTGATTCCTATTCCTGGATTTGACTTTTCCCTTGACATGACAATGAGTAGCTCGACGGGTGTCTAATTAGAGGCAGGTACTGCTTACTACCTTTATAACAAACTTTTTATCCGACAGAGAATTTAAAGTAAGGGTAAATTCCACTTTATCTGACCCTTTTGAACAGGAGATGTGTGTTCCCCAAGGAAGTATCCTTTCTGTCACTTTATTCAGTATCAAAATTAATAGCCTTGCTCAAGTTTTGAAAGATAATATTGATGGTTTTCTATATGTTGACGACTTCCTCATATGTTACCGAGGAAAAAACATGAATAATATCGAACGTCAACTGCAGTTGTGTTTAAATAGAATAGAGAAATGGGCAATGGAAAATGGTTTTAAATTCTCCACTGCAAAAACCGCTGGGATGCATTTTTGTAATAAGCGAAAGATGCATCCTGATCCCGAATAGAACGAATAATCGTACCCTAGCTTTTTTTGTGGCGAGTGTACAAATTTAGTCCAATTACTCGTAATGTAGCAGAGCGGGGATGAATCACTCCCGGCACTTTGATGTCCAAAAGAAGTTGCATATACAATCAAACGTGGTCGATCTTGATATCTTTCGACAGTGCCACCATTTTTTTTATCGGTTTCGTCTTTAAAATCGATCATTATTGATACGTGATGATAGTTATTGCCGTTTTTAATAACACGCTGTGTGTTGTGTATTAATTGACATTTGTGTCTCTTTTTGATTACGTTTACTACATGAAAAACATTGAGAAACCCGAAACTGAATTGCGTGTTGCATCTTGGGTAATACATATGTAAACTACTGGTTCCTACTACGGAATGGTTGTTATAGTATGCACGTATTAGCACGTTTATAATAAAATTAGGTCACATTATCCATATACGGAAAAATGATCAACATAGCATTTTCCACGTGCATCTTCAAAGACGAAAAAAGAAATTTCTTCAATAAAGATCGTTTCCCGTTAGTTTCGCAATGTCTAAAGCTTTAATAACGTAAAGAAGATGAATATTATGTTTGAATTTTGTATAAATAGACCAAAATTAGAATTTTTTATTTGCTACATTACGAGTAATAAGACTGAATTCTGCCGTTAATCCGACAAATCACTAAACTGACTTCGGATTATATAACGGCAGTAAAATTCGGCCTAGATCCCGAATTAAAATTATATAATAATACTATCAAAATTGTAAAAGAAACTACTTTTCTTGGTCTAATATTTGATTCAAGGCTAACCTTTCTTCCCCATATCAAAATGTTAAAAAAATAAATGCCTTAAAGCATTAGATATTTTAAAGTCGTATCCAGCATCGACTGGGGTGCTGAATGCGACGTTTTACTCAATCTATATAGATCGCTGGTGCAATCGAAATTGGATTACGGTTGCTTTATTTATGGTTCATCTCGCAAGTCATATGTCAAAATCCTTGATACTATACACCACCAAGGATTGCGACTATGCCTTGGAGCTTTCAGAACCACGCCTGTTGATAGTTTATATGTTGAAGCAAACGAGCCTTCTTTGTATCAAAGAAGAACTAAGCTCGGTTTGCAATATGCAACCAAATTAAAGGCGTATCCTGGCAATCCTGCTCACGACTGTGTTTTCAAACCTCTTGATGAAAATATTTTTGAAAAACATTTGAATAAAATTCAACCTTTTGGCATCAGAATAAAACCTCATTTGAACAATTCTGATATAAATTTAGATGAAATTGCTGCGATTGAAATTCCACATAACCCACCATGGTTAAACCCTAAACCGGTATTTATTTTTGATCTAAGAAACCATAAAAAGTCTGCCACAAACCCTTTAATTATTCAACAACACTTTGCAGAAATAAAATCTTACTATCCTGACCATACTGCAATTTATACAGATGGATCGAATGACGGCGAAAAGGTTTCATCGGCCGCTGTCTTTGGAGAGCGTGTTGCAACTCGCCGTCTTCCTTCCGCTTCTTCTGTATTTAGTGCAGAAAAATTATTGCTTTGTCAAATGAGAGTAAATTATTTATAAATCGCTGACAACTATAGGTAAAGAGGTTGTGTTCTTCCGGATTCCAAGTCATGTGGAAATCCATGGAAACACAGTCGTCGACAGAGAAGCCAAGAAGGCCTTAAATAATTGTAAAATACCTTTTACTGATTTTAAATCCTTTATTCTAAAATATATTTTTAATACATGGCAGAGTGGTTGGGATCTCCAAGTTCATAATAAACTTCATGAGATCCAGCCACTACTGCACACAAGTAACTTTGAAGGTTTAGAGGTCGTAGAGACCAAGTTGTTTTAACACGCTGTCGTCTTGGTCATACCAGGACGACACATAATTATATTTTAAATAATAAACCACGACCCGAATGTGTGCCATGCAACAGTCCATACACCATTAAGCATGTCTTGATGGACTGTGTGGACGTGGCCCACATCGGGAACGTTTCTATTCTGTAGATACGTATTTTAATTTGTTTAAAACTGTCACAGGCGACAAAAAGTTCTTAAAAGAAATTAATTTATTTAATGAAATTTAATTTCGCTATTAATTGTGATTCTTCGCACTTTTTATTGTTTTAACTACCATTTTTATCTGTATATATTCTCATATTATTGTATGAGACCACGTTTTAGTATAGCATGGTTTACTATTAATCTAAAAATTGTAATTCTCACGTCCTGAATATAGCTGAACTATTGCTTGCTGGACGTTAAACAACAAACAATCAATCAATATAACATTAAAAAACAGTACGTATTTTTGTCCACAAAGAAAAATAAAGCTGAGAGACGGCTAGATTTTTAAGGAAGCTAATACTTGCTACTGTTGTTAAAATAGTGGTCAGGAGTTGCGATAGTGTTTTGGCGGTACTTAGACGATCCTGCTGTGAAACGATGTTTGTATGGATTTTTGTGAAGTTTTGGTACCTAATACAATAAGGGGAGATCACAATCTTCGACTTTGATTTTGAGACCAAAGGATGCCAATACCGATTTGTGATTTTCAATAATCTCCTCGTTTGAAAGCGCAGTGAATGTGTAAGTAGGATTGCCAAGTGAACTGTCTATGCCTAACTCATTAATTAAAAACTCTATGTATTTTTTTGCAGATAAAAATAATGTAAATTGACAAATTATATTTAGGTAAAAGTATAATTTGGACTTGCTAATAAATTATTCGCCAGAAGATTGAATTCAGTTCGTAAGTTGACAGGATAATCAGGAAGAACCAGTTTGTTGTCAGAATGAAAAGGGACACAATCTGAAAATTGCTGAAATTACGTTAAACTAAAAAATAATTTATTATCATATTTTTGTACAGCACAAACAAAAACAAGGCAAACAAACAAAACCATTAAACACGCGACAATTTTAAAACGAGATGCATATCTCTTATAAGACATATATTTTAATATCGGCGCTTATGCAACACCAGTTTTTGGTAATCCTCACAAGTCAGGGTTTCTGTGTCCACATGTGTTTCGTGGACACATGTGGACACAGAAACCCTGACTTGTGCAGATGATAGGCACTATAAACAGTTATATATATTTTAATATTATAATTAGTTCAAGTTGTATTTAATTTAGGCGTCTTGTGATGGTCCATTTAACTGCCCACACTGCCGCAGAAGTTGGCTGGCGGAGATCTGGCCGCTAGAATACAAATCCCACAACTTGAAAAATTCCGCCTTACTGTATGTAAATTTCGTAGTGGATCACTGCTGCCGATCGTGTCACAATTGTGATGTTTCTATCGGCTTGCTTTTTTCTATCGCGATACCTATATTAAAAGAATCGCGATACTTTTGAAAAACAGTTCTGTAATCATTTTTAGTTGTGTGTTTTGAAGAGCTGCTTCTTCTTGTAGTTTTGGAACTAGCAAATAAAAAGGCTTCTTCTCATCGCCGGATCTCTTGTTAATGCGACGATGCCACCCTACAACATCACTGTTCGTCCTGGTGGGTTGTCCAAGACTATAGTAAGTGTTGACGTAAAGTGCACAGTGTTTTTTGCGAGATAAATGAAAACTGCTTACCGCGTATGATTCAGCTTATGCTCCTTTTGTAGATCATGTACTTTTGAAATGAGGCGGTTTTAAAATTTTTATTCGGGCCATTTTCCATACAAAAATTTGACCTTAATTAAAACGGAAGTTTACTTTAGGATCAATCGATTGTTGTCTATTCGAAATCTTTCGGGTAATGTCGTCTGCAGTTAAGGCGGGAAAAGTCTCGCAGTTTGTCCGATACCATTGACGTCACGAAAGCAGTCGAACATTTGTAAACAACGTAACAAAGGAGATAAAACCCAATCGAAAAATTACCGAGGTATAACTGTATTACCAGTCTTCATCAAAATGATTGAATATATCGTACGAATAGAACTTAAACCTCTTTTACTTCAAAATCAATCCATCTTACAGCGTGGATTTACTGAGAATACATCCCGATCAGTGCTGCTTTAATTCTAGAAGAAGTTTACCGAGAATATGAGGACAAGAATAAACCATTCTACTTGGCCCTACTTGGTGCTAAATCTGCATTTGATGTTGTTGCGCTAAACATTTTATTTCGCAAACTCTATATACTTTGAATAGATCCAGGAATTTGGTCGATCGTAGATGAGCTGCATAGAAATACAATATCATATATCAAATGGAATAATGACATCTCAGAAGGTTTAGAAATTCTCCAGGTAGTTAAACAAGGCGGATTATTGAGTGCTGATTTATATAAGCTATATATTGAAGATCTCTTACATACATTTCAAGTGAACCATCTAGGTACTCAAATCGGGGATATAACCATTAATGCTATAGCCTGCGCTGATGATATAGCAATAATTTCGGATAACAAATCAGACCTCCAAATTCTATTGAATATTGCTGCTCAATATTGTACAATAGTGTACAACATCATTACACCCTACAACCTCAGAAAAGTGTAATAGCCCCGATAAATCATAAAAACAACTGAACTCTCTACTCAAGTTAATTTTAAACTCTGTAATGAAAATATGCCAAATACGGATAAATCTCTACACCTAGGAATAACACGCTCAACTTCAAGATCACGAATTTAAAAAGAGACTGTAGAATCGAATATTACTAAAGCAAGAAGAACATCATACAGCTTAATGTCAACTGGATTACATGCTAACTCTGGACTAGACCCCAAGACCTCAGTGGCTATAATAAAATGTTACATTCGTCCTATTCTAACATATTTATTAGAAGTCTTACAACCAAAAGCACAGAGCTTACTACAATTAGAGCAATTTCTTAAGTCATTGTTAAAAAGTGTCCTATCATTACCCACAAATGCAGCGGATCCAGCATTATATGTCTTCACAGGGATTCTACCAATTCAGGCCCAGTTGGACATAAAATCTCTTACTCTCTTCAACAACATTTGTAGGCAACCCAGAGACTAGATTGAATATAAACTTGCCTTTCGTCAACTAAATATGAAAGAAATTGACAGTTTAAGCTGGTTTTCTCATGTCAAAGTATTAGTAATGACTTATGATCTACAACATCCATTAGAATATTTGTCAAACCCTGTAGACAAGAATATCTCAAAAAAATGATACTGGAGCATATCAACGAATACTGGAAAAGAAAGATAATCTCCGACTGTGAATTATTCTCGACTTTGAAATACTTTAACTTTTCGAAATTTATTCCAAACTCATGCCACCCTATAGTTCATATAGATAACAACATTGATCCTTCAAGAGAAGCAATATTGATAGTCATCAAGCTTAAGTTTGCCTCCGGCTCATATATTCTTCAGAAAAAACCTGCAATGTTCATGAGATTTGAATCTTCAACCTGCAAGCTCTGCGATATAGAAGACGAAGATGTAGAACATTTTATAATCAAATGCAGCTGACTACATTCAATCCGTCTCCTTACATGAAAGAAATAGAGTGTTTATTCAACAAGTTATCATCTAAATTCTTTTCTATGTTGACGGTTGAACAACAAACAAATATTATAGTGGACTGTACCTCATTGTTCGACTCCCATGATATTATACATAAAACTAAAACGAATGCTTTTGTGGATAGACTGGATTGTATTAATATGTTACATAAAGTAACTAGAAGATTGTGTTTTGATCTACATACTGCCCGCATCAGTATGTTAAAGCTACATAAAAGAATAAACTAGACCAATATTTGTATATAGTGTACAGTGCTGAAACATATATATAGATACTTACCTCATTAATCGTGGTGAATAATGGTGATGGCAAACCCCACTTCCCGACCCTTCACACTCGAAAGAGGTTGTCCTGAAGGACGGCAAAGAATTTCCGGTAAGGAAAGGTCCCTTTAGAAACAAAAATGGCTGACTTATTACGTAAAATTCCCGTAGCAAAAGTCCAGGACGATTTGTAACAACTAAACACAGAGGCATAGTATAAAACATGGACAAAGGACAAGGTACATTTAGGGCCATTTTTGGCCCCCTTACGAAGAAACTAGATAATGTCATCAGTGATAGGCTTAAGACAGAAGTTTTAAAAAAGGATATTATTTTTTTGTTAAAGACGTGTCTTTGTTACCTAGCAACCATAGAAAATATGTCACCTAGCAACACAATTTTTCAAATTTTTTCCTAAGTTTGTCCAAAAAAACGAACATTTTTTTTGTATTTGTTTTATGATATTATATTGCAATTGTATTTAAAGTGATCATGTATAAGTTTAATACAAACTCAGTTAATCTATTTGAAACATTTTATTCCATGGTAACCATTTTGTTGCATAACAACCAACTTGATTCAGTAAACATTTCTTGATTCAACAAACAATTAATATATCAATACTATTAAATTGTATTTAGTTATTTTTTTAACTTTGCATACATAATATAAAGTAGAAATCCAGGACAGATGGTTTCAGAAGATTTTTAGCATTACAGTATATTGTATTTATTAGCTTTGAAGGAATATAAGTTATCCATAGATAATTAAAAAAAACTCGGTTTTGTTGAAGTTAATCTATTCATAAGTTCCTATATATTATCTTTTTACATTTCTGACAAAATATGTTTTTAAAGTTTCAAACGTTTAAATAATCGTCTTTATTGTTGATACATAACTTTTGAGGATCTCTAAATGTACTTTAAAAATCTGTTTCCCGCCATATAATCAATCGCATTAAATATGCTTTAAAATTCTGTTTCTTTATTCATACAACATAAGACTTTGGTTACAGTAGGTGTTAATTGATTATGTGTTTCATGGTCCTTGAATGTCAATATATCAGTCAATGCAAATCTATGTCAGACTAAGCCTTGCAGCAGACTGAAAATAACGTAGACTAAATTAATTTATTAATGCTTCATAAAAATGCATATAGAAAAGTGAAAGGAACCTGTTTTAGCATCACTTATCATTTACCTGAAAATTGCTTCAGAATTTTGACAATTTTGTGTTTCAATTTTATAAAGTATGTGGATTTTAAAATGTTAATAATCTTGAGCATTACTTTGAAATGTTCAGAAGCTATAAAATTGATAGAAACACACAGCATGAACGCCTTATCATTTCTGTTTTATCCTTAGTAATAGAGGTCACAAAAAAGGAAAACAAATAATTAAACAATACAATTAAAATTACATCTTTTACTTCGCCCCCTTTTTTCCTGACGCATCGACCACGAAAAAGGGGGAGCGAAGTGAGAGGTGTAATTTTTTTAGATTGATAATTAAAAGGGATACAATTCAATGTAAAACTATTATATATGACATTTGCATACTTTAGGACAAATATTAAAGAAGGATACACATTATACAAGCTATACATGTTATATTAAGCTTATGAAAACATAGTTATACCAAGTTTTTATTGACTTAGCATTTAACCGTTTATTCTTCTTCCACAAATCCATTTGAATCATCACTTTCACTTCCGCTTTCAACATCAGTATCTGGTAAGTTTCTTGAATCCACCAAAGACTCAGACATTTTATCAACAAATGAATGAACAGCAACATCATAATTCCATTTGTTGTAACCAAGATGCCAAATCACACTCGCTACATGAGCGCAACATCCAACTACCCTTGCTCCAACTTTACATGAACAGTACCATCCGGTTACTTTACTTGTGTACTCTATCCACACATTATAGGCCTTCGAAGTTGAATGGCGTGATGCTAATTTCACTCTCAATAGATCATGACGATGCTTGCACCATGACATGTTGTACACTCCATCTTCTTTTAAATGTTCATCTGTGTATCGTTTGGCCTGCTTTATTTAGTACACACCCATAGTAATATCTCTAAGATCTTGCAGAGACATTCTTGGAAAATCATCAACATTTTCAGCTTCCGTTAGCATTGATCGCTTCTTGTTCAAATTGTTCTCCTCGACATACTTTTGTACATGATTTTCCATTCGACTCTTTTGGACCATGACTTTACCAATGTCATCATAACAGAAGTCACTTATAAGTGGAGCTCGGAAACAATTTATCAATGAGCAAACTATTTTTACAAAGTCACCAAGGAAAGGAATGTAGTGATTTGGTACTACCTGCTTAAGTTAATGCCACTGCTTGATACGAGCATTTGCGCTTTCAACCACCCATCGGATTTTTGTTACAAGACGAGAGGAGTTTGCTTCTTCTGTAGTTAGTTGAGATTGTCCTTTTTGGAGGTAACATGGCATTTCTCACTGAAAACCAAGATTTCTCAGAAAGTCCAAAACATCACGGAATCCCCTGTCTACAATGAATATGTCACTTGGTTTTAACCACTCAGCAATCTCATCTGCATTTGTCATCCTTGCATGTTTTGTAATTGAAGCATCATTATTGGCCGAATCAGCAAAATACGGTCCCAAAACACTAACAATATAGTCATCAGTGCCTACTACCATCATTGGTTTAACCAGACATCTTGACTTGTGCATGCTATATGTCATTCGTTGAAATTTGTGGTGTGAACTTTTCTGAATGTAAATGTATGTACCATCAAGTACAAGAATTGCTTTGTTTTCATGATCGTCGGCGAAAATCTCTTTTGCTATTGAAGTGGTATGTTGAGATATTAAATCTGAATGGGATATGTGTGAAAAGCCAAGGTGAAATGGAACAAAGTGAGACATCATAGCTGCTGTGGCGGTGTGTATACATCTTCTGATTTGGTGTTTTGTCATTCCAAAAAGAGTTCCAATAGTGGTGTTAGGTAGACCAGTACGAAGCTTTACAAGTAGAACTGCCAGACAGTTTTTCGAAGTTCGATTCTCCGATGGCCTGATTTTTGATGCGACGGATGTGCATACGGATTCAAATTGATCAATTGTTAGTCCAGTCAAATTGATCGTGGCTTCGTCAGATAGCAGGCATGACATTTCAAAATTGAGCTTCCCGCTGGATTTTATCATTTGGCGAGTTCTCTTTAATAGATCGACCAAGTCTGTTCTATTAAAGGCTGTTCCAGTTGATACAGTTACAATTAAGTTTTTTCATGGCCTCCACTCTGAAGTACTTGCCAATTAAGTGACTAGAGCAGCATCTTGTGCCACTGGGTATCAGTATGCTCTTATCAATAAAAGCGAGGTACACTTACTAAGGGTTTGGGCCCCCCTTTTCAGAGAAATCATAAAACTCTCTCTGTTTACTCTTGACACAATAAAAACAATCTATATATAGTATCTGCTAATGCATTGCTGAAAAATTGGGCATGAAAATTTTTTTTATTCCGTACATAAATGAACAATGAAGTAAGTATAAATGTCAAAAATACGCATTTTCATATAAATTATCCGTCTTTTGATACAAAATTCAATGGCAGCGCCAACGTGTACACTTAATTATGTTATCCTTGATGGAAAAGTGATTAAATACCTACTGAAATATATTTTAGTTATTACTAACTACATATTGGCGCTGATACTTTTTTTAAAGAAAATTACAGTATATTTTTTTTTATTTAGAACTCATTTCGAATCTTCCGTAAAGAATATACAGTTTTACCATAAAAGCAAAGGTACGAGTTGGTCAAGGTTGGTCGAGTTGACCTGCACCTGTTAGTTATCCTGGTTTTTTATGTTCACCTCACTATGGATTCATTGTTTATCGCTGAATGAAGGAAAATATGCCGAAATTAGAGTGTGGAAATTTGAGTATTTGATCATATAGAAAATTAACAGTAATTGTCAGTAATGGGTGTTCCCCATTTCCTAAGTGTACCCACTCTAGCTAAGGTCTTGTATTACGTCATTATTGAGAGAGGTTTAGCGTACAACTCATGACTACGAGTCTTTCGTAATCAGTTACTGCGCTGTTTTGCACGAGCCAACATCGTAAGTGGACACGCAGCACCTCAGGTCTGAGAAAGGTGACTTGTATACTAATATTAAGCGCCCATTTTGCTCAGTGTTGTGAGCCTTGTCTACGTACGTATTCTCGCAAAAACTGGAAACAGCAGCAGAACTCCCAAATCCTAAGTCATAAGAGTAAAATGTTTGTTTCAGTCATAATGTCTGTTCATTTATTTAAATGTCAGAAGCAAGTCTCGCAAATTTGCAGACTTTGCCGTTATTTCCCAATTAAAATCGACGGCAAAGGCGGCATTTGATAGATTACACTATCATTTACGCTCATCATTTTTATAATGCCAATTTTTCACAAAAAATGTGACGGGTTGTGAGAATTTTGTATTGGCGGATGAGAACTACTCCATGACCGTATATCCGACACTGTATCACATGACTGTATAAAGTGGATTGCGAAATATTAAAGAAAAGAATATAATCTATAAAAAAATATTCTATAGACCTTGTCATTAATTTAAATAGACCACCAATGTCTGAAGATATAAAAATGGGGGAGGGAAACAGATGCACCTCACTTCAAAAAACAGGAAACAAAATTCTGAAAATGGTTTATGTAAAGGGAACGATTAGAAAAACTAGGGGACAGATATACGATTAGGGATTGTACCCTTTGGAGTGGGGACGGGTGCCAAATATCTGTATCTGTATGCATATCATGTAAATATACGTGTCGACACCAATGTTTATACAATGAGAGAGAGAGAGAGAGCACCTCTAATCATGAGTGTTGTAGAGCTTCTTAAACTGCACTAAAGAATTTGGCACACATTGCCTCTTCTGTTAGTTTATTGCAATACATGTAAGTGACACAGATTAAGGGGATGCAGGACACTTTCACTGAAATTATTTTTCAATTAATTTTCTTTAAATTCGCCATATAGTTAGTTTTTTATACAAGTAATCATAATTGGAAATAAAAAAAATAGGGATTTCAGAGCTTATTTTTGAGGGGTTGAAGACTGATATTTTAAATTTTCGAATAGATTATACAGAGAAGAGAATAAAAAAGCCCTTAAATAAAAGATTACAAAAATTCTGTCCAATAAAATTTTCAGAATTTTTTATATAAAATCAAGCAATTGGAATACATTTTAGTGATGGAATGAAAAATAGGGGTCTCTGATTTAAATTTTTTTCATTGGAAAAAAACTGGTCAAAAAGTGCTAAAAATGGTATTTTTTGGTCAAAGTTACCTCCCTTGTTAAAAATTTTATTTTCATTATTTTAACCAATGAACTCATTTATGCGAAAAACTTTTCATTTCAACCATTAATAAACTTAAGTCAAAATATAGGTACTAGTATAAGACTCATTATTATTTTAAAGTTGAAAGAAGATAAGAGCTATTTTGAAATTTTCACAAAAAATGACGGATGGTGTCCTGCATCCCCTTAAAGGTGGCCAAGCAACACATCGGCTTCCATTTCAGACAAAAATGATAATAGATAGTGGGAAAAGGGGAACAACTCAATTGCAAAAAATTCAATGACATAAAACAGTATATGGGTTCTACTATGTTTGATGTCTGGCAGTTCTCATACTAGTACATTTTATGTTTGATCACTCTTCTCTGCCTTGTTGGTGTGATGAATTCTTCTGAAGGTAATGCCATCACCAGCCCCTTAACCACGTTGTAAAGTAGTATTGGTCAAAATCTGTCTATAACATCCTCCAATGTTGCCAGTTCTAGTTCTTTCCTTGTTTGTGTAATGACTCCAGGTGTTATAGTGTATAGTCCTTGTTAATGAATCTTGTCCCATATGGTATCCAGAAAATATTATGGGTAACAAGCATTATAATTATTACAAAATGTAAGCATCCTCTGTTTTTTTTATGAAGGAAGATGGTGATTAAATTCATGTAATAAAACAATTACTGACTGATGTTCACCTGTGCAATCAACTGTTATAAAAATCAATACTCTATTGTAATAAAGTCCACATGCATGTTTTGGTGGAGGTTTTTTGCCTGACAAATTAAAACTGCTACAGGTCTAGCTTATGCTCCTTTTCAGGGACAGTTCCTGTCCTTTTGTAGATCAGAAAAATTATATTTTGAAATCAAACAATTATTTCCCCAAAATATTCAGCGTTTTGATATGCAGTGATTTTTTCATTTTGATAGGGCGATTTCCCACAGTAAGTCGGTCATTTCTGTTTTTTTCTAAATGGGTTCTAATATTGTTAACAAACGTTTGTCTGCTTTCATAACACACAATGGTATTCAGAAAAACCGCGAGACTTTTCCAGCCTCCACCGCAAACGAAAAAGCCTGAAGGGTTACAAAAACACAAAATATACTGCACCTAAGTTATACTTCTGTTAGGTCAAAATTTACTATGGAAAATTGCCCTATCAAAATGAAAAAAAAACTGCTGCAATTAGTCGTTATAACAATTATTTTATGCTTGCTTTGGTATATTTGTTACCTACATACCCAGTTGGAGTCGGAAACCGAATATTTCGTTGTATTGAGCATAAACCATACGTGAACATGTTTGTTACCACAGAAATCCTGTCAGATGTCGAATATTCCGTTAAATCTAATGTCTTTGTAACGAGGGTTCACTGTACATGTAATTGAAATAATTGCATTGATTTTTATGTTTACATTTTATATTTATTTTACATTTTATGTAAATGTTTTATATTTTCTGTTATCTCGTTATCTTTTCTTCTTTTTAATGTTTAAAAGTAAAACAATGCAGTATTTAAAAAAGTTAAACATTATTATAACTGACAATAACAAAACTAAATAACCACCTGACAACAACATGATAGAAAAAGGTAGTCAACATTGTCAATATTGATTTTAATCGATCAGAAAAGACAGTCGGGAGTTTTGGCTGGTCTTAACCAATAGAAATTTTGTTTAAAATTCATTAACTGTAATAAAAACAATAATTACATTATTGTGGGCAAATAAAACATGAAAAATAACACAAACTTATTGAAAAATACTGAAACAGGTGCTCAGAAATGCTCGGTTTTGTTTTCTGCATGTTAACACCCCTCTATGTTGTCTGTGAAAAAAGTTGAAAACAAGGTACAAAGCATCCTAAAAATAAATCCGGAGACAGCTGAAAGACATGTAAATTGCAACCAAAAGTGAAGACAACTCGGTTTTGAACAATTGTACCAGATTCCAGTCAGAAGCAAAGGAGTGTATTAGTTTCACTAGTATAGTTTCTGACATATGGATAACCTTTTATCTTATAGTGACAAAAAACACAATGCAGGCCTCTACAATAACATTTTTTGTAACTTGTCCCTTTGGACAAGTGCTTTCTCAAATCAACTTGTCCGGAAGGATATGACACGTGTCTGAAAATTTAGTTTGATATGTAAGTTGCTTTAAGAAAGGTGTCTAAAATCAATCGCCTTTCTTTTTCTTTTTGGCCTTATTTGAACATGTAAACCTGAATTTTGTCAGATCCATAATCGTAATTTATTTACATAATTTATATTAACACCTAGTCTCGATCATCCAGACGCTTAATTACATTTGTGCGTCTGGATTCAGCTCTATATTAAACTCGTTATCATTACGCCCAAAACTGGGCGTAATTTTTGATTGGATGATATTTTTATTGTCTTAAACATTACTTCCGTTCATATCAAGAAGTGTACAACAAATTGTACCAAAGTTTACATTTGAATATTTTTATAAAATATTACTTTATCAATTAATTAAACAAATATTATTGTTATGCATAATCAAGAGTGAATCTTACTGTGACGTCATATTATAAGTATAGGTATGTTTGCATGGTTTTCCTGGTTTAAAAATAGGGCCCTAAAAATAGAATCATTGTTTGTCTCCACCTATTGGTAGCGAAATTAAAATAAGGTGATCCCAGACGCTATTATATATGCGTCTGGGTGATCGAGACTAATTAACACCGCTCGCTGTTAATTGTAACACGTAATTACATTAATATTTATTCTGCTTCATAAAACGTTTACGCTATTCAGATTAAAATTTGAATAGAACAGTGAAATTCATTCCCCGGTAGATATTTCTCCCGAAATTGAAATCGAAATTAAAACAATTTTGACATCCATGTAAGGTTTACCGATAATTATTGCTACCATAACCTGAATTTTAAATTAAAGTCCTTCTTTTAGATTTTTTTTACTTGTCCCATCTGACAGGTACCAAGTCAAAGTTGATTGTCCGACGGAATTTTCGTCTGGTACCGGACAATCGGACAAACGTAATTGTCGAGCCCTGCATTGTATACCTGCAGGAAAACGTGATGAAAAAAGCTTATCTATATCTACTAGTAATCGATTCTGGATTGAAAATGTTGGTGACTAATTTAGTTATAGCATGACAAACAATAATTGTATTTGACAACATACTAATATTGTGAACCAGATCAAAATATTAATAATTAAATATTGTTTGAACTGATTTTCTGGGAGACTTTATTCTGACACCAAGGCAATTACATGTATTGGCAACATAAATATACCTTTATTGTACTGCAAATGTAATTATTGCAGGATGAAATATAATACTCATCACTCACAAAAATACAGCCTCTAGTTTCAAAAATGGAATCTGATACTTGTGGGAGTGCTGCGGTAAGTTAGTTTTAAAAAGTAATTAATACATATTATGAGGTTTCCCCTTGTGTGCAATCATGAACTTTATAAAAGAAGAATCTGATTTTTTTTCCTTAATACTATGTCAATCAAATAAAATGTTACTGTCTAAAGGTTTCTTACACTTTAAAAATCTCTATAAATGACGATGACTAGTACTGAAGAAAGATAAAATGTAATTCTTGAATTCTAAGTCCACTCATGTCATGGGAAATACAATTTGTCATTGATTATTAGACCATTTTTTATATTTCTATGTGTTGGAAGCAGAATTTCTTTTAATCCAACCTTATGCAATAAAAAAATTGTTTGTTTTTGTTTTCATTTCATGATACTAGTACTTTTAAAGGGCTGTACTTTTTTCTCCTTTTTTAAGCATCAAGCGGCGTCAGTTTTGGAAAAAGCTGGTAAGCTAAAAGCTAAATCTAAGAAGCTGTTGAGTCAAATATATCAAGATATTCAAAAACTTTTCGAGGAGAAAGATGTATTCCAAGAACTAAAAACGGAGATGGTGACAGAATTTGGGTATGATATTAAACAGAAAATATCAGAATGTTTAGAAGATATCGCAGATGATTCCTGCCCAGTAGTTATAGCAGGTGAATATAAACAAAAGCTAGTTAATGTTATAAGTACATGTATAACACAGACAGTATTATAAGTTATATACGTTCATATATATCCGTAGATATGGAGATTTTAACACCTGAAGTGCCCCGAGGCGAAGCCGAAGGGTGTACAGGGGTGCTGAAGGTGTTAAACCCATCTGTTCTCATTTAAATAACAAAAGAAAATGATACATAACACACGTTGTATAATCCAGTGGGTTCCGATGTATCATTTTCTTTTGTTATTTAAATGAGAACAGATCGGGCTTGACCGTATCCATCCGGTTTTGATGTATCATGTAATACGGTGTGATATATGACCAAGGTGAAGTGCATGTCTGGCCAGGGGAAGTAACTCACTCTTATTGTCTTCACACTTGATCTTGTATTTGGGGAATTGTTCTTAGCTCGCGTGGTTCATGGCCATATTGTTTTTAAAACACAAGACGATGCCAGTTTTCAATATATCTATATTGTTCAGTATACATATATATATCTACATATTTACAAGTCCAACAGAAATAATGTTGATCTCAGTAACCATGGTTAACAATTATAACATCTTCTATAACTTATATCAGTAACCAAGTTCATGAGCACTCATAAGAGGGGGCTATATTGCAATCACCTTGTCTGTCTGTCTGTCTGTCCATCTGACAGTCTGGTGCAAACTTTTGTAACAGATTTCTTGGCTTCTATCAAAGGGATTGATTTAAAATTTAGTGCACAGCTTTAGCATGATGAGTTGTACCGTGCCTCATCTTTCCAGGTCAGTCAGTTATATCTACTTCCTGTTTTCTTAGCCGACATAGACTGTTGCAAGGGTCAAACTTGGAAAATTTTTCTTAACAGATTTCTCGGCTTCTACTAAAAGGATCCATTTCAAATTTGGTGCACAGCTTTAGCATGATGAGTTGTACCATGCCTCCCCTTTCCAGGTCAGTCAGTTATCTACTTCCTGAAACCATACAGTGTTATTATAAGGAATGGTCATAAAAAATGGTCGAGTGGGGTATACTTAGCACGACCTAGTGCTGGTCCATGTTGATTCAGTTTTAGTGCTGCTGTGATTTAACGTGACCCGAAATAGTTTTTAAGACAATTAAAAACATGCAAAATTCTATATGACTATTTAGATGTTGAGAGTAATGTTGTCACATTCACAATGAGAAAATAATGCATAATGAACAACAGCGCAATATAATCCACTAACAGACACACTTTTTTCAGGTGAAACAAGTGCAGGTAAAAGTACTTTTGTCAATCTTCTACTTGGAATTGACTTGATGCCTCGTCACTGTCTTGCTTGTACATCTACCATCTGCAGAATTTGGAATGATCCCAATAAAGAGGTGTATGTGACAAATGTGTCAAATATCAAGACAAAAGTTTACGATTCCCAAAAATCACCAATGGACGATAAAGACTTGAAGTGTTTATTAAAAAAATATGTATGCAAGAAACCTGCAAAAAAAGCTGATGAACAATCTACTGAAGAGTACAAATATGTTGACATACACTGGCCAATACCATGTCTACAGGTTTGCAGTCTTGTTTTATGTATGATTCAAGAATGGAAAAACAATTTCGTTATTTTAAATATTTAGAAATTAACACTAACAGCTGAATCAAACTGAAATCAATGTATTGATTGCCATGGTGGATTTTTCTACTAATGTAATTTACCTACGATCAAATTAAGTCTGTCAACTTAACTTGAAAGCTTTCTTGAGGTCATAATGTTATACTGCTGTATTCAAAATTGCCTTCTGTTGATAAAACTGTAATGTTAATTGCCAGAATTCAATTGATTATTTTTTAATTTAATTATTTTTTTGCAATCAAAACAAATGTGTTTTATTTCAGAAAAATGTGGTGATTGTTGACACCCCAGGGATAGGCCCTGATCATCCAGAGTTAACTAAAAGCTTGTTTGAATATCTTCATAAGGCACTTGTGTTCATTTACATTTTAAACTCGCCTAATGATGGTGGAGTGCAAAGTGACCGGGTAAGATATTAATGTGTTATATTTCAAATTTAATTGGATTTAATTGATGGATTGATTCATTCATTCGTACAGAAGAAACATGTTTTTTTATAAAAAAACACTAACCCACCATGGAAGTTAATCCTTTCCACTATTAACCACCGTGGTATATCCACGCCTACTATCCTGGATAAGACATCTGCTCAGGTAATCTTACCACGGTGGATGCATAGAGGGAGTACATGGGCATGTCGCCACATGGGTCTGGCAATGATAGAATTTCAATCTCCATGGTAGTACATACGACATCTTCCATTTAACAACTTAAAATTTCCGTCAAACTTCCGTCAATTTTATAAAATGTTGAGGTGAATATGCAATTTTGCAGATTGAATATTCTATGTGAATAAGCAAAAACAAGTTCATCAAGAAAAATCAATGTTTCAGCTGGTGTTTTATGTGTGGATTTGAGAAATAATAAAAAATGTTAAAGAAAACGTCATCATTAAACGGACGTACATGTGACTCCCTGCTTAGTCCTATTTCGTTGTACAGATTCATTTTTCCCAGACTTAAAGACTTTTCTTGCAGCTTAAAGAATTTGTTATCCATTTTAGATAAACTCTTCATGCAATTAACCCAGATTATTTGAATTTGCAATTAAAACATAAGTTATTGCGAGTTAAAAGTTGGAGATAATAAACATAAACTGTCTGTCAAATGAACAACAAAATGGCCTGTCTACTTGGTCCATAATGTTTTATACGTGGTGGATTTATATCATATATATTCAAAAATGTAGTATCTTACGTTTGTAAATGCGATTTTTTACAGTTTATTATCCATAATCAAATATTTTCTTATGAAGTTCTGCGATTGTAATTCCTGTCAAGTTTTGAGAATGACGTTCGCAAAGTAGCTCTTCCTTTTTCGGCGTTTACTTCCCTTATTTTCTTGCTGAAATGAGTACAATGATAAAATACGTGTGTATCCGAACGCATAAGATGGCTGACAATGGAGCTGCTCGAAAACGTGATTGGAATATTTTGAGTAAGTATGTCGTCTGTCAAATATTTCAAACGTTTGCATCGATGACGTTGGCATCTTGGTCCACCAAATTATACATGTATATATGCTTTTGATTGATAAAACGGGCAAATGAATATCTTTTTTTGAGGTAATTTTATCTAAACTGTAAGCCAGTATGAGCTAAATGTCGTCAGCATTGCTGTATACGCACTAAGCTGTTGCGAATGTCATTTTTTGACGGACCCATTTGTTGTGATAGTTATAGTTTGACATTAGTGCAAACATCAAAGTTAAATAAATAGGCGTGTAAAGTGTTTTATACAGAAAAATAACTTTAATTCATTCTGTCTGTATGTTCCAATACTTTAGAATAAATAATGTAACTTTTGATGAAGGGAATTTTTAATATTTTAGATTTTTTCATGGGTGTGAACATAAAAATTTCCGTCAAATATTCCGTCAAATGTTGACATTATCAACATGAAATTTTTTATGTGGTTTAAATCCAAATTAATGTTGCTTTAATTTTTGTTTTTACATTTTCAACATTATATTGTTAAAATCTATCATCCCGGGGTTAAAAAATGTTCAATTTTTTCTATTCCAAGAAAAAAAAATTGTGGGAGTTATTTTGACGGAAATGTTATGTTCTTAAATGGAAGATGTCATATGACAACATAAACGTTGTCATTTAATTGATTGTGGGTCTAAACATCGTTACCTGAAAGAAAAGAAAACATTTTTAAGCAGTGCTAATGAATAGTTTGCACATGTATTTTATTCGTTGATGATCCATAATGATTTAATGTGCCGGTAAACTTGAAGATTTAATTTTGTTCAATCGGATGCAGGATGTTGTGTATTAAATACCACCCTGAACAAGTTCGGTAAATTATTCGGATTTGAATTGTCACATTACGTTTGTAATGAATTTAAGTTGTAGGTGAACTTTCTTTAATCAACAATAAATCCTTTTGGACAGAAAACACGGCGTTGAGCGGCGATCCTTTTCTTTATTTGGTATTTAAAAGCAGAGTTGTTTGAACAAACGCAGACAAAAGTTTACTTATGATCACTTCTCGTTATATTATATTTAGGTAATAGGCTGCAATCCAAAAATAAATTACTAAAATGTAGCCAACATGCAGCAAGAATAATAAATATGTGAAAAGTTTATAAACGAGATTTGCCACATACAATATAGTTTAACTACGAAATGGTACAGGCGTCAGTTTCACAAGGTTGAATGAAGTCTTTCATACGCACAATTCTGTATACGCATTTCAGGGACTTACACTAACAGTCGCTCAGTAGCCCAAGGTGACTAAATAATTGCATGCACGAGTAAAGCTTGCTTTTCGATTGTCCAGGTGGCAATCTGTGATGATTTGGTTGATATCTGTTTCCACGAATTTTGCCCTGTTATTCTGAACAGTAGCGGTATGTCTCCTTTCAATTTTATTTCCATATTGGTAAGAAATCTTAAATATTTTTGTTACTGCGTCATTGTTTATCATGTTTACACGCCACACAGTGTTAGCTGGTCCCTTCCGACTTTTACTTTGTACATTAAGCATAGTAAAAATAATACCGGAAACCAGTTCAAATCGAAAGAAAATATGAAAATTTCCAGAGTGGATATGAACTCCGGGCCGGAGATTGCAAATACGATGCGGCTAGTGTTGAAATGAGTATTGCAATGATTTATACATAATACAAATTATAATAAGTACTTTGTTTTGGCAGTAACTCAAAAATGTAAATTTAAATCATTAAATACTTTTAATTGTGCATTTTTTGTGAACTACATAATATTATTTGTTTCACAATGATGTCTTCTTTTACTTCTGGTTCATTACTATCATTTTATTGAACAGTTTTAATTTATGGGAGTGTATTCTTTCTTATTATAAAAAATAAAAAAAAAATGTGGGCACCTAACTTTTTCACTTGGCGCCAACATTTTCAGGGGTTAAACAATTTTGTGGAGCTGTAGTGGTCCAGGACCTCTGGGCCACATAATTTCACTAGTCCTGATAAAATTTCCAGTGGTCCGGCTATTCGATTCTTGTTTTAATTATGTCATTTAGCCAATTCTGAATACAGATCATGCCAGTTGCATAGAATGTGATCATGACATTTTGATTCAAATAAAATATATGAAATATAAAGAATTGACTCGTTTCAATAAATGACAATCTGGTAAAATGCCACATAAATTTAAGCCTGAAATGGAATAAATATTTTACTAACCATTGCTTCATAACATATTGAAACAGGCCCAAGGATAATAAATGGATTATTTGTTTAAAATTTTTTATGTAAAATATCTTAGGTAAAAAGATAATCAAGAAATTGCAAAAAAAAATCCATATAGAACTTGTATTTTAGTGGCATTTAAAATGCTAAAAACTATCATCAATTCAACTTTAATTTTTACTTAAAGCTTTCATACAGCAATAAAGTCATCTGTTTCCCTTTTTTTTTTTTAAACGTTCCTTCATTTTATTTTGGTCATATTGTACATGTGTATCTTTCGATATTTTCGGACTTGACTCATGCAGTTTGTCACCATTTGAAACCGCATTATTTTACTTGACTTCGAGTTCGAATAATTTTGTCATGAATGACTGGGTCATGTTTTCTTCTATGTTTTAACACGCTTTCATCAACAAGAATTAATTCTTATCACCGCCAAACACAGAAAAAACGTATTTAAAACAGGTCTTCGATGCGTTTGATTCTAAAATGACTTACTTTGTCTATATCAAGCATATCCTGAACAAATACAGAAAAGCAACAATGAAACATAATTGAATAAAATAAAATCTCTTTTTTAACTGGTCCATCAATCTCTGTCTCTGCTATGATGCCCAGGTCCGATATGCAAATTGACAGGTCCCGGACATCGGACCAGTGGATTTCTTAACCTCTGATTTTTCAAGTTATGAGACCAGGTGGCAACCATGATAGAAAAGTTAGTGTATATCTCTGACATTTACCATGGACAATGGCGTTTTGAATTATAACAATTAATATTACAGGTTTATATAAAAAAGTAGAGATGTGCTTCTGAGCTATATTGTACGCTAAACTGAAAAGTTTTCAAATGGCACAGACGTACGTTGTATTTATATCAAGTTCCCGTTAAAATTAACGAGCAGTTTCTGTGTTTTGCATGACAGTATTTATTGGACGAATGTTCTCGAGATCAGATGCCTTCAAGACTTGCTCAAGTTCTCTAAATACAAATACTAATTCTTGACATTTTGTCGTATTGTTGTACATTGATTAAACAATAAAATATGCATAGTTACTTACATCTGTTCTAACATTAACAAAACAGATTGGAATAATTATTTTTAAAGATGAAAGAACTGATTTGTCCACATTTTATCATTGCCGAATTTATACAACAGCGTGTTTTTTGTTTGTTTGTTTTTTTCTTCTTTTCCTTTGTTTTTTTTTTTGGGTTTGTTTTGTTTTTTTGGTTGTTTTTGTTTTGCATACCAATACGAACGTTCGTTTGGGGACATGAGCATGTCTTGTTGTAATATAATAGAAAATATAATGATGCCACTGAAGTCTTTTCTGCAAAATAAAGTTGATGATGTGACAGGCATAAAGTTGATGATGTGACAGGCTTTCAACACCAAAATACAATCCTGTAGCTGTAGGAAATCATTCATGGAATGATATATCTGTGACTTTTAGTGATAATTGCGAAAACTTAAAAAATTAAAATGTTGATTAGCTTTGTTTGTAAGTCATATCTATTTTAAAGTTTTAAAAATGAATTTCTTTACAGGTCTCGTATTTATTGTGTAATGTGCTATTTTACCGTTAAAAAATCTGTGCAGCAAATGCTCACCTGTTGATTTTAAAATTATACAATACACAAGTTTAATGTAATATTTGAGAGCATGTGCTTGATTATATGATGACAGTGGACAATACTTAGGTATCGATTAATTTAAGTTGTGACGCAATTTACATCCGGTAAAAGTTCACATGGTTGCAACAATAATCAGAGGCCCTGACAGGGAAATTTTTATGATAAAGTGGCATAGATGTAAATATTTTAACAATTTTAAGGGCAAAATGCGGTGTTCTAACCTTTTAGAACACTGTATGGGAATTATTGTTAATCTAAATCAATCACAATACGCACTAAGGTATTCTCGTATTGTGAATATAGATTAGCAAGAACGTAGATTAATTTCGTTTTCAAACAAATGTATTTAAAACGGCATATTTTAAAACAAATCTCTAAATTAAATCGAAACATTTTAATTTTTTCATTGTGTAAGCATGAAAGGAAATTGAAAATCCACCGTGATTGACCACAGTGGGTCAGGGTATGTAGTGGACATAACACGATATACTGCAGAATACCACCGTGAAAAATACCACGACCACGGTATATAGTGTGCAATGTAAAAAACATGTCAAGTCTGTTGATCTATTCATTCATTATTACAGGTTTGCCTAATTTCCAGCAAACAGTTTTTCAGCTATATACAGGATGAGAACAGGTTAAAAATAATAAATACACTAGTAAATGGGATGGAGAACAGACTGCCAGCTTAAAAGTGTGTAGCTTTTTACAGTGGCTACAATGTTTAAACCATTTTCAAAATCTATAAAATGGGTTTTAATTGTCTTTATCGATGCATTGTCTACTTTATTCCACAGTTAGTATCATTACCAGACAACGCTCCAAGAGTATCATGCTAAGCTGCTCTGTATGTCAAGCAACGGGAACTTCTCTTGATACCAAGACCTAAATTACAAAATTATATTATGAAACTTGGGTACAATAAGCCATATTTTCACCTTATATTAAACACAACTCATAAGAATATTGTTTAATTGCTTATGTCATTACATAAACATATGATGGTGGGATTAAGAAATGGTTTATATGTATATTTTTTGTTCACATATCAATTTTTTAGTATTCAAAATTTGTTTAAATTGACAAAATATGTTCATATTAAACAGATTTTGCTAATAAAGGAAGAAATAGAAAAACAAAGTCAAAACCAGACTGGAAAACAGTTTGATCCCAGCAGAGCAATGTTTATATGCAACAAATGGGATCAAATATTTGAAGATCCTGATGAAACTTTGACACAAATAAAAATGGTCTTAAAAACTGAATGGCCTGGTTTTCAAGAGGACAAACTTTACACTCTAAGCACTAGAGAGGTAAGCACAACAAGTGTACTACCATAACATATTAATTATTAGCATTTTGATTACATTAGATACTTTATATACCTCTATGCTCATGCAATCCAATATGCATATGGACAATCACTGTGCTAATTGTTGGCATCCTTAGAGTAGTAATCGGATGCTTTATATGCTATTGTTTTAATATGTTTAAGTAATGACATGTAATTTAAATGTATTTCCATATTCTATCAAACATGTGCAGAGATTAGGAAAGGGAAGTGCACTGCGTTATTTTCCCATAAAAAAAAAAAATTATGCATAAAATTACAATGTGGATGTGCAGTCTCACGCACTGTCAGTCTGGGGTCTGACTGCAATATGTAAAAAATATTTACGATTTTGCGTAAATTTGTTTTACCTATTTGCGTAAACAAAAAATAGTCGTTTTTTGCAGTCGGAAGAGATTTTGAATTTGCCGCTTTATGACAAGCCCCAACTATCCCAAGATGCTTTGTTTACATAACAGAATCACGCGGTCATCCAGTGGACAGGTCAAAGATCAACGCGGACCTGTAAATACATTCGTAAAAATCGATTTTCTTGTAAAAATACATAAGATTTAAGCCAAATTCAATCGACCAGATCTACTTTGTATGAATTTTTACAGCCTTCTCGATAATTTTCTAGTGAATTTAAACATTTTCTTCGTCGTTTTTTTCCATTTCTTGAAGGGCGCACGATGTATTTCGATCGGCGCACGTGGTTTGAAATATGCTGGGATTTTCTGATACTCTTAAGGTTTTACGTGTTTACGTAAATAAAAAGTAAGAAATAAAATTGGACAGATAACTCTGTCAGTCTTAAAACATTTTCTAAATGCATACCGCTTGAAGTAAAGAGCAATAATTCATCGGTCATATGCATGTCCACAGTCTGAAAAAAAGTATCAAACTTTTCGATTTTGTCTGACGTTTAGGCCTAATATGTGAACAAATAAAAATATTATATTTTAGATATCGATAAATGTGAAATTAAGCGTAGTTTGAATTTTTTTTATATGTAAAAATGATATGGAAACTATGTATGACATGATATTTTATTTTAAATGATTTATGAGATTAATTATACATGTATCATCGAGCACATGCATGACATGATTGACAATTAAAAGTTCTATTCCTCTATTCAGATCTAATAGGTAAATTTGAAACTAACATAACTACATGAGGCTCAGAATTTATTGATCAATGATTTTTTGAAAATTAACAAACAACAAAAAGTAATTTCAGTAAATCTCATTGATTCACCTCTCTAGGTCATGCAGGTCAAATTTCAGAGTTCTCATAATCATGACATGGCATAAACCTGGTGAAATTTTATTGACATGATAGTAATCCATGAAAACAATTCCAACCAAACCAGAAATATCTGAAAGTTGATATAATGTTCAACAAAGGTAAACAAAATGTCCCTATTTTGGGTAAACACTTAGACCATCAGATATTACATAAAATAAAATTGGGATTTTTTTTATCTTGAATGATTTTGTTTACCGTTAAGGTAAATTTTGTTTCAATGCGTTACATGATAAGCAGTTGATTCTCCTGACCTTTTTATTTATTTGTTAAACGACACTTTTCCACAAAATCTTTCTATTCATTTTTAGTTAGTTGATAAAATGTTCAAAATAGTATGACTGTTTGAGGTAAACAAAATTTACTTATTTAGGTAAACCATATACCATCTGATATTACAGAACAGAAAATTGGGGAATTTTTATCTGGAATGATTTTGTTTACCGTTAATGTAAATTTTGTTTTAATGCCTTACAGAATAAGCAGTTGATACTCCTTACCTTTTCATTTATTTAGTTAAATGACACTTTTCCATAAAATCGTTCTATTCATTTTCAGTAAGATGATAAAATGTTCAAAATAGTACGACTGCTTGAGGTAAACAAATTTTCTTATTTAGGTAAACTTTACACCATCAGATATTACATAAAAGAAAATTGGGGATTTTTTATCTTGAATGATTTTGTTTACCGTTAAGGTACATTTTGTTTTCATGCTTTGCATGATAAGCAGTTGATTCTCCTGACATTTTCATTTATTTTGTTAAATGACACTTTTCCATTAAATCTTTCCATTCATTTTCAATAAGATGATTAAATTTTCAAAATAGTACGACTTCTTAAGGTAGACAAAATTTACTTATTTAGGTAAACCATACTTCATCATATATGATATTAGATAATAGAAAATTGTGGAATTTTATCTTGAATGATTGGGTTTACCTGTTTATGTATCTTTTGTTTTAATGTGTTACATGATAAGCAGTTGATTTTCCTGACATTTTCATTTTATTTGTTAAACAACACTTTTCCATAAAATCTTTCTATTCATTTTAATAAGATGATCAAATGTTCAAACATAGTACGATTGCTTGAGGTAAAAAACGTTTACTTATTTCGGTAAATCATACTATTACATAAAAGGAAATTGGTTTTCTTTTTCTTGAATGATTTTATTTACCGTTAAGGTAAATTTTGTTTAATGCGTTTAATGATAAACTGTTGAATCTCCTGACCTTTTCATTTATTTTGTTAAACGAGACTTTTCCATAAAATCTTTCTATTCATTTTCAGTAAGATGATAACATGTTCAAAATAGTACGAATGCTTGAAGTAAACAAAATTTACTTATTTAGGTAAACCATAGACCATCAGATATTACATAAAAGAAAATTGAGGAATTTTTATCTTGAATGATTTTGTTTACTGTTAATGTAAAGTTTGTTTCAGTGCGTTACATGATAAGCAGTTGATTCTCCTGACCTTTTCATTTATTTGTTAAATGACACTTTTCCATGAAATCTTTCTATTCATTTTCAATATGACAAAATGTTCCAAATAGTACGAATACTTGAGGTAAACAAAATTTACTTATTTAGGTAAACCATACTCCATCATATATTGTATTAGATAATAGAAAATTGTGGAATTTTATCTTGAATGATTGGGTTTACCTGTCTAAGAGGGGGCCTCGGTGGCCGAGTGGTCAAGGTAGTTCGTCTACTATTGATCACGTGGTCTGTCAACACTGAGATTGCGGGTTCGATTCTCACTGCAAGCAGGGTGTACTCGACTCCAATCTTAATTGACAAGGATTGCCAGTTTTCCTACCGCAGGTCGGGGGTTCTCTCCGGGTACTCCGGCTTCCTCCCCCAGTAAAAACTGGACGCCATGAAATAGCTGAAAAATTGCTGAAAGTGGCGTTAAAACACCATTCAAACAAACAAACAAACAAACCTGTCTAAGAATCTTATGTTTTAATGTGTTACATGATAAGCAGTTGATTTTCCTGATCTTTCATTTAATTTGTTAAAAGACACTTTTCCATAAAATCTCTCTATTCATTGTAATAAGATGATCAAATGTTCAAACATAATACGACTGCTTGAGGTAAACACCGTTTACTTATTTAGGTAAACCATACTATTACATAAAAAGGAAAATGGGTATTTTTTTCGTGAATAATTTTATTTACCGTTAAGGTAAACTTTTTAAAATGCGTTTAATGATAAGCTCTTGATTCTCCTGACCTTTTCATTTATTTTGTTAAACGAGGCTTTTCCATAAAATCTTTCTATTCATGTTCAGTAAGATGATAACATGTTCAAAATAGTACGACTGCTTGAGGTAAACAAAACTTACTTATTTAGGTAAACCATATACCATCTGATATTACAGAGAGAAAAAAAATGGGGAATCTTTATCTTGAATGATTTTGTTTACCTTTAATGTAAATTTTGTTTTAATGCCTTACAGAATAAGCAGTTGATACTCCTTACCTTTTCATTTATTTTGTTAAATGACACTTTTCCATAAAATCTTTCTATTCATTTTCAGTAAGATGATAAAAGGTTCAAAATAGTACGACTGCTTGAGGTAAACAAAATTTTTTTATTTAGGTAAACTTTACACCATCAGATATTACATAAAAGAAAATTGGGGATTTTTTATCTTGAATGATTTTGTTTACCGTTAAGGTACATTTTGTTTTCATGCTTTGCATGATAAGCAGTTGATTCTCCTGACATTTTCATTTATTTTGTTAAATGACACTTTTCCATTAAATCTTTCCATTCATTTTCAATAAGATGATTAAATTTTCAAAATAGTACGACTTCTTAAGGTAGACAAAATTTACTTATTTAGGTAAACCATACTTCATCATATATGATATTAGATAATAGAAAATTGTGGAATTTTATCTTGAATGATTGGGTTTACCTGTTTAAGTATCTTTTGTTTTAATGTGTTACATGATAAGCAGTTGATTTTCCTGACATTTTCATTTTATTTGTTAAACAACACTTTTCCATAAAATCTTTCTATTCATTTTAATAAGATGATCAAATGTTCAAACATAGTACGATTGCTTGAGGTAAAAAACGTTTACTTATTTCGGTAAATCATACTATTACATAAAAGGAAATTGGTTTTCTTTTTCTTGAATGATTTTATTTACCGTTAAGGTAAATTTTGTTTAATGCGTTTAATGATAAACTGTTGAATCTCCTGACCTTTTCATTTATTTTGTTAAACAAGACTTTTCCATAAAATCTTTCTATTCATTTTCAGTAAGATGATAACATGTTCAAAACAGTACGAATGCTTGAGGTAAACAAAATTTACTTATTTAGGTAAACCATAGACCATCAGATATTACATAAAAGAAAATTGAGGAATTTTTATCTTGAATGATTTTGTTTACTGTTAATGTAAAGTTTGTATCAGTGCGTTACATGATAAGCAGTTGATTCTCCTGACCTTTTCATTTATTTGTTAAATGACACTTTTCCATGAAATCTTTCTATTTATTTTCAAGATGATAAAATGTTCCAAATAGTACGAATACTTGAGTTAAACAAAATTTACTTATTTAGGTAAACCATAGACCATCAGATATTACATATTAAACGAAAATTGAGGAATTTTTATCTTGAATTATTTTGTTTACTGTTAATGTAAAGTTTGTTTCAGTGCGTTACATGATAAGCAGTTGATTCTCCTGACCTTTTCATTTATTTGTTAAATGACACTTTTCCATGAAATCTTTCTATTCATTTTCAATATGACAAAATGTTCAAAATAGTACGAATACTTGAGGTAAACAAAATTTACTTATTTAGGTATACCATACTCCATCATATATTGTATTAGATAATAGAAAATTGTGGAATTTTATCTTGAATGATTGGGTTTACCTGTTTAAGAATCTTTTGTTTTAATGTGTTACATGATAAGCAGTTGATTTTCCTGATCTTTCATTTAATTTGTAAAAAGACACTTTTCCATAAAATCTCTCTATTCATTGTAATAGGATGATCAAATGTTCAAACATAGTACGACTGCTTGAGGTAAACACCGTTTACTTATTTAGGTAAACCATACTATTACATAAAAAGGAAAATGGGTATTTTTTTCGTGAATAATTTTATTTACCGTTAAGGTAAACTTTTTAAAATGCGTTTAATGATAAGCTCTTGATTCTCCTGACCTTTTCATTTATTTTGTTAAACGAGGCTTTTCCATAAAATCTTTCTATTCATTTTCAGTAAGATGATAACATGTTCAAAATAGTACGACTGCTTGAGGTAAACAAAACTTACTTATTTAGGTAAACCATATACCATCTGATATTACAGAGAGAAAAAAAATGGTGAATTTTTATCTTGAATAATTTTGTTTACCGTTAAGGTACATTTTGTTTTCATGCGTTACATGATAAGCAGTTGATTCTCCTGACCGTTTGATTTATTTTGTTAAACGACACTTTTCCATAAAATCTTTCTATTCATTTTCAATAAGATGATCAAATGTTCAAACATAGTACGACTGCTTGGTGTAAACAAAATTTACTTATTTAGGTAAACCCATACTTAATCATATTTGGTATTAGATAATAGAAAATTGTGTAATTTTTATCTTGAATGATTTGGTTTACCTGTTTAAGTATCTTTTGTTTAATGTGTTACATGATAAGCAGTTGATTTTCCTGACATTTTCATTTATTTTGTTTTACGACACTTTTGCATAAAATCCTTCTATCATTTTAAGAAGATGATCAAATGTTTAAGCATAGTACGACTGCTTGAGGTTAACAAAATTTACTTATTTAGGTAAACCATACTCCATCAAATATGGTATTATATAATAGAAAATTGTGGAATTTTATCTTGAATGATTGGGTTAACCTGTTGAAAGATCTTTTGTTTTAAGGTTCATCAGGACAGATTGAACTTTTTTGAAGAAATTCTTAGTATATGTACAGCACAAATGAATATTATGAGGACAAATAAAATATAGTACGACGTAGATATGGATACACCTTATTATATTGACACATTGGTTTAGTTAAAGATAGCGTAGTTTTTACGGTTCAAATTTTTTTCCATTCAAAATGTATTTTGAATAAGGACAAAATAGCTCTATTGTACCTCTCAACTGACATGTTGGTGAAAACTTTTAGTTATATTATAATTAATTGTCTCATGAGATTTGGGGCCACTTGAAAAGTGTAAGTGTTATTAACCTAAAATCGACTGTGCTCAAAACGGGGAAAAAGCAGAACTTAAAAATAACAGAATTAACCACGAAAATAATATAAAAAAATAATAAGAATTTATTATAGCTAGGTCCTGCTACGGTTTATTTTTGAATTCTATATGCAGTCATTGCTATACACATACTGAAAAATCGATCTAAATATAAGCCATTTTAAGGTAAACCTTTTGATGACCCTTGATGCGTTTAATGATATGCAGTCGATTCTTCTGACCTGTTCATTTATTTTGTTAAACGGCACTTTTCCATAAAATCTTTCTATTCATTTTCAATAAGATGATGAAATGTTCAAACATAGTACGACTGCTTCGTCATGTCCGTGTAAACAAAATTTACTTGTTTAGGTAAACCATACTATATCATATATGGTATTAGATAATAGAAAATTGTGGAATTTTGAATGATTTTGTTAACCGTTAAGGTAAATTTCGTTTAAATGCGTTACATGATAAGCAGTTGATTCTCCTGAGCTTTTCATTTATTTTGTTAAACGACCCTTTTCCATAAAATCTTTCTATTCATTTTCAATAAGATGATAAAATGTTCAAACATAGTACGACTGCTTGAGGTAAACACAATTTACTTATTTAGGTAAACCATACTTCATCAGATATTACAGAAAAGAAAATTGGGGAATTTTTATATCTTGAATGATTTTGTTTACCGTTAAGGTAAATTTTGTTTAAATGCGTTACAGGATAAGCAGTTGATTTTCCTGACCTTTTTATTTATTTTGGATTGGAAAACAACACTTTTCCGTAAAATCGTTCTATTCATTTTAATAAGATGATAAAATGTTCAAACATAGTACGACTGCTTGAGGTAGACAAAATTTACTTATTTAGGTAAACCATACTATATCATATATGATATTGGATAATAGAAAATTGTGGAATTTTATCTTAAATGATTGGGTTTACCTGTTTAAGTATCTTTTGTTGTAATGCATTACATGATAAGCAGTTGATTATCCCGATCTTTTCATTTATTTTGTTAAACGACACTTGTCCATAAAATCATTCTATTCATTTTAATAAGATGATGAAATGTTCAAATATAGTACGACTGCTTGCGGTAAACAAATTTTTCTTGTTTAGGTAAACCATACTCCATCAAATATGGTATTAGATAATAGAAAATTGTGGAATTTTATATTGAATGATTGTGTTTTTTTTAATAAAGCCATAAGAGTTTTAGTTTTATACAGGCATACAGGCGTATATAGTTTTCATGTGTTTGCGTTCTTATCTTGTTCACTTTTTATAAGGATTTTGATATTTTTTACAAATATAATGAACAATAATTTTATATGTGTCAGTTTTAAATGTATTTGTTTTTGCTACCTACATGACAAATATATATGTACATTAAAATGGATGTTGAAATGCTAGAAATGATAATATTTTTATTGTGATGGAGTTATTAGTAGTGACTGTCATCTTTCGTCTTGACTTTGGAACTATCTGACTCATTAATATGTTGAGACTTTACAAAAAGAATTAAGTTTTTAACTTGGGGGCCTGCTTCTCAAGCAATGACATTTTAATATGTTTTTGAAATGATTTTAAACTAAGAACTATCTTGAAATGATTAAAAATATCTCTCAACTAAATGACTGGCTGTATGAAACCTTCTTTAAAACTTGTTTTAGCATTTAAAAAATTTAAATAATTATATTGGTACATAATATCCAAAATCGTTTTTCATTTTCTTTTAATAAATAACTATTTTTTATTTACTCTGATGAAAATTTTGACAATTATTTTAGATTAAGTCAACAAAAATCTGAGTTCCTCTAACATCTTGATGTAAATGGGGAAGGAATGTTTTCACTTACAGATAGATTTGGTTACAGCTGAATGCCACGCCTTTAAAGTCTAATTTAAATGAGGTTGTTTATTGGTTTTAATAGTTTTGAGGGACCAAAAATAGACATTCATAGTTGTGTTTATTTTCTACATGATTACAAAAAAATGTATATGATACATGTCATGAATACTTCATTATCCAATCAATAGATGCAGATTTACTTTATAGTACTAGTATAATGATACATATATTGTTGGAAGAGAAGTTGGAAAGAAATCTATGATCTTACTATAGTTAATTGTTCAGTATTCAATTGACTTGCTTTATCATTCAAAATATCTTCATACATAAAATATTCTATTTACATACATGACGACATATGAAAGAGCACTCATTAAGAATAACTTACCTATTTAGGTAAACACAATTAAGGGAGATAATAAAAAAATATATGTTTGACTAATGGGAGAAATTCTGCTTACTTTAAAAAGGATTTGTCTATCAAAGGGAAATAATCCATATATCTTTTTGTTTACCTATACAGGTAAACTTTTTTTTATGAAATTAGGTAAAAATATTTTATTTCTTTAAGTAAAATATATTAACTTATTTAGGTAAATATTTTTTACTTATTGCAATCAGACCCCAGACTGACTGTAAATTGATAAGCTAAGATATTTTATGGTCGAACTGGTGTAAGATGGTTCTCGCAGACTTATACTATGTTTATAGAGCGCAGTTAAAAAAACACTAGCGAAAACCAGTTGAAAGCTGGTACATAAAATATGAACATCTCCGGGGCGGATATGAACTCTTTGCCCGAGTTTGAAAATACCAATAAACCAGTTAAATTAAAACATTCAGTGTTGTGGGTAAAAATGTTCAAATGAATGATGATTATTGCGGATATCAATATAAACATCTTTAAAATAATATTTTGGAAGTTTGGGCTGAGGGGGGTATTGTCTTGGTTTTATTTCTATTAGGGGGCCTCGGTGGCCGAGTGGTCAAGGTAGTTCGTCTACTATTGATCACGTGGTCTGTCAACACTGAGATTGCGGGTTCGATTCTCACTGCAGGCAGGGTGTACTGGACTCCAATCTTAATTGACAAGGATTGCCAATTTTCCTACCACAGGTCGGGGTTTTTCTCCGGGTACTCCGGCTTCCTCCCCCAATAAAAACTGGATGCCATGATATAGCTGAAAAATTGCTGAAAGTGGCGTTAAACACCATCAAACAAACAAACATTATTTCTATTAGGAATTCAATTATGAAACATTTTATATTTTATTATGTTTGTTTTCCCTTAGGGTTTAGATAATAGTATTTTCCGGTTTAGTAGTCTTCCTTCCCACAGTTTCGGAGAAATGCAACACATGGAAAATAAAACAAAATGAAAAACTATCAAATTATTCAATGATCGATTATTCTGTATTCAAATTTATGTTTTTGAGCCAACTATTATAAAAACAAACAATTTTAAAACAAAAATAGATAAGATTTTCATAAAACAAATACTGAGACCATACTGGGATGGTTCCCAGTGCTCAACCCACAGAGCAGCCCAGCATGTCCCCGGGTGGGGAATAGGGGAGACTCTCTCGTTGGTGGGTTGTCAGGTCATAATACGGAAAGCCTGGCCACGGACCATAGTGGGTAATGTGTTTGGAGAGTGCCAGGCTCCTTGCGCAATAAAGACCGAATTTTGTAGATTTTGAAAAAGAGTAGGCTCATTGTTGCCGCTACTAAAGGCTAAATTCTCCGACCCTTCCCAATACTCCGTACTTTTCCAGTGGCAGACAAAATTTTGTTCCCTGTGTCCTATCCCACCCCTTTTTCCATTGATTTATTGTTTGTTAACTTGTTCCTGTCCTAAATATAGCTGAAATGCTGCTGGCTGGACGTAAAGCAAACATCCAATCAATCAATCATAAAACAAATATGAATTATTTGTGTTTAAGGTCATTGAATTGTCGAGTCGGTTTCTCCCAAAAATCTTAATGTAAAGGGATAAAGGGAGACCACTCAACCAGAAGCCATTAATATCTAAATGCTAAAACGAACACAATGATAGACGACCAACATAATTTAATTCTTTGGTATGATGGACTACCACCGTTAATAAAATTCATTATAAAGCTGGATGACCCTGTAGAACGAATAATCGTACCCTCGCCTTTTTTTTTTTTTTTGGCGAGACAAAATCACAAAACTAACTAACAGCAGTAAAATTCAGCCTAGCTGACCATGCAGCACATACCAGTACCTAAAAATAGTAATTATATACAAATTGTTTTTTTAAAATAATGGGGGGGGGGGGTGTTTGTTAATGGGTCATTGTCATCTATGGGTCATTGTCATACAGCCTGTACAAGAGAACAAATGTGTTATTTGTGGTAATAAATGATTGTTTCATCATTATATTTTACTATTATTTCAGGTTGGCAGCATATTCATTATATATTTATTTAATGAATATCTACGAGTACAAGAGATCTTATTTATTCCTATCTAGGAAATACTAATATGCCCATAGACATATAATTTCAATGATACGTCTAACAAAATATCAGAGCGGGCCATATTTAAAATCATTAAATGTAATATGATAATTATGCAAATAGTTGTATACATCAATTAATTTACCTTATAAAGCTTTATAACCAATCATTTTTAGCTCACCTGACCCAAAGGGTCATGTGAGCTATTGTTATCACTTTGCATCTGTCGTCGTCGTCGGCGGCGTCTGTAAACTTTTTACATTTTAATCTTCTTCTCTGAAACCACTTGGCCAATTGAAACCAAACTTGGCCATAATGTTCATTGGATGGACCTTTACAAAGTTTGATTGGTAAACCAATATGGCCGCCACCTCAAGACTTAGTTTAACATAGGACCCTATGGGAAAAAAGTTAAAAAGGGCTTCTTCTCTGAAACCGTTTAACCAATCAAAACAAAACTTACTAGCAATATTGTTGAGATGGTCCTCTATAAAGTTTGTGTTTTAGATGGGAATTGGAAATTCAAAATGGCCGCCACTGCAGGACTTAGTTTAACATAGAACCCTATGGGAATAAGTTTTAAAAGGCATCTTCTCTGAAACCGGTTAATCAATGGAAACAAAAACTTACTAGCAATATTGTTTGGATGGTCCTCTATAAAGTTTGTGTTTTTTATGGGAATTGGAAATTCAAAATGGCCGCCACTGCAGGACTTAGTTTAACATAGAACCCTATGGGAAAAAGTTTTAAAAGGCTTCTTCTCTGAAACCGTTTAATCAATAGAAACAAAAACTTACTAGCAATATTGTTTGGATGGTCCTCTATAAAGTTTGTGTTTTTTATGGCAATTGGAAATTCAAAATGGCTGCCACCGCAGGACTTAATTTAACATAGGACCCTATGGGAAAAAGTTTGAAAGGCTTCTTTTCTGAAACCGGCCAACCAATGGAAACAAAACTTACTAGCAATATTGTTTGGATGGCCCTCTATAAAGTTAATGTTTTTTATCCCAATCTGATATTCAAAATGGCCGCCACCGCAGGACTTAGTTTAACATTGAACCCCTATGGGAAAAAGGTTAAAAAGGGCTTCTTCTCTGAAACCGGTTAACCAATCAAAACAAAACTTACTAGCAATATTGTTTGGATGGTCCTTTATAAAGTTTATGATTTTTATGCCAACTGGAAATTCAAAATGGCCGCTACCGCAGGACTTAGTTTAACATAGAACCCTATGGGAAAAAGTTTTTAAAGGCTTCTTCTCTGAAACCGGTTAATCAGTGGAAACAAAAACTTACTAGCAATATTGTTTGAATGGTCCTCTATAAAGTTTATGTTTTTTATGGCAATTGGAAATTCAAAATGGCTGCTACCGCAGGACTTAGTTTAACATACGACCCTATGGGAAAAAGTTTTTAAAGGCTTCTTCTCTGAAACCGGTTAATCAATGGAAACAAAAACTTACTAGCATTATTGTTTGGATGGTCCTTTATAAAGTTTATGTTTTTTATGGCAATTGGAAATTCAAAATGGCCACCTCCCCGGCAGGACTTAGTTTAACATAAGACCCTATGGGCAAATAAAAAAAATCTTCTCTATACAACTGGTTAACCAATGAAACAAAGCTTTCTAGTAATATTGTTTGGATGGTCCTATTTAAAGTTTATTGAAAATTATAGGACTTACTTTAACATCAGGGAAATGCCATCTTCATTGCCTATAAAATCAGGTGAGCGATACAGGCTCTTAAGAGCCTCTGGTTATGAAAGCCTTAGATGATTAATTATCTATACATCTATTATTACCGTGTCAACAATGATGACAGTGGTTTCACCTTAATTTGCCAATATTTAATTACCTTAATTATTAAAAAAATAAAAGCTATATTTATGTTATTAAAGGTCAGTGCTCAATACTGATGAAAATATACACATTAATTGCTATGAAAACAAGAAGCCATTTTAATTTCTGGCTTTCTTTATTACTCTAACACCTTTTAGTTCCTGTTTTTGTAATAATTAGTTGTTTTAACAATTATAATGAGTCAAGTAATTTAGGGTACCGGGGGACGGACAAAATCCCCCCCCCCCCCCGTTTTATAGTTTTTTACTTGGTACTTGAAATGATGAATGAGACAAAGATTAAAACATGGTTATTATTTTTTTCACTGAAACGCATTGAGTCGATATGGTTTGTGTTGTACGACATGTGTTAATAAAGGAACCGCTCCATTTGATCCCTTTCATTATTATTTACCAAAAAACAATTCAAGTTATTGAACTAAATTATACCATTATTTTACTAAATTTTAACTTATTAGTAAAAGCCATACCCGTTTCAATTTTCTATAAGATATAGAGAATGTATTGCTCAAGTAAGCGATATTCGTTTGATCATAAGCATATTAATTAACAAGCCACCAATTAAGCACTGCAAATGAGACAAGCACTTATTATTATTAAGTAATTAAAAATCTGGGTATTTTTGAGTAAAATATAAGGTCCTTTTTTAAGGTTTATCTATATGAGTACGAGACTGTACGGTGTGAACATTTAAAAAACATGCATTTTAAAAAATCATATTCGTGAGGGATTTTGTCCGCCTTGAAAAATTTTCAGGGGGGATTTTGTCCGCCTTGTAAATTCAACGAGGGGGATTTTGTCCGCCTATGCGAAATTACACGGAAGGGATTTTGTCCGGGGGGGATTTTGTCCTACACTCTAGGGTTTCACGTTAACTCTAGATTTATTATATTATTTATTTAAAGCACACAGTAAACCATATTGGTTATAGCTTTACAAACAATGTTATAAAACATAAACATGTACAGAAAAAAACAAAAAACATAAAGACATGGGGATAACTAAATTGTTCAATACAACTAAAATATTTATGACGGGACTCCTTCTCTCAGTTCTAATGAAAGGAAGTAACAGTCTTAATTTCTTCAGTTGTAGTTGGGTTCAGAATTTGTGTAAGTTTTTCAGTTTTATTTATTTTATTAAAATCATTAATGTTGCAACAATTGTGCAAAAATACAGTTCGAATATTAGAATTAATTTTACACTCAAGTAAAAAGTGTGACTCATCGTCAAGGGTGTTGCATATCTCACATAGTCTTTATTATAAATACTTTACCAAGTTCTAAACTATTGCTCACTTTCCACAATAATAATAATAATAATAATAACAATAATCTTTATTTTAAGAGGGTATAACACAGTTAGTCTACAAACTAATCTTCCCTTAGGCCCTCAGACAGTGCATAGAAAAACTATAGAAAATACAGAAATAAACATAAAACTACAATACAGAAAATACAGAAATAAACATAAAACACATAAATACCAATGTCTATTATTAGTTTATGTTGATCATGACATTAAATCTTCACTCTGAAGATATTTTTTAACATTAATTTTAAATATATTGGTTGTCCTCGCATTTCGAATGGAAATTGGTAGTTTGTTCCACAAAATAGAACCAGAATATGCAAATGAATTTCTAAACAGTTCAGTTTTAATTTTAGGAATAATCATATCTCCATGCGTTGCATTTCTTAGTGAATATGGTTTATTTTCTGCTACGTAGTTAAATTTTTCTGTTAAATAATCTGGTGCTTCTCCATTGAGTGATTTATAAACTAACATATACTTATGATATTCTATTTTTGTATCAACTTTCATTATTCCTAACTGTTTAAATAATGGATTTGATGGACATGTGGGTTCCATATCTAGAATCAGTCGAACAGCTCTTTTCTGAAGTTTTAAAATTCTTTCTAGCCCATCTACCCCACAACCACTCCATATTATACAACAATAATCAATTAGTGGGAGAATATAGCCATTATAAAAAGTTTTCCTTGTCTCTATATTTAAATGTTTCTTAATCTTTGTCAGAAGATATAATCTAGAAGATATGACAGAGCATACATGATCAATTTGGGCTTTCCAACTCAGTGTGTCATCAATTTTAACACAAAGTAACTTTTCACAGGATGAAAATTCTAAGACTGCATCATTAACATATAATGTGGGATGTTGAACTGTTGTTCATCTCTGTTTTGTCTCATTTAACATACATTTACTCTTAGCAGTATTTATGAACATATAGTTATTGTAGCACCAATTTTCAATTCTTCTTAGATCATCTTATATCTCTTATTGTAAACTCATGATATATCTCCCAGATATGTGAATGGTTGTGTCATCAGCATATAAATCAAAATTAGTATTGTGTATATGCAGAGGGAGATCATTTATATATAAAACAAATAGTAGAGGGCCTAGTATGGCAACTTACCGTACGTTATCACTTCAACACAAAGAGCCAACACATTTTCTTGTACAGTATACTGCTGACAACAAACTACAAGTTTGAAATAGGATACAGATCAATGTAGAAGGAACTGTAAGTTGCTATTTATTTGATTTTATATGCTAATCATTGATCGTGTGGGTGTATCGTGGTCATTTAAAAAAATTGTATGTTAAAAGTGTTCGAAAACGGTGATAAATGAATTCAACGTTGCTTAGCTAACAGGTCACGATATGCCAGATTATTTTTAATTTTTAATGAGGTTTAACCCCACGTAAGCTATATCATGGCGTACTTGTACCATTAAGCAGTTTTTAGCTCACATAGGTAAGCTATTGCCATCACTTGGCGTCCTTCGTCGTCGTCCATCATCATCGTCGTCGTTAACTTTTATTTAAAAATCTTCTCCAAAACCACTGAAGGGATTGCTTTGAAACTTTGCACACATCATCAGTAAAATGTCCTCTACCAAGTTTGCACAAATCATGGCCTCAGACCAACCAACATGGCCGCCATGGCTAAAAATAGAACAGGGGGATCAAAATACAGTTTTTGTCTTATAGTTCAAAAAGTATAACAGATACAGGAAAACTGAAAGACATTCCTTCTTCAGCATCAAAAGTTCTACAAAAAACACTATTGGGTCAAAGTCATATGACGACTCCTTGTAGGAGTTGTTGCCCTTTAATTGTCGAAATTGATGATTTTTGCCATTTTTGCCTCAAAATCTTGAAAATTATTAGAACTAGAGAAAAAGTTAGCATTGTTTAATTGTTCTGCTCTATGAGAGCTACAAAAATGGCTTTAGTGTCAAGACTGTCTGATTAACCGTTTAAGAGTTATTCCCCTTGAACTGTTTTTTTTTAATCGGTTTATGATATTTAAAAATCTTCTCCTCTGAAACCACTGAAAGTACTGCTTTGAAACTTTGTTACACATTGTCCATCAAATGTCCTCAACCAAGTTTGCACAAACCATGGCTGCAGATTAACCAACATGGCTGGCTAAAAATAGAATGGGGTGGGTTGGGGGGGGGGGGTCAAAATACAGTTTTTGGCTTATAGTTCAAAAAGTATGACAGATACAGGAAAATCGAAAAGACATGCCTTCATCAGCATTGAAAGCTCTACAAAACACTTCATTGGGTCGAAGTTGTATGTTGACTCCTTTTAGGAGTTATTGCCCTTTAATTGTCGAAATTGATTATTTTTGCCATTTTTGCCTCAAAATCTTGAAAATTATTAGACCTAGAGAAAAAGTTAGCATTGCTTAATTGTTCTGCTCTATGAGGGCTACAAAAATGACTTTAGTTTAGGGTCAAGATTGTCTGATTAACCGTTTAGGAATTATTCTCCTTGAACGTTTTTTTTAATGAATTTTAATTGATTTTAAAAAAATCTTCTCTTTAACCAATGAAAGGACTGCTTTGAAACATTGCACACATCATCTTTAGGATGTCCTCTACCAAAATTGTGCAAATCATAACAGCTGACTACCTACATAGCTACGTTGGCTTAAAATAGAAAAGGGGAGGAGGGGGTGTCGAGAGAGTTTTTGGCTGATAGTTAAAAAAGTATAACAGGTACAGCAAATTTCAAGTGAATCTCCCTCCTAAACATCAAATGCTCCTCCTTAGTCAAAATTAATGACTTGCAGAAGTGTTGGGCAATTCCTTATAGGAAAGAAAGCTGGATAAAAAAGGGTTGTTTGGTTTCAGGTTCAGGTGAGCGATACAGGCTCCTGGGAACCTCTAGTTATGGTTTCTTCATGTTGTCAAGAAAATATATTAAGTACGTGTAATATGGAATCATAAAAAATTTATCGTTACATTATTGTAAAAACATCCAGAAATGTGTGTTGGGCAGCCTGTAAATTTGTTGGCTATATTGAGTGGTATAATACAGAATTTATTTGCTTGACTATGTCTTTATGTTGTCAAATTTTCAATACTAAGCATATATAACATGGCATAATAAAATAGTATATGCTTCTAGATAAAGTGAATAGTATCTATTTTTGTTTGCACTGATACATGACTGTGTAATATTTTGCTTATAGTAAATTTCTGTTTTTGTGTCCTTGTACATCTTGACTTGTTAATTTAGCTGAAATAAGGTCAAGGTAGTTGGTCTACTATTGATCACGTGGTCTGTCAACACTGAGATTGCGGGCTCGATTCTCACTGCAGGCAGGGTGTACTCGACTCCAATCTTAATCGACAAGGATTGCCAGTTTTTCTACTGCAGGTCGGGGGTTTTCTCCTGGTACTCTGGCTTCCTCCCCCAATAAAAACTGGATGCCATGATATAGATGAAAAATTACTGAAAGTGGTGTTAAACACTATCAAACAAACAAAACATAAACTCCTGATTGAGTCTTGACCTGGAAAAGAAAAGTAATTAAAGTCTAATTATGTCCACAAAATGTCATAATGTTAAGCAACACTCAAAAGTAAGTTTTACAATTTCACGTACAAAAAAAAAGGTTCTTTAAAATTGTTCTTTAGCCAAAAACTATGCATGTACATGTAAAAGTTGCATACGTATATGCTTGGGGTTGTTGTCCTGCATAAATCGGTGATTGGTACCATAGTTTTCAGTGATGAATGGCAAGGCTACTTCCTGCAGAATGTGTTCAACATAAAACTTTGAGTCAATTATGCCATCAAAAATTAGAATTGGTGTACACAAATAATTTATTTTGGTACAGCTGAACGGTACACTCATCAGTGAAAAGGGGCCTCGGTGGCCGAGTGGTCAAGGTAGTTCGTCTACTATTGATCACGTGGTCTGTCAACACTGGGATTGCGGGTTCGATTCTCACTGCAGGCAGGGTGTACTCGACTCCAATCTTAATTGACAAGGATTGCCAGTTTTCCTACCGCATGTCGGGGGTTCTCTCCGAGTACTCCGGCTTCCTCCCCCAATAAAAACTGGACGCCATGAAATAGCTGAAAAATTGCTGAAAGTGGCATTAAAACACCATTCAAACAAACATCAGTGAAAATGATGTGGTCAAATTGGTCATTGGTCCTGATCAGCAGGGTGCAGAAATCGACCCTCTATTGGGGTCTCATATTAACTGGTTATATCATGGTTTAGAGTTGATATATCCGGCTGCACTTATAACTTTCACATAACTTTTTGAGAATATGTACCTCCAAGTGCCGACAAAGTTGATCTGATCTCATTAACTGAAGTACATGGATTTTCAGTCAGTTCTTGTGCTATCAATGCCAGGTCGACTTTTGAAACAGTGGTCGCATTTCACCTAGGTTTCACCGTGTCAATATCGAAGTGACCTGTAATATATTTGTCTACGTGATATTTTATACTCTTGTAACTCAGATCTTGAGCTCTCTCCTCTAATCTCGTCCTTGTCTTTGGCATGCTGGGACTATCCTTGTATAAATGGATATCTCGAGCTTGGTGGAATGTCGGCATTGATGTTAACAGACAAAAAGTCGTACGATTGTTTGAAAAAGTGATTGAACGTTTGGTTTTTTATATCATTATTATTGCAAAAGGTTACAGCACCTTCATTTGTGTTCCACATTGCCAGCCTCTTAAATAAAATAATTATCAAAGTTACCAAACAGTATTGTTTTGTTTATATGTAGAAAAATGATATCTATACTTACCGTTGTCAATAATAATAATATCATACCGGCGATAAAACTTTTTACAGGTGACAAATTCACTAATTACTAATTACATCTTCAAAGCAATAAACCAAGAAACATTTTACCTTTTAACAAAACAAATGAACATTATACCGCTACAACATACTTTTAAAATTATTTACTGAAATGGTGTTACGAATTATAACGAGATGTAAACTTATAAAAGTTTTATTTTGCAGAAAACAACAAAACAACAGTCTAGTGTATTGGGAAACCGACCCCACCTTCACCTGCAATAGTTTCTGCTTCAATGACACCTCAGACCCCTACCCAACCAACAACAATTTCTCTGCTGAGATCACAGCATAACATGTTCAGAGCCCAGAGTCAGCAAATTCAGCAGTTTTTCCAAAGAATGGAGGAGCATGCTGCCACTTCTAATATCAGAATGGACAACTTTGGTAAAAGATTAGCCGCCGTAGAATCTGCTGTAAATCAAAATACAAACTGTCTGGATAGCACACCGACCTGCTATTCCACTCCCAAAAGACTTTGACGATGTTCCAGAGAAATACCAGATATGAACAGAGGATCTTCAGCAAATGCAGAAATCGTCAACAGGTGCTGGCAACTTTTACACAGAGTTAGTGCGCTGCCTTTTTCCAGGACTCTTTTGGGCAAGCCAGCATAGACTAAATTTCATTTATTTTGGCGGTGGGCAGAAGGACCAAACTTGATCCTGTGAGACGAGCGATAGTTATATATACGGTTGCGTTTTACCCAGATGTTGGACAAAGCTCTGTTTGGAAAGACAGAGGTTGTCTCGAAGATTAATGAGTATTTGAAGAAGAAAAGACTGGGCAGCAAGGACGAGAGCAATTGATGAGGATTATATCGTACAGCTACCAGATTACGTTGAAGACATCGAATTTATTTAATGCATTTATAACAATTTTTAGTAAATTATCATCTGTAAACACTTAAACAATGTTGTTTTATTGAGAGTAGAATTAAATGTTACAATGATATTAAAAGTGTGTTATTTAAGTTGTTAAATAAAATAATATCTATCAAACATGTAGGCTGAATATATTAAAAGCAAACTAAATTTCTAGTGTTTTTTTTTTGGCCAGTATTTCGTCACTCATTTAGCGGTTGTCCAAACCCTAATAATAAATTTTCTCCCTTTTAGCCTCATAAAGATAATTCTAATGCAGTTCTTGGTGTAACGTCAATTCTGATTGGATAACGTGAATAATTTCATGGCATCAATTCCACGATTGATGCCATCAGAATTTAACGCAAGCGCAGACGTTATTTCCGGCAAATAAAAAATTCCGATTTTAATCAGTAAATTTAGTTTTTATTGCCGTAGCATTAGAATGGAGATAACTGTATTGTATTTGAAGATTTGCCGGCATCAATTGGTGATTTGATGGTCGGAAATATCCGTTTACTGGCTCCGCTTACACGTCGCCAATAAACTCAATTTCCGACCATCAAATCACCAATTGATGCCGGCAAATCTTCAAATACAATACAGTTATCTTCTAATTCTAATGCAGTTCTTGATGTAACGTCAATTCTGATTGGATAACGTGAATAATTTCATGGCATCAATTCCACGATTGATGCCGTCAGATTTTACCGCAAGCGCAGACGTTATTTCCGGCAAATAAATAATTCCAATTTTAATCAGTTAATTTTGTTTTATATTGCCATAGCATTAGAATGGAGATAACTGTATTGTATTTGAAGATTTGCCGGCATCAATTGGTGATTTGATGGTCGGAAATATCCGTTTACTGGCTCCGCTTACACGTCGCCAGTAAACTCATTTTCCGACCATCAAATCACCAATTGATGCCGGCAAATCTTCAAATACAATACAGTTATCTCCAAAGTGACATCTTCCTATAATTCTACCTTCTGCCTTGGAACTGTATAGCATAACATAAAAATCCTTAAGTTAACTGCCCAATGAATTTGAAAAAGTGCCCATAGCTTTTTGTATACAAAGGGCACTTATACCATCAATGAAAAAAGCATCCCTATCTCTGCATGTGTCCAATTTGCATGAGTTTACTGTAATTGAACAATTACTTATATATACTGTAATTGAACAATTACTTATATATCTTATGTAGCTGTTTTTTCATCAGTTTTGTCAAAAACAATTTAATGCACATAAAATAACGTCATATTGAATTATATGCACATTAAACAATGTAAGCAATATATAAGGTATATTAGCATTTTTTGGAGTGGTCATTTTGTCCTATTTAAGTATACAAATATATACAGGTGGGTTATGACCAAAAAGGAAATTTGACAAAAACAATTTATTTTATCAATTTTAGGCCTTGTTTGGGATTTCTCAAGGGCAGCCTATCTCAGATGCCTTCATGAAAGTATTCAAAGGAATAGAAAACATGATACCAGGAACAATAGAATTTAAGATCCATCGACATCTTGAGTAAGGCAATAACCTCTGTCAGAAATCTTTGCTGACAGTTGTACATGTATATATGTATTTTAAATAAATTATTTGTAATTGATAAGGCTTGGACTTAAAATTCCATAATTTAACTATTAAGACTGGAGAAATCTGATAATTCAAGGGTACTTATGTTTTTTCTAATTTTAAAATTAAAGTAGTAAATTTGAGAAATAAAATAAACTTCTCCCCACCCTAATTTTATGGTCATGACTTGTATACACAGTATTGGAAGTTGTTTTGTTTATGACAATTGGTTATAAACCAATTAACAAATGAGAACCACATATTCACTAGTGCCGGGAAATGAACATGGAAGGAAAGGAAGTAAACTGCAAGGCCTTGATTTACATGGTACATGTATTAATTTAATATTAATTTCATACAAAAGAAATGGTATTTACTTATAAAAGGTTTTGTTAATTTTTATACCCCGCCACACAAAGTGGCGGGGTATTATGTGATACCCTTCGTATGGATGAGTGTCCATCCGTTTTTTGCCTCAGTGGTTTCCGATTGATAACTCAAAAACGTGTCAGCAGATTTTGTTTAAACTTTGCACAGCTGTTCAGTACTATAAAATGAAGATCAGTACTATAAAATGAAGATCAAGTGAGATTTCAGCTCATTCCAATATGTGGTTTTGACTTGGCCAATTCAAATTCAAATACCCTGCTCAACACAGTCTGGGGGATATAGTGGTCCTCATGTCCATCCTTCTGTCCGTTTGTCCATCCACATTTGGTTTCCAGATGATATTTTTAAAAGTTTACATCCGATTTGAATGAAACTTTGGAATATTGTTATAAATCATGTTGGTAAGAAGCCTATCGATTTTGGGGAAATCCATCAAATTTCAAGGTCGCAGTCCACGAAAAGCGTTTCAAATTTTTACAGAAAAGTAGTTTCTGGACAATAACTCAAAAAGTATGCATCCGATTTGAATGAAAATTTTGGTTATTGTTATATATCAGGTTGGTAAGAAGCCTATTGATTTTTTGGGAAAATCCATCAAATTTCAAGGTTGCAGTCTGCGAAAAACTTAAGAAATTTTTACAAAAATGTTGTTTCTGGACAATAACTCAAAAAGTTTGCATCTGATTTGAATGAAACTTTGGGATATTGTTATATATCGGGTTGGTAAGAAGCCTATCGATTTTGGGGGAATTCTGTCAAATTTCAAGGTCCCAGTCCACGAGAATTTTTACAACAGCAGGGGTATCAGTGATCTCTAGATCGACTTCGTCTAGTTGTTTGTGGTTTCTAGACGAACGCATCAAGAAATTTTGTTAAAACTTTGCACAGCTTTACAGTACTATCAAATAAAGATCAAGTTGAATATTCAACACAATCCCATTTTTAGATTTTGAGTTATGTCAATTTAAAATTATTTGTATAAGTCTAAGGTCAAGGTAAAAATTGTCTTCCGAGATAGACTGTTATCATGTTTAACTGTTCATATAGGCTGATTTGTAATCTGAATTATTAAAAAAAATTAAACGTGGCAGGGTATCATTTATTGTCCCAATAAATGTCCTATTTTTTCCATTATGGTTTAAAAAAAAAATATTATTCAAATACTGAAACTATTCCAGTACATCACATAATGTTGTGAAGCGGTGCATGCTAAATATTTAACTGTAAAACAGAACAGCTTATTTAAGTAACAACAACCTGAGTATCAAGTATTGTACAGATTTTTAAGACACATAATGTAATGAAATTGAAATGAACATTTTAGGTGGCAACAATATTTTATCGACAGAATGCATTTGAAAGTATTAGCAAGAATACGAACCATACTTCTATCAAAGGAAGAAATGATGAAGATAATAAGAGATCATGAACAAAGCATTCAAAAACTTAAAAAGGAACTTAAGACGGTATAAACTTTACATTATTTCATAACCTTTTACCCATATTAGTGTAACAATTTAACACACTGTTTACTGCAATAGCATGTGAAATGCATGGGTTCAAATTAGTGATAGTCCGAGCTCCAGGACCTTTCTGATTTGTGATTGAACTTGCAGTTTATTTTTTAGCTGAACCAGACAGACCTTCATGTTTAGCTCACCTGACCCTAATTGTCATCACTTTGCGTCCGTTGTCAGCGATGTCTGTGAACTTTTTACATTTTAATCTTCTCTGAAACCACTTGGACAATTTAAACCAAACTTGGCCAAAATGTTCATTGGATGGACCTTTACAAAGTTTTTGTTTTTTATTTGGATTGGAAAACTAATATGGCCGCTACCACAGGACTTAGTTTAACATAGGACCCTATAGGAAAAAAGTTAAAAAAGGCTTCTTCTCTGAAACCGGTTAACCAATCAAAACAAAACTTATTGGCAATATTGTTTGGATGGTCCTCTATAAAGTTTATGTTTTCTGTGGCAAAGGAAGTTCAAAATGGCCGCCACTGCAGGAATTAGTTTAACATAGGACCCTATGGGAAAAAGTTTTAAAAGGCTTCTTCTCTGAAACCGGTTAACTTATGGAAACAAAACTTACTAGCAATATTCTTTAAAAGTTTATGTTTTTTATACCAATAAGAAAATCAAAATGGCCCCACCGAATGACTTAGTTTAACATGGGTCCCTATGGGAAAATAATTTTAAAAAAATCTTCTCTGAAACTAGTTATAACAATGGAAACAAAACGTCATTCCCATCTACAATAGTTGTACTGTAAAGAAAAACAAGACATTATGAATTTGCAATTTGAGAAAATGATAAGAAAACAGATAGGTTAACAAAATGAAACCCCAAATGAAAACGGAAAAAAAGAACACAAAACATCAAATATTACACAATTTCTAGAAATATAGCATTCGCGCCTCATAGGGGCCTAGCACTTGCATTTAAATACGTCTGCTTGTATTATGGACCCTCAACAGTGTCCTTTTGATTTTTAACGGTTTCAAAAATGACATGCAATATTTCTGCCCTCCTTTCTCAACCACCAGCGCTACGTTTTTTGGGTTAATTCGACAAATCACAAAATTGTAATAGGATCATTACGGCACTAAAATTCGGCCTACACAAGAACCTGCAACTCATCACATACTGTACATCAGTGCATTGTAATTAAAATTGGAATTTCTAAATAAATGATGTGTAAATCGTATCTCCCCTGGCCACTGCAAAGTATTGAAAATTAGAAATAACACAGCACCAAACAGTTACCAGAAATGATAACGATATAAAATACAAAATATAGAAAACAATATAAAGTGACACTCCATTGGAAAATTGGTTTGAAACGTTGGCAACATAAATTTGAAATAATACAGCTCGTCAAAGTGCAAAATACAAAAAACACAAAATTTGACACCCCATATTATAATTAAGAGTAAAATACAAGATTCTCATTCTGACACAAATATTACATAAATGATTAAAAATGACTTGCCTTGTAACCTTACACAGGGTCAATGAAATAAATGTCAATTCATTACGCCACATTCCAGTTGGAATGATGTTGACGCTAAATAACGTAGCACATCGTTTTTCACAGATCACTTTGACAAAATAGTTCCTTTGAAATTGTTGTGAATAACAGATTGATTCTGTATTTTTTTTTCAAACTTTTGCATGGATTTCTTAAAGATATGTTCTCACTGTGGCATTCTCACGGTGATATCTCAGGTTTGCCCTGACGGGCTCACCTGAAATACACTGAGAAAGCCACCACCAAAAACAAATTGCCGTATATTCTGTATCACTCGGCCATTGTTTCATGTTTAATACAATAGCCGCAATTACAATATAATTGAGAAAAGTTAATAATGGACATCATGTTCTGTATATGTAGACTGACAGGTTTAGCAATTTTGACTTCTTTCTGATTATATTTGACTGTTTGTTTATAGTTTGTCTTTATCTATTGTTGTTTTCATGATGATAGATAAAAATAGTCATTCAAGGGCAAAACACTTCTGGTGTGCTGTTCGTTTTGATGTCACATATTTTCCTCTTTCTGATTTTCTAGATTTTACCTAAGATATGTGTTGACCTTTATGTTCTATTTTTAGTCAGTGACAATAATCACTCATACTAAGAATGATCTGGTCCACTTTTGTTTGACCTTTAGCTATGTTTTACACTTAATTCCACTAGATGTTGCTTCACTGTAAATATAGTAAAGGCTTTTAATGCAGATCTAAAGTATTAAATTACTAGTAACTTGTCCACTTTTGTTCATTCCATATGAGTAAATTCAATTTCTCAGCAGATAAACGTGTCACAGTATTGAAACGAAAAAAACTTTGAAAGTGCCATTAAAACATATTCAAACAAATTTCAAAGTATCTTTTTATCATTCATATAATAATTCATTTAGTTTTCTTTTAGGAAAGAGAACATATACAATTTATTGCAGCTGGTGAATGCAGACGTGTTGTTCAAAATATCTATGACCATCTTACAAATGAGACAACACGAGGAAAGATGTTTCCATGGTGTGACGAAGAACTTCCAGAGTTTGATGAAATAAACAAAATCGAAAGCTGCCTCCAAAAAATGATCCTTTATAATGTGAACAAACAGATAAGAAGTAAACTAAATGAAGGAGTCATTGCCTTGACTGAGTGTATAAAAAATTTGTTCAATAGAGCATTATCAAATATTAGCTATGGACTTAAGGAAATAGATAAAATTATATTAGGAGAATACGAATGTCTTTTGGGGGTAGAAAAGAATCATGCCAAAGAGATCCCTTTGGAAGACATTCTAGATGTTCTTGCATTAAACCCGAATAAGCCATTTTCAATGCTACTAGCAGTTCCTTTAAGTCTCTTAGGTGGTATATTCGTCGCTATTTCTGTGATACCATTGAGCATTTGGATAAATAGGAATAATAAGCATCGTGTAAACGAATACAAGTCCGACAAGTCAAAATATGCATACAAGATGGGTACAACATATTTAGAATCAATTACCATTCAAACCCTCCAAAAAGATATAGGTGATAAGCTGCTTGAAAATGTTGAATTACGAATAACAGAATACTTTGACAACGTTATACCAAACCGAATTGCTGCTGGGGAGGCTCTTATTCAAAACATGCGAAATGACTTGAAATGTCCAATGGACATTCGTGAACAATGTTACAACACTGAAAGTTGTATATTGCCAGTTTATGGACTCGTAGTTTTGGCACATATGGAGTTATTCACAGAAAACGTAATACAAAAAGAAGATGTGAAGGTCTCCCAACAGCATCCTTCTAATCATTGTGGAAAGTGTGAAATCCGATTAGATGGACATTGGTCTCAAGCAGATATGATCTATGGAAAGAGTAGCAGAAATTCCTATAAAGGACTTGTTGAGTTAGCCGAAATGTCTATGTTAAGGTATAGTTACTTTATTAAGTTTTAGATTTGCTTTGTTGATGTTAAAATTATCATGGGCTTTCAATCTGGATTAACTTTTTGTTATTTTGATAGCTTTTCTTGTTCTAACAAAGGATCATACATTTGAAAAATGTATCTTAGCACTGAGCATGAGTGTTTAAGATCAATCTTAAGTTGCATTCCTCTGGCGATTTTTCTCATCTAATGTGATGATTGTTGGCATTTAATATGCATTTATTATCTTCATTCGATAATTAGCTCAGTGTCAACCCGGACGATGTTACTTTTATCAGGGAGACCAATCTTGGGGTCACTCTCTAACAGTGGTGATAGTTGAGTAATCTTATAACTGTTATATCTTACAACCTTCATTATTAATCTTATAACCCCTCACTCAAAAACTTTCCTTTGAAAAAGATGACAGTTCTGCTTAAAACAGAACAGGGGGCCTCGGTGGCTGAGTGGTTAAGGTAGTTCGTCTACTATTGATCACGTGGTCTGTCAACACTGAGATTGCAGGTTCAAGCCTCACTGCGGGCAGGGTGCATTCGACTCCAATCTTTCTTGACAAGGATTTACAGTTTTTCTACCGAAGGTCGGGGGTTTTCTCCTGGTACTCAGGCTTCTTCCCCCAATAAAAACTGGACGCCATGAAATGGCTGAAAAATTGCTGAAAGTGGCATTAAACAACATTCAAACAAACAAACACAAACAATAAAACATAACATGCAACAAACAAATGTAAGCAGATTTAGAAACAATGGTTCACATTATGACATAAAAGACAACAAATAAAGTAAATGGATAGATAATAAGTTTTAACATGTTTAATTGTTATTTAGAATGTCACATTTAGTGAAATCCAATCGGTAAACTATTAAAGTAGTGTTTATGAAAATTATAATTGGAACGATTTCATGATCCTTGGTTCCCAATAACTATAGTCTTTTCATGTTGTGTATATAATCAAATATTTGCATCTGTGCAAAAATACATTTTTGTATATGAGAAAATGTTAATTGGGGTGTTTTATATTTCAGAAAATGCAGTCATCCCCATATAGTTGTGATCTATGGAATATCAATATTCGACAGATTTACTATATATATGGAAACGTGCAGTTACAATTTAGACAAAGCTGTCATTGTTGACAAACTTAATTGGAATAGATGTAAAAACTATTTGAAAGAAAGCCTTGATGGGCTGAACTATTTACATCACTGTGGACTTGCTCACAAAAACCTGAGATTAGAAAACATACAGGTTAGTGAAAAGAATTGTTGTACTTTAAAACAAAGCCTTCAAGGAAGAACATTTTCCATTCTGAAATTTAACGAACTAACCATTAATAATGAATAAGAATATTATTTTAATGAAAATAAGATTTGAAATTCCTTTTTCTACCATAAATCGGGTTATTTTGGTGTCGGGATATTTTCACGTTTTTCTCTCAAGAGCCATGTGTTTTATTTTGATGTTTTCAATTTTGGTGTTTCATCCAACTGATGTGTTAAATTTTGGCACCTTCGATAGCTGCTCTCATTAAATTGCAGTAGTTTAGTTTAGCAAGGTTACTATGTGTGTTTTATATATTATATATTGGTATATAATCTGCGGGGACGACGTCCATCAACTTAATCACTTCTACCCGTGATGCCTAAAATGTATTAATTAAATATTATTAGATTAAGTAATTACCACACATATCAGATAAAACAAATGTTCATTATTGTACATCTGTAAGTAATTAACGATCACTGATTTAAATTTTAAACCTTTTTGTATTATAGCAGTATATATTGATTGAATGGCGATGAAGGTGTTATTTTTATTATCAATTACAGAGTCTAATTAGTAAATGAAAAGCCGGACATAATAAATTGTGAATAGAAATTCTTACATTGTGTTTTCTTAACAATTTTATAAGGAAATGCACACAAATTGTTTATTACTGGTATTTTAAGCCATGTTGTCTAACGGTCCACTATTTTGGCGTGTAAAAAGTCTGGGCATGCTTTATTTTGGTGTGTTTAATTTTGTATCGTTCACCAAAAGCTCCAAATAAGCCAAAATAAAACTTCAACCAAAATAACCCAATTTACGGTAATAGAAGTTCTCATATGAATTCTAAATAGTTTTTTCATATAAAACATTTGACATACTGTACAGGCCCCACAAATTGTAATATCTCCACCCATTGCATTGAGAGTAGAGAGACAGTTTACTCAACTGTTACTTAACTCTTCTTGGTGGAGTCGTGGTTGAATGCTGATTACGTAATCACAGTGAATAGCCAGCCAAAAGGTGGAAAATAAAATCGGAAAAATTGGTATGCATGTAAAGTTGCTGTTTCTTCTCTCCAGAAAAATACATCATATATTTACTTCAATGTTGGCAAACATCAAGAATACAATATTGTCTATAGTGTCGTTTTCGTCAATAAATGAAAGTGAATATTGTAGTCACATGCTGACGTGTGAATACAAAAAACTCAATATCTTTTGTTATAAAATTAATCCTATATTTAAATTAATTGCGTAATACTACGTAGAATTTTACTGCCGTTATAATCCAATGTTAGTTTTGTGATTGGTCAGAATTTAGTCCTATTACTCTTAATGTAGCAAATCAAAAAATTCTAACTTCGATCTATTTATACAAAATTCAAACATGATATAGATCTCTTTTATGTCATTAAAGCTTCAGACATAATTTTAGTTTTATTAGTTAGCATTTCCGTTAACACACGTTTGTGGGTATTTTACGCATAAAAAACATTTTTAACCCCCAAAAATATTACCCAGAGGGTCATCATGACCGAGCAAATTATGTACCAAAAATTTTTTAATACGCGTATGATCCAGCAGCGTATGTTATTTACCGTAGACATACTTTTTGGAAAATGTAAAATCTGGTATCCTTTTTGTTGCCGTTTAAGGAAAACGATTATTTTCAACGGTAACCAGTTCCTTACTTCCGGAAATCCTCGGACTTTTATCTTCAACACTAATAATAGTTTTGTATACACATGGAACTATGCGCTTCCTAACTTTGATTACATTTTATTTGATTTAAGGCAACACTTTTGACACTTTTGTCAACCGGCGATGATAAAATTGATAAGTTTATTCCAAAATGAGCATGGCGAGAACGATTGTTTTTAAAGCAGGATCGGAGGAACGCAACATCGTGATCAAATACTACGAAGTGCAAACTTTTGCAATTGTCTGTTACAAAACCTTTCAGAAATCGGCTTTAGAACGACCTTGGTGTACTGATGATCATATACTTGACAAAAATATGTTATCCTGTTGTGGTTATTTTCAGCTGTTCAATACCTCTACCCTCTACAGACCTTGTGTAGTTTTCTTGAAGAAAACTAAACAGATAAAAATAAATAAGCATTCATATATTATCTTTGCTGTGTTTCCAGAGAAGTCACACAATTGCCTCCTTTTAAATTCTGGTTAGATAAAAATATACGAATCTATGATACTATCTAATTATTTTTTTCATAAACAATTATTGAAATCATTTGTATTAGGATATTTAAACACGAAACAAAACAACATTTTTTTCATATACCAGATATGCATGTATTATTTCAGAGGTATAAATAATTCATGCAGAAATTATATTACAATCTCTCTAAATGTAATTTAAGGCTGTGGTATATATTGTTTACTCTTGTTTGCAACATTGTTCGATACAAGTTTTTTGTCATCAAAACAGAATAATAAATATGACCCTTGAAAATTGTGTTTGACTCCCTAAACTCAGCTGCAGAGGGTCATCATGACCCCCAGATTTGAAAAGTTTAAAAAACACTGATTAGCTTTATTGAAGAAATGTCTTTTTTCGTCTTTGAAAATGCAATGGTGACCTAATTTTAGTAAAATCATGCTAATTTGCATATTTTATTCCATAATTAGTATCTGATAATTTACATATACGACACCTTCCCAAAATGCATCACACCATTTGGGGTTCTCAATGTTCTTCCTGTAGGAAACGTAATTGTCATGTATCAGTAATAATTGATCTTAAAAGCGAAACCGATAAAATAAGCACTCTAACACTTCCTGACCATTTTTGATTACGTACAAGTAATTAGTGGTACATAGGTAATGCTGTCATATTATAACCAAGTACATGTAGCTATAATTAGGTCTTTAATAAATTTGATCACTTAAAATCATGAACTATAGTTCAAAAGCAAAAAACACAAGCTGAATTTTCTTTGAACAGGGTCAAAACTGTCTGTTTTTGTCGAGTTGGGACGTATATATGGGAATCTGTCAGAGGCGGCGGCGTCAACACTTGGACATCTTGCTTCATATCTTTGTAAGCCTAAGCCCTATGTCCAACAAATTTCACCAGTGGTAGCTTATGATGAGTACTTGCCAGTCAGTCACCTGTCAGCTGACCTTGACCTTAATTTCACGGCCCAGCGACTACGTTAAAGTTTTTGGATTACGGCAGTTCCTCTAACCACGCATGGATTGGAAGGATGACAGTATTTGGTATATAGGTTACTGATGAATAGTACATGACTGTGTGGTATGTGTAACCTGACCTTGACCTCAATTTCATGGTCCAGTGACTACATTAAAGTTTTTGCATTAAGGCAGTTCCTCTGTAACTATGCATGGTATGATCACAATATTTGGTAAATAGGTTGCTGATGAATAGTACATGACTCACTCACTTTGTGGTAGGTGTCACCTGACCTTGACCTCAATATCATGGTCCAGCGACTACATTAAAGTTTTTGTATTAGGGCAGTTCCTATTTAACTATGCATGGTAGGGTGACAATATTTGGTATACAGGTTGCTGCTGAAGACTACATGACTGTCTGGCAGGTGTCACCTGACCTTGACCTCAATTTCACTGTCCAGCAACTGAGTTAAAGTTTTTGTATTGGGGCAGTTCCTCGGTACCCAAGCATGGTAGGATGACAATATTTGGTATACAGGTTGCTGCTGAAGAGTACATGACTGTCTGGCAGGTGTCACCTGACCTTGACCTAATTCACGGTCCAGTGACTACGTTAAAGTGTTTGGATTAGGTCAGTTTCTCTGTATCCATGCATTGTATATTTTAAGTGATAACAATTTAATGCTGTTTATATAATGCTTATGACGTAATTTATTTCCTTACTGGTGCAGAATTCAGGCGAGACATTTTTCTGTGTCCCTACTTGTGAATATTTAGGCGAGTCTTGCTGGATATTAATGTAGAATCTCGGTATCAAAATGCCTACGCAGCAACAGACATGCACAACTTCAAAAGAGTAAGACATGCCACTAATGCTGCTTCTTGGTAATTCATCTGTCTTTGCCGATGTATTTTTGTTGTTCGAATGCATTTTAAACACCCCATAACAATGAAGTAAAATAACCCTTGAATTCTTTTAATAGTTTTTTGTCACTTAAAACATTTGTAAATAACTTGATGTTCTCACTAGATAAAAAAATATAAATATGAGTGGTGGAATATATGAACAAATATACTTCATGCCATTTCCTTTATTATTATTAGCTCACCTGAACCAAATGGTCAGTGTGAGCTATTCTCATCACGTCCGTTATTGTTGTTGTCGTCGTCGGCCATAAACTTTTCACATTTCAATCTTCATCTCCAATACTACTTGGCCAATTGGAACCAAACTTGTCAGGAATGTTTATTGGGTGGTTCTTCACAGAGTTTTTAGTACTGATCAAATATGAAACATGGCTGACAATGCCATTAATCCAAAATCCAAGATGGCCACCATCACAGGACATAGTTTAACATAGGACTCTATGGGAAAACTTACAAACAACTTCTTCTCGGAAACAATGAAGCCAAATTATAAAGAAATGATGGTTGAATATTTATCTTATTATTTTGAGTTTTTCAAGCCAATTGCAAATTGAACATAGCTTCCAGCACCACTAATGGGTTCTGATTGGCTGAAATTAAAAAAATCTTCTTTATACAAATCACATGGCAGATTGATTTATAATATTGCGTAAATGTACTTTAGATTTTCCTCTACAAAGTATGAGTTTTTTGTGATGATCCAAAATCCAAGATGGCCACCACCGTGTAACACAGCTTAACGTTAAATAGGACCCTATGGGAAAACCATACAAACAGCTTCCTCTCCGAAACTGTTCCACACAATTAAACCAAATAATGAAGAAGTGAATCTTGGAAAGTAATCTTATTATTTTAGTTTTTCTAGCGGATAGGAAATTCAACATGGTTGCCAGAGCTGCAAATACGTTTTGATTGGGTGAAATTTCAAAATTCGTTTCCTCACAAAATGCTTGGCATGAAGGATATGTGATACTGTATGGTCCTCTACTAATTTCAAGTTTTTTGTTTCGATCCAAAATACAAGATTGCTTACACCATGGAATATCACTTAACATACTAACATATAAACAGCTTCTTCTCAGGAACTGTCCTACAAATTGCTGCTGAGTGAAAATTAAACATGGCAACATTCATAGAACCAGCATTTTCACATAAACTCTTTAGTATTTAATTACAAAATTTGCAAGAAAGTCTTGTCTCTTAAAAAGTTTTTTTGTAAGTCAGGTGAGCGACACAGGCTCTTAAGAGCCTCTAGTTTGAATTATATCCACTTTACAGGCATACCTTTTAATACACTACTTGCACAACTTGCAAATGCTGTTATACAATTTATACAAGCGGTAAATAAATTGTTCAAGAAGCAGACAAAATCCACAATTATTGGGACTTGCTTAGTTGAAAGAATTTTCTAGAAATGCAAAGAAACTGCCGAGTGCATGCATAATTATTTAGAAATATATAATTCAATATATTTCTGTAGAGCATTGTGCATTTGCAAACAATATTGTCTCAACTGTGTAAGGTAAAACCTTTGGCATGGACGGAAAAAAAAAGGAGCTACATTATTGTAGCTAGTGGGAAACTGTGTACTTCGTTAGTTTATAAATATATTGCCATTTGGAAGAATATATGGAAGTTGACAAGCATTTGACGGCACAAGTATTACATTCGTCATTTCTTCCTTTGTGTCAGTAGACGTTTAACAATATTCGCACATATTTTAAAGCCTAATAAGGAACACAAATAAAGGAAGTTGTAACTTCGTCATTCCAGTGAAGTGGGAAACCGTTTACCTTATTAGTTTAAAAATACATTAGGAAGAAATAAGTTGGCAAACATTTGACAGAACATTTTACATTTTTACATTGGTCAGTAGACATTTAACAACATTCCCACATATCTCAAAGCCTAAATTGATCTACTACATAAGAAAGAACAACAAAAGAAAAAAATAAGATAATTTTTTTGGCACCATGAATCGGTAACAGATAAGTAATGAATTGTCACTGACAACCTGAAATATAAATAAAATTAACTATGAAAGAATCATAAATTATAACAAACATTCTATTTACAATAAATATTTTTTTGCTGTTGTTGGAAATAGTATTCTACAGGAACTTTCTGTTCTAAGTTATGAAACTGATCTGATACAGGTTCTCAAAAGGTCATTTTAAACCGTGAAAGATCAGACTGACATGTACTAAAAAATTGATATTTGCTGATAGTGCACACATATTCCCAATTGTTTGCAGAGAGAATACATCAAGGAGTTATCGGCTCTCTACTCGATACCAGCTCTCCATAGACTTTTTGAAATCACGAGCTGCAGCATAGATTTCTGTGGAGAAGCTGCAATTTCCTTCACCATTATGTATGGAGAAATTAAAATTCATGGGGCATGTACAGTGTTGCATTTTTTGCTCACATGGACCAAAGGTCCATGTGAGCTTTTGCCATCACTTGTCTGTCCTAAACTTTTAAAAAAATCTTCTCCTCTGAAACCACTGGGTCAATTATTTTTAAACTTGGCCATAATCATCCTTAGGGTTCCTAGTTTCAAATTTGTATCCATGGTGTTGATCAACGGACAAAGATAGCCACTGTTACTAAAAATAGAACATGGGTGTCAACAGAGGTTTTTGATCATTATCTCAAAAATTGTAATAGTTGTAGAGAAAACCTTACTTCAAATTGATCAGCACATTAAGGTCTACAATAGTTGCTATTAGTGTGAAGTTGTGTATTGGCTTCCTGTAGGAGTTATTGCCCTTTAATGATGATTTTTGACAAAATTTTTGGTATTTGCAATATAACTTGAAAACTATAAGAGCTAGGGAGAAACTCTAAATGGCAAAAATGATCAGCAATTTAAGTCTTACAATTCACTTTATTGGTCTGAAATTGTCAGATGACTCCTTATATGAGTTATTGCCCTGAAATGGCAATTTTTTATGAAATTTTCAGTTTTTGTCCTGTAACTTAAAAACTATAACAGCTGGAGTAAATCTGTAAATGGCAACAATGATCAGCAATAAAAGCCCTACAATTCACTAGTGGTCTGAAATTGTCAGATGACTCCTTATAGGAGTTATTGCCCTTAAATGACAATTTTTTATGAAATTTTCGTTTTTGTCATGTTATTTAAAGACTGTAACATCTAGAGTGAAACTATAAATAGCAAAAATAATCAGCAATACAAGCCCTACAATTCACTGTATTGGTCTGAAATTGTCAGATGACTTCTTATAGGAGTTATTGCTCTTAAATGGCAATTTTTTATGAAATTTTCCGTTTTTGTCCTGTAACTAATAAACCTTAACAGATAGATTGAAACTATAATAGCAAAAATGATCAGCAATAAAAGTCCTACAATTCACTTAATTGGTCTGAAATTGTCAGATGACTCTTGATAAGAGTTATTGCTCTTAAATGGCAATTTTTAATGAAAACAGCTAGAATGAAAATTTAAATTGCACAAACATTCAGCAAAGCAAGGCCTATAAATCATTGCTTAGTCCAAAATTTCAAGATGACTCTTTATAGGTGTTATTGCCCTTTAATTACGAATATGGACAAATTATCAGTATTTGTGTTATAAATTAGTCTATAACACACCTAGAGTAAAACTATAAATTTTTAAATTACCTACAAGGCCTACAAATCATTTAATTTTCAGAAATTTTCTGATGGCACCTTATAGGAGTTATTGTACTTAACCAAAATTTTTGAAGAAATGTTTAGGTTTTTCACAGTAACTTAAAAGCTATAACAACTAGACTGAAACTTTAAATTGCAAAAATTTAAATATAGTCATTTGTGCTCCATGTGAGCGATTACAGGCTCCTGGTAGCCTCTAGTTTAGCCAAAGGATATACCAATTTATGTAAACATTCTATGTTTATATTTGCTTTTCCTCATTGTGATTTTTAATGTATATATATTGAATAACATTTAATATTTAATCTATGGGCATTTTCTTGTATTTAACTTAGATAAAGGAAAATAAAGCTAAGTTATCTGGATGTGGAATAGGCAAATGGGAAAGTTTAACAGGACCAATTGAAGGTATACCAATTATACCAGCACCAGAGGTACTTCAGAATGGTTACTGGGGATACGAAGCTGATATGTTTCAGTTTGGTGTTGTAGTGTGGGAGTGCTGGTATAAGAAACGGGCACTCTGGAAATATGACGAACCAGTAAACGCTACATACGAAGAATTGTATAGGGCCATTAGAGAGGGACAAATGCCACTGTTTCCAGAGCCGAAACCAAGGAAAGATTTCTTGTCAATGATTAATACTTGTTGGGATAAAAACCCAAATGCAAGACCATCGGCCAAAGGGTTTCAATACTATATTGGAATGTTAGAGGAGCTAGAAATATGTTAAGACAGATTAATACTATGTATAATGCTGTTTAAAAATTAATTATTCAATTTTCTACTAGCTACAATAATGTAGCTCCTTTTTTTTAATGGACAGAGCTACAAAGAGGTCCCATTAATCATAATGGAGCAAAAACACTTTTGGGATTTATACATATTTTCCGCTATTAAACTGATATCTTTGTTTAATTAATCTTTTTTCCTTTCTCTGCCATTCAGCTGACATTTCTACAATGTCTAATTAAATAATTTTTACACTTTTTAGCTCACCTGACCCGAAGGGTCATGTGAGCTATTGCCATCACTTGGCGTCCGTCGTCGTCGTCGTCATCAACTTTTCTTCAAAAATCTTCTCCTCCAAAACCACTGAAGGGATTGCTTTGAAACTTTGCACACATCATCAGTAAAATGTCCTCTACCAAGTTTGCCCAAATCATGGCCTCAGACCAACCAACATGGCCGCCAGGGGGGTCAAAATACAGTTTTTGTCTCGCCTGCGACGAAAGTCGCTGGAGGCGAGACATATGTATGGGAATCCGGCGGCGGCGGCGTAAACACTTGACATCTTGCTTCATATCTTTGTAAGCCCAAGCCCTGGGTCCATCAAATTTGGTCCAGAGGTAGCTTATGATGAGTACTTGCCAGTCAGTCACCTGTCACCTGACCTTGACCTCAATTTCACGGTCCAGCGACTACGTTAAAGTTTTTGGGTTACGACAGTTCCTCTGTAACTACGCATGGTAGGATGACAATATTTGGTGTATATGTTGCTGATGACTAGTACATGACTGTCTGGTAGGTGTCACCTGACCTTGACCTCAATTTCACGGTCCAGCGACTACGTTAAAGTTTTTGGGTTACGACAGTTCCTCTGTAACTACGCATGGTAGGATGACAATATTTGGTGTATAGATTGCTGATTACTAGTACATGACTGTCTGGTAGGTGTCACCTGACCTTGACCTCAATTTCACGGTCCAGCGACTACGTTAAAGTTTTTGGGTTACGACAGTTCCTCTGTAACTACGCATGGTAGGATGACAATATTTGGTGTATAGGTTGCTGATGACTAGTACATGACTGTCTGGTAGGTGTCACCTGACCTTGACCTCAATTTCACGGTCCAGCGACTACGTTAAAGTTTTTGGGTTACGACAGTTCCTCTGTAACCACGCATGGTAGGATGACAATATTTGATGTATAGGTTGCTGATGACTAGTACATGACTGTCTGGTAGGTGTCACCTGACCTTTACCTCAATTTCACGGTCCAGCGACTACATTAAAGTTTTTGGGTTAGGACAGTTCCTCTGTAACTGCACATGGTAGGATGACAATATTTGGTGTATAGGTTGCTGATGACTAGTACATGACTGTCTGGTAGGTGTCACCTGACCTTGACCTCAATTTCACGGTCCAGCGACTACGTTAAAGTTTTTGGGTTACGATAGTTCCTCTGTAACTACGAATGGTAGGAAGACAATATTTGGTATATAGGTTCCTGATGAATAGTACATGACTGTCTGGTAGGTTCCACCTGACCTTGACCTCAATTTCACGGTCCAGCGACTACGTTAAAGTTTTTGGGTTACGGCTGTTCCCCTGTAACTATGCAGGGTATGGTGACAATATTTTGTATACAGGCCGCTGCTGATATTTAATGCTATTTACGTAATGCTTATGACGAAATTTATTTTCGATACTGATGCGGAATGCAGGCGAGACGTTTTTCTGTGTCCACACTTGTTTGCTTATAGTTCAAAAAGTATAACAGATACAGGAAAACCGAACAGACCTTCCTTCTTCAGCATCTAAAGCTCTACAAAACACTCCATTGGGTCAAAGTTGTATGATGACTCCTTGTAGGTGTTATTGCCCTTTAATTGTCAAAATTGATGATTTTTGCCATTTGTGCCTCAAAATCTTGAAAATTATTAGAACTAGAGAAAAAGTTAGCATTGTTTAATTGTTCTGCTCTATGAGGGCTACAAAAATGACTTAAGGGTCAAGATTGTCTGATTAACCGTTTAAGAGTTATTTCCCTTGAACTGTTTTTTTTAATCGGTTTTAATTGATTTTTTTTAAATCTTCTCCTCTGAAACAACTGAAAGTACTGCTTTGAAACTTTGTACACATCCGTCAAATGTCCTCAACCAAGTTTGTTCCAAGCATGGCTGCAGATTAACCAACATGGCCACCATGGCTAAAAATAGGACGGAAAGGGGGGGGGTAAAATACAGTTTTTGGCTTATATTTAAAAAAGTGTAACAGATACAGGAAAACCGAAGAGACATGCCTTCATTTGCATCAAAAGCTCTACGAAACACTTCATTGGGTTGAAGTTGTATGATGACTCCTTATAGGAGTTATTGCCTTTTAATTGTCCAAATTGATTATTTTTGACATTTTTGCCTCAAAATCTTAAAAATTATTAGAACTAGAGAAAAAGTTAGCATTGCTTAATTGTTCTGCTCTATGAGGGCTACAAAAATGACTTTAGGGTCAAGATTGTCTGATGAACCGTTTAGGAATTATTCTCCTTGAACATTTTTTAAATCAATTTTACTTGATTTTAAAAAGTTTTCTCCTCTTTAACCAATGAAAGGACTGCTTTGAAACATTGCACACATCATCTTTAGGACGTCCTCTACCAAAATTGTGCAAATCTTGACACCTGACTACCTACATAGCTACGTTGGCCTTAAGTAGAAAAAATGAAAAAAGGGGGGGGGGGTGGGAGTCAAGAGAGTTTTCGACTGATAGTTAAAAAAGTATAACAGGTACAGCAAATTTGAAGTGAACCTCCCTTCTCCCTCTAAGCATCAAAAGCTCCTCCTTATAGGAGTTATTTCCCTTAAAAGGTCAAAATTAATGATTTTTGCAGAAGTGTTGGGCAATTCCTTACAGTAACGAAAAGCTGAAAAAAAAGGGTTGTTTGGTTTCAGGTTCAGGTGAGCGATACAGGCTCCTGGGAGCCTCTAGTTTGTAATCATGGCATTGTTGATAAAATTGAAATTGTGGAGTGTAGAATTGTATCGGTAAAAATTTGATCCCAGCTTAAATGCAATAAATCCGGAAAACTTGATCTGGATGAAAATGTTTTACCTAATCGATTCAGAAGTTATGCACTTCTGGAATTCAAATTTTGACAACAATGCCATGATGACGATTAAAGTGTAAAACTACAGTTCTGTAACGAATAAGGTGTTGTAGAAATGTCATTTAAACTTCAAAGACATTAAAAAGTATGTAGCAATTAAGATAAACAGTTTAATAGCTGATTATATATGCATAAAACCCCCCGGTGTGAATCACTCCCGGCTTGCTCAATTTCGAGTAATGAGACCTCTTTGTCCATTAAAAAAGGAGCTACATCATTGTAGCTAGTTCTCTACGTTTGGTAAACAAAAGTTATCTCCCATTTTGCAGAGTTATCTGTTCTTTAAAGGAGTTACTGTAGTGGGTAAAAAGTAGTTTTTCTGCAATATTTTTTATTCACATAAAGCAGATACTCTGATAAAATTTATTATGATATTCAAGCTAATTCTTAAGTGTATTTTAGTTCCATGTGACCAATCAGCCGCACATAGTTATGTAAAAAAAATAAAAACATATTTTTCCATATCTTTTCAATACCAGATACCTGCTGTTATGAAAGACAACTCTTGCAAATGAGAAGTAACTCTGTATTCTGAAAATAGGGAATAATTACTTTAAACTTGGCCCAACTTATTATTTGTTATTCACGTTCATATCGTAGATATACAGATTTAAACATCTGAAGTGTACAAGGGTACTGAAGGCGTTAAAATCTCCATATCTACGGATATGAATTTGTATAACGAATTTATCCCTGGTTTTAGTTCGTAATGATGCCTTTTTTGTTACTTTGTCAGTGCAATGGCGTCCAATTTGCTGATTCTTAGTTTGCCGATTTGCTTTATTTAACCAAATACGAACAGTCAACAAGGTATATACAAGAATTTTATCCAGAATTATGTGTGTTGAAGAAAATTGTGTACATTAATTATATTAATTAAAATAATTCAATTAATTTAATTGACATAAAAAGTGAAATAAAAAGAATTTAAATGGTTACTTTAAATAATCAGCGTGTGACGTCATTTGTTTCAAAATCAATATGAGAAGCCGATAATTTTCAATTGAGAAAAATAAAGTGAATTTAATTCACTTAACTTTACCAACAGTTATGGATGCTTAGGAAAAAATTAAGCAAATTAACCACAAATACTTTTAGTGATCTTTCTCAATTATAAATTATTAGCTTGGGCTGTTATTGATTGAGAAAACTAATTTTTATAATAAAGAAAATTTCAAAAATAATTGCTATTAAGTGACAGAACTTTGCCAACCAATTTCACAGCTTTCCCATCAATATTATGGAGAATGAATACATAATCCTGCAATCATTCATGTATACACCTTGTAGATTGTTCAAATATCAGTAAATCGGCAAACTGGGAATCGGCAAATTGGACGCGACAATCTGGGAATCGGCAAAATGGGATTCGGCAAACTGGTACTAAACCGGTGTAGGGTACTACCTTTGGATTCAAACAGCTGTTTAAAGAATAAATTTGTCGCCGAATGTATATAAATATTGGTTTTGTAAAGACGTGTTACTGACCAATTCCAGGAATAATACTGATACAGGGATAATGTATTGTATAAAAAAAAATAAAGTAACCAAAATGATTACTTTGAACATGGTTTAAATGTCATTGCATGTACCACCGCCAGATACATGTTGAATTTTGTCTGCTCTATATATGTATGTATATTTGTCTTTTAAACATTGGAAGTTAGTGTCTGTAAATTTAACAGTGAAGGAATTTATTTACTTTACTATGCAAAAACATGTTTTAAATGCCTCGTATATTTTGTCTATATCTACAACTACTATAAGAGTGCTATACATATATATAAATGTCTGTTGTCATATGTCACACTGTATCTTGAGAATGCCTTCACAGATTTTCTGCAAACTGCACAAAGTTGTTAATTATGTTATCTTCGTGGTATGTATACATTTGGTAAATTTCTTATTTATCGTTATAGAGTTATAGGACTTTGTTCGTGAAACATTTTTTTTTGTTTTCAGACTGTAACTCAAAAATGCTTTCACGAATTAGCTTGAAAGTTAAGGGAATGGTTTATATTGATAGATACGAGCTTCCATTAGTTTTTGGTAACGTTTGGATGTATCGTTAGAGAGCTTTAGGACTTTGTTCGTGAAAATAGGTGGGATTTTTTTTCAGACTATTACTCGAAAACACTCATCATATTTAAGTTACGTTTGGGGAATTGTTTATTTGAAAGTTGTAGGCTTCCTTTTAATTTTGATAACATTCTGATTTTTTTATCTAGTATAGGTCTTCATAAGAATGAAAGGAAAGGTGTTTTAGTTGTCGGTGTCTAAATAAGCTTTAAAGGGAAGCAGGGCACCATTTGCCACTTATTGTGAAAATTTCAAAATAGATAGAACATTTTATGGTAAATTTAATAATAATTTCTTTCATTATTAACATTTATTTTCCATAAAATTTAAAATAATAATGAAAGTTTTATACCTATACAAACTTGCCTACCCTTACGGTTTTGGCGTAAGGCTCCCGATTTTTAAGGCTATATTACACCATTACGATTTTTACTATATTCCTTACGATTTTTCAAAAATCCGGATTTTTGTCATTTCCGTTCCGTCATTTTTAGTTTGACTCTGTGTATTATCTTTACATTGCCATTTCCGCTTCCTGTTATATCAAACAAATATGTTTACTTACCTGTCGATGTTGTGTTTTTTGAAATTTTGTGTTTAAATTGAAGCTTCAGGGACAAGTTTAAAATAAACATCTTTAAACCAGAAGTCAATCCATTGAATCAATTTTGTTGAAATTTCCGTGCATTGTTGATATTCATAGATGTGATTATGTCTCATCAATTCAGATAGAATTATTCATTAAGTTTATAGTTCTTGTCCTTATTTCTTCTGACAGGTATATCATGTGCTCATCTGTTTACTTTTACTTGTATTGTTATATTAAATTGAAACCTTTTGATTAGCACTCCATCAAAAAATACAGCTTGAAATTTCATTTCTTGTATTAGTTCTTAAACTTGTTTGTTTCTTTATTTATTTATAATACTGATTTATTTTTCATTTGTTTATTTATTTTTCGCACAATAATATATATCAGAATTACAAGACTTTTGTGTTATAATCAGTTTGTTATATTTACAATCATACAATTTCTTACGATTGTTCCTCTTTTATTTCACGGTGGATGAGTGGTTAAGGTCGATTGTCTACTATTTATCACTTGGTCTGTCAACACCGAGATCATTGTGAATTCGAGTGTCAATGCAGGCTGGGCAAGCTCAACTCCAGTCTTAATTAATAAGGATGGAGAGTTTTCCTACCGAAGGTGTAGGGTTTTCTCCGGGTGCTCTGGATTCCATCCCCAATAAAAAAAAGACGCCATGATATAGCTGAAAAAAGTAGCATTAAACAGCATTCAAACAAACAAGTAAGTAGCACTATTAACAATGTTACAATCAATATATATACAAAACAAGCAATTTTAAAATAAATAAAACGACCGGTAATTCTACTTGAATAGTTGTAGACCATTGATGTATCTGGTCTACAGTCCTATACTTTTTCGTTTATTCCCTTCGGAAATGTTCCCAATGTTTTGATCCAAAAACTTTCTCTTTTCTCTCTTTGTATGTCCACCTTGGTTAATGGTCTAAAAAGATTCTATAAAAAAACTTGACTGATCAAACAGATAAATTTCCAAAAATAATCAGCAAGACCCCAACTTCCATGCACAAAAAGGGTCACATTGATACAGACACTGGAATATCTACAACCTGAAAATTCTAGAGCTGGTCGGTTTTATCTCCTGCCTAAAATCCATAAGGAGAATAACCCGGTTTCTGATAACGGACATCCTACATAGAAAATACCACTTAAGACCACACGTGGAAACTTTACCATCTTGCATAAAAGACACAACCGAGTACCTCCTTAAAATGGAATCAATGAATCCCCTTCCACCGGACGCAATCCTCGTCTCCATGGATGTTACATCATTGTACACTAATATACCACACAACGACGGTATATCAGCATGCAAGGAAGTCTGGGAACAACGCCACATCAAAGATCCTCCCATTGAGTGTCTCATTCAACAACTCAAACTTGTATTGAAACTTTACGTTTAACATGTTTAAAGTGGAACACTATTTACAAATTAACGGAACAGCAATGGGAACTAAAATGGCACCATTCTATGCTAACATCTTTATGGGAAAACTCGAGAAACAACTTCAAAACTCTTATCTTCACCATCCACTCTCATGGTTTAGGTTCATTGATAATTTTGACATGCAATAGATTGAAAGCGAGGAAAACCTCTTTGACAATGATAACAGTATACATCCATCTATCAAATTCACACATGACATGTCCAGATCTAAAATCTTTTTCTTAGACACCACTACCACCGTAATAGATGGAATTATGTCAACCGATCTGTACTGTAAATCCGCAAATACACATCAGTACCTCTCACCAAACAGCTGCCATCCTAGACATTTCTGCAAAAGTATTCCTTTCAGTCATGCTCTTCGAGTTAAACGCATCTGTTCTACGGAAGCTAAAACTAACCAGCGTCTTGGAGAGTTTCGATGCCATCTAAAGCAGAGGGGATACAATAACAAGAACATATTAATAGGTCTTAAAAAGCCAACAACATCAGTAGGGACCAGCTTCTGCAGTACAAAGTACCATTGACGGCAATAGAAACTAACCTGTCGAGAGGTCTTAATTTCTCTGCCCTACTAACAACAAAATAAATGAAGTTGAACTTGGAAACGACCTCAACAAGTTTGCAATGGCACACAATATTAAGGAACACTTGAAATCTAAAGACGAAGACGAGGACTGTAACACTGGTATCGATGAATCCAAGAACAATGAAGATGAATCATCCATACCTAGATTTAAGAAAAAGAGTACCTGGATTAATAAACCAAGCAACAAATCCTACTCTCGAGTCTTACGTCGACCAGGTAAAGTCGGACGTGACAAGTATTGCAAAAAAATACAACCCTTCCTTTAACAACTTGTCAAAAGAAAAAAAGGAATTCTTTGAACCAACTAAAAGAAAGAGATGACATCAGCAAACCAGCAGACAAAGGGAGTGCAGTAGTAGTAATGGACAAATCTGATTACATTAGAGAAGACAACTGACTGACGAAAGATTCTATAAAAACTTGACTCTGATCCAACGGATAAATTTGCAAAAGTAATCAGTAAGACCCTAACACCCATGCACAAAAAGGGTCACATTGATACAGACACTCTGGAATATCTATAACCCCGCAAAATTTCAGAGCTGTTCGGTTTTATCTCCTGCCTAAAATCCACAAGGAAAATAACCTGGTAGACCAATAGTTTCGGATAACGGACATCCTACAGAGACCACGCTAACAGTATACATCCATCTATCAAATTCCCACATGACTTGTCCAGATCTAAAATCTCATTCTTAGATACCACTACCACCGTAATACATGGAATTATGTCAAACGATCTGTACTGTAAATCCACAAATAAACATCAGTGCATCTCACCAAACAGATGCCATCCTAAACATTGCTGCAAAAGTATTCCTTTCAGCCATGCTCTGCGAGTTGAACGCACCTATTCTACGGAAGCTAAAACTGACCACCGTCTTGGAGAGCTTCGATGCCATCTAAAGCAGAGGGGATGCAATAACAAGAACATTTCAATAGGTTTTAAAAAAGCCAACAACATAAGTAGGGACCAGCTTCAGCATTACAGAGAAAAGTCCCGTTTGTCCTAACATAACATCCAGCTTTTAAAGACATCGCACGCGAACGCAAGACAACACTGAAAAACATCATGGACTTTCAAAAATATTACCAGAACCTCCTGCCATGGCCTTTAGAAAACCAAACAGTTTAAATGATCTGTTAGGCAGAGCAGAAATGCCATACGTAGCCGCCAATCGGGGCAATGTTGCATCAGTGATGACGGTCGTTGTTTGACATGTGATCACAACCAATACTTCACCAGCACATTAAATGACAAACAATTTGACATCCATGTCAATTTGAATTTCTAAAGTGAGAACATCATATACCTGTTACAGTGTGGTATATGTAATCTTCAGGATGTTGGTGTGTCTGCGCAAAGAATGGGCACAGAAACGACACGAGATGCAAACCAAACGTACCCCTTAAAAGGCATCTGCGTACGCACGGCACTGCAATAACTGAAATTTTCAATAAACTCAGGGCGACTCTAATAGACCATAACCCAAGGGCGAAAGACAAAAAGAGAAAAGAGAAAGAAATTTTTTGAATTAATACATTTATAAATATAATTTCCGAGAGGAACAAGCGAAAAAGTATAGGCCTGTATACCAGATATAGCCATGGTCTACATATATTCATGTATAATTACGGGTCGTGTTATTAATTTTAAAATTGTTTGTTTTGTATATATATTGATTGTAACCTTATTAATAGTGTTACTTACTTATACACCTGTGCATACGTGTAATAGAACCAACAAAAAATCGTTCGTTAATTATAATTAATAGTATATATCATGTACGTATCATGACAAAAACTTTTTATTTGGTATTGTCATTTGTTGTAAAACCACTGAAGCATGTCGTCAGGCGAATATTTGTGCAATATTTAAAGTGTAAATATAAGTGTATATATATGATTATGCAACGATACAAATGACGGTGTTTTTGTCAAGATTATAGACACAGACTAAACCAACGAATGACCTTAGTAAGTGAGTGTCAATATAAATAAATAACGTCAACAAGTCATAAAATATTGATCTTGAAATCTCTCACTCCAACTGAACTCAAAACTTCTACACATTGCCTTTACCATCCGCTACCCGTGGATGAGGTTTCACTTGGCTTTGTTCAAATATTTCAATCAAATGTTATCAAAATTACCACGGTGGCAAATTCATTACGCCAGACGCGCTTTTCGTCTATTATAGACTCATCAGTGGCGTTTAGCTCTAAATGATTAAGGTATTTTTCATTGGGAGATGGAATAATATAAGTCCACTGGGATCGTGTAAATACACAATACAGGTAGTTCAAAATATTATATAAAGGGTCTAAAGAAAACTATCAACCAGTACACTTATTAAATATCGGATCGACAAACATGACGATATTATTTTACCTTAAGTTAGCTTTAGATTTAACATAAGGAGCATTGATATATTAAGCTAATTTACAACTATCCAATGATATATTTTTCAATATATTTTGGAATGGTAAAAATGAGACCCTTTTTGGGTCGCACATCCGTATTACCATATATACATATATATACACACTAAGTTACCCCCGTGCAGTTTTCAAACAATTTTATATCAAAACGAAAGTTGCTGAAATCACAATTTAATCTACCACTCATGATGGTAAACATATATACAGTATACAAATCAATGAGATAAATGTACTATGTTCTCGACCTAATTTCACGCGCACGTCCAGAATAATGTACACGTGCAATGTATCCATGACGTCGAAAAGTATGTATTTTAATACACAATGAAACATAGAATACTTTTGCATAGTCAGGCTAAAAACGATAATACATTAAATTAAAGCGTTTATATAACCTTCACTAATATTAAGAAATACAGACCTTAAAACACAATATATGAATTGATTAAAAATTTCTCGAATAATAAACATTCAATAAATTATAAGGGATTTCATCAATAAATACATTTTTTCCATCTGTATAAATAAGGTTTTCGTCAAAAATCAATCTTGGTAAAACTGCATCAGTAACTCTAATTGACAAATGATTCTTGATAAGATATCTTGAAAGCCTTGAGGATATATTACATGGACTCTTTATCTTAAGAACATTCCGATTAGTATTTTTAATTACGTTACTACTCAATAAGCTCAAAAGGTGCAAATTAAAAACACCTGTTAAATATTCTTATCATTTTTAAGCACCAGAACATATTCAATAGTCATTTATAATATTCTTTATCTAACAATTACATGTAAGTATGTCATATATAGACATCACATTTAATCTATTAGATGACACGTCTTGTATGAGATAAGTGCTTATTAGGAGATGTATTTTTTATATAATTGCTACAGTATGGAATGCGGGTAAATCCCTTTGACATCATCGTAAATAAATGCGAAATCTAGGGTGGAATATCTTACTCGTTCCACATTTTTAAATGAAAATTCGCAGTACATGAGAAACTTTTAATAATTCCAAGTATTTTTTAAAGAATAAACATGGCATCTTGACTAAAAGTTTGAGTGAAAGTTGTGATGTGTCATAACACCATCTTTGATGTGTAGAACGTTTTCATTCTTATAACTTTATTTCTTGTTTCAGTGTGTACATGTACAATCGAAAACAGATGGATTTACTGATGTAGTCTTATAAAAAAGAGGAAATGTCAGATAAACGTATGTAGGTACTAAAAGAAATGCTAAATTCTAATATGACGTGCTTTTTTTAAAGGCTTTGAGACCACAACTGTGGTAAAAAATGATTTATATATGAGCAACACGCACTGAGGAGGGCGTGTTTTAAAGGGCTGTCCCAATTACAAAACTTTAACTCCCACCGGAAAGCTATTGCGTATGACGTTATTAATCTTATAAATAGCGACACGCGCTATAATTATCCGTTGCAATATATTGTGTGTTACATTAACGGAACAGCCATTTTATGGTGGAAATGATGTTATCTATAGGTACGAAAATATTATAAATGTACCGTAATTGTCTTATTAGAATAGAAATAATTCACGGAGGCTGTGGTTTATCATTGTTTTACAACGGGGTGACCATTTATGTCGTTATTTTTATAGTACGACAAAGATAGTCACCCCGTTGTAAAACAATGATAAACCACAGCCTGCGTGAATTATTTCTTAATTAAGCACCTGTGCCAACACAATTTGTATAATGTGTATTAAGCAAACATGCAGTTCATAACTTTCAATAAATTCATTACTTTCATAATAACATCATATCATGTCCTTTCGAAATTAAATTTATTATGACCTACAATTAAAAATCTTTAGTTTTACTTTCTTCTAAAATTCATTTATATTACCACTTTTTTGAGGTGAAGCTGCTTCTGTGGTTTCTTTAATTTACATATATTAACGTAAGCTACTGAGTAAATTGTGGGTTGTTAATTGAAAGGACACCATCAATATATCTATACGTACAATCAAAGGACCAGCAACTGCTTCAGTTTCATACGAATATAGGAGCAAATCTGCAAGTATTGGGGCAAAGTGGTTTGTACCCATCGGAATTCCGATTTTCTGCTAAAACCGACATCCTTCAAAAGTTACAAATAATTTGGCGATCAAAAATCTAGCATACCATAAACCTTTTTCTTCCTGTAGCATAATTTACCTTTTTATTCTTCATTAGAAAAATACGTAATGTTGTAACCTAAAACTACATATTTTTAGGTATATATGGACGGGATTTAAGTTTATCGTGAGTCAACGTGGTATATAAAGAGTTGAAAAATCAAAGGTTCTAACAGATGCAATGTTATATATCGATCTTGATTTTAAATTGTTAAAACATTCTTTTGAATTTGCAAGACGAGCATAATTTTACGAGTAAGGGGGCTTGATTGTCAACGCTTGATTCACTTTTTATTAAATGACTAAATATCTAAACAACTACATAAATCATAATCAAAAGATAAATTAAACACATAAAACACATATGAATACATAGTAAACATTAAACACATTTGATCACAATAAGAAATACCTATTTACAAGAACAATATGTATCTTCAATCCAATCTGTGACAAAAACCGTCAAAGATGAGGGGTAAAAGGGAGGGTGGGTAAGTTTTTCTTGTAAAATAAAATTTTGAATGCACACAACTGATGTGATGCTGACTGCTGTGCAGATACAATCTAAAGCCAGAATGAACTGGTTTCCCATGTATGCGCCAAACTATCCCCAATTCCCTTTGATGTACTAAGGGAACTACTTCAAACGAATATTACATAATATTATATCTACTTAGTTCAAAAGGAATTAATTATGATGTGCCATAAAAATATTTATTAAAATAAAAAGCCTTTATGGCCCCCATCATATAAACACGAATTGTTTAGTGTTGTGCTCAGTTTGACGGTTTACTTGTTTAGTCAGAACTAACACAAATTTTGAATTGAAAAGGTCATTTATTATTAAATGACTAAATATCTAAACAACTACATAAATCATAATCAAAAGATAAATTAAACACATAAAACACATATGAATACATAGTAAACATTAAACACATTTGATCACAATAAGAAATACCTATTTACAAGAACAATATGTATCTTCAATCCAATCTGTGACAAAAAACGTCAAAGATGAGGGGTAAAATCGCCACCATATTGTGGATTGAGCTATATGAGTTCTAAATATATTGCGAAAGTAACAATATCCCCCATCCACAACACTAATATTTGTTACAAGTTTGTACAAAATATTATAACCAAGTCTGTGAAATAATAGCTTTAAAAATTGGTCTATCATGTCACCATGGTGTTTACAGTACAGAGACCCCTGTTCCCATGTACTTGATAAAAGTAAACACTTGTTACCGTAATAATACTCATATACATTGTTACCGTAATAATACACATATACATTGTTCCAAAGTACAGAAGCCCATGTCTCCTATACTTAACTCCATTATACAGTCATGACAGTCAATGATACAATATGTACAGTGAGAAAACAACACAAAAATGGATGAAAGCCTACATATACATGAATATGAATAAGACCAATATAGTACAACAATTGAAAAGAAGAACACACTGGCTGACTGCAGACTCCATACTAGATAGAAATTCACATTGACACAGAGGCCCTTGTCCCCATGTGTTGTCAAACAGCAATATCCTTGGGGTAGTTATGTCAGGAGACAACAATGAGGCCCTTATCCCCAAGTGTTTCTTCAAGACTCAATAGTGGAATTCTAATGTATTTTTTAAATGCTTTGCTATTCCACCGGCCATTTGTTGAATTTGTTCCTTTGAAAACCCTTTTGACCAGGCGGTTGTTGCTGCACCAATTCTAAAACTATGTGCTTTATAGTTTTTGATATTTAAACCAGTAAATTTTAAGGATTGTTGCAGCTGAATGTTGAAAAAATTTCGTGTAATAGGGGTATTATCCATAAAGGTGAAAAGTGGTTGATCTTTGGTATTCTCCCTACCCCTTAGTTGCAGGTAAGTCCATAAAGAATGAACAGGACACAGCGTCTTGTTAAGCCTGTTACTAGGAAGAAACAGTGTAGGTATATGTTTGCCTGAACTATGTTTAAATTTGGATTTTGGATTTCCAAGCCTTCGCTGTCCTCCTTTACAAATTTAACGTTGCTTACACTAGAACTGTTACCCAGAGGAGGGGTCAAACCTGTTATTTCCCCAACACGTAGAAATGCATGAAATGCAAGCAAGTACATCGCACGGAGTAAAATTTGTAAAAAGCGTGAAGAGCATGTATTAGTTAGGGATTGACATACATTTTTTAATATAGAAGGAGTGATAGGCAGCCTCTTATCCTTACCCGCCTTTACTTTGTTATAGCCTCGTAGAGCTTTATTGATAATAAAATGGTCAGTTAGGTCCTGATACCCACCCAATTGCAACAAAAAGCTGATAGCAGACACATAAGTTGTAACTGTTGAAGCTGCTAAATTTTTTTGCTAAATATCGGATCGACAAACATGACGATATTATTTTACCTTAAGTTAGCTTTAGATGAGAATAAGGAGCATTGATATATTAAGCTAATTTACAACTATCCAATGATATATTTTTCAATATATTTTGGAATGGTAAAAATGAGACCCTTTTTGGGTCGCACATTCGTATTACCATATATACATATATATCAAAACGAAAGTTGCTGAAATCACAATTTAATCTACCACTCATGATGGTAAACATATATACAGTATACAAATCAATGAGATAAATGTACTATGTTCTCGACCTAATTTCACGCGCACGTCCAGAATAATGTACACGTGCAATGTATCCATGACGTCGAAAAGTTTGTTTTTTTATACACAATGAAACATAGAATACTTTTGCATGGTCACGCTAAAAACGATAATACATTAAATTAAAGCGTTTATATAACCTTCACTAATATTAAGAAATACAGACCTTAAAACACAATATATGAATTGATTAAAAATTGTTCGAACAATAAACATTCAATAAATTATAAGGGATTTCATCAATAAATACATTTTTTCATCTGTATAAATAAGGTTTTCGTCAAAAATCAATCTTGGTAAAACTGCATCAGTAACTATAATTGACAAATGATTCTTTATAAGATATCTTGAAAGCCTTATATATAAACGTATGTAGGTACTAAAAGAAATGCTAAATTCTAATATGACGTGCTTTTTTTAAAGGCTTTGAGACCACAACTGTGGTAAAAAATGATTTATATATGAGGAGGGCGTGTTTTAAAGGGCTGTTTCAATTACAAAACTTAAACTCCCACCGGAAAGCTATTGCGTATGACGTTATTAATCTTATAAATAGCGACACGCGCTGTAATTATCCGTTGCAATATATTGTGTGCTACATTGACGGAACAGCCATTTTATGGTGGAAATGATATTATCTATAGGTACGAAAATATTATAAATGTACCGTAATTGTCTTATTAGAATAGAAATAATTCATGGAGGCTGTGGTTTATTATTGTTTTACAACGGGGTGTCCTGTCCATTTATGTCGCTATTTTTATAATACGACATAGAGAGTAACCCGTTGTAAAACAATGATAAACCACAGCTTGCGTGAATTATTTCTTAATTAAGCACCTGTGCCAACACAATTTGTATAATGTGTATTAAGCAAACATGCAGTTCATAACTTTCAATAAATTCATTACTTTCATAATAACATCATATCATGTCCTTTCGAAATTAAATTTATTATGACCTACAATTTAAAATCTTTAGTTTTACTTTCTTCTAAAATTCATTTATATTACCACTTTTTTGAGGTGAAGCTGCTTCTGTGGTTTCTTTAATTTCCATATATTAACGTAAGCTACTGAGTAAATTGTGGGTTGTTAATTGAAAGGACACCAGCAATATATCTATACGTACAATTAAAGAACCAACAACTGCTTCAGTTTCATACGAATATAGGAGCAAATCTGCAAGTATTGGAGCAAAGTGGTTTGTACCCATTATTGAATATACATTTTTGAGGGCTGATAAATCCTGATAGCGATCGTATATCAAAGTCATTTATTGTTTTTAGACCAATCAAATACACGCAAAATTCTATTCATGTAATAATATTCATAATATATATAATGAATTGCCATGTCATTAAGACATGTTGCTGATTTGCACTATAGTGCACGAACATCTAAGTAATTATCTCTACAGTAAATAATCTTTATAATTAAACTTTAATATGTAACAACATACCCCGACAGCAAGACTTGGTTGGGCCAACGTCGTCATATTTAACTGCCAACTGAGAGCCAATGTTGGGCCAACGTCGTAATATCTGTCAGCCAATTGAAAGCCAACGTTGGGCCAACGTCGTCATATCTATCTGCCAACCGAGAGCCAATGTTGGGCCAACGTCGTCATATCTATCTGCCAACGTTGAGCCAACAACGTTACATCTAACCACCAACATTGGCCCAGCCATATCAAAATATAGCAGACTAGAAACTAACTATAGAGCAACTATGTACCAAACAAAAACCAATTAGAGGCAGACGTTCTTTATTTATCCACTATGTACAGCATTATAAACGAACTTAATGGTCCTGAAGAATTAGTCCACCTATAAGTTAGCAGATAATTAAAAAGCCTTGTAGATGTAAAAGTATAAATCCTTGGATAAGCATCAGGGGCGGATCCAGGACAGGATTTCGCATTGGGGGGGGGGGGGCGCAGAAAATCGGCGAGGGGTCTGGGGACCGCTCAAGGTCCCCAGCAGGTCCAGGGCAGCGCCCTGATAGGGGGTCTAGGGGGGCCCCCGGAAGCTCCAGAGATTTCGGCCTTTGCTGGGTGTTTTTGATAGTCATTTTTAGTACCAAAACATTTAATCACTGTAAATAGAAATTTTGATGAATTGGGGCAGGACGTCAATAAAAGTATAAAAATAAAACTAGCACTTCTTTTTTTTCCTGCTGTACAATACTTGACCCACTTTTCACATATTATTTTAAGTCGAAACTCACACATTTTTATTTTCCGCTGTAATCATTTATAAAAGTTAAACAATTAATTGGACATATTTAAGTCAAAACTCCTAAATATCTTTCGTTTGTTATCGGTTATGCTAAATAAGTGTTCAAAGTTTGATGAAGTTCCAATTTAGGTTGCATTTTATCGTATAGGCGAACCGTGGTGTGACGGACGAAGGGAAAACTTGGACAGACTGATTGAATACTCATTGAAACAAAATTCACTACTGAGAAAATTAAAGAATGATCAAAGTCATAGGCCTAATATATGTTCCGTAACGGTAAGACGATAGGTGTATTCTTGTCTTTGTTCTAAGAGTGGTATGGATGAAATTTAGCGAGGTTTCAGTGCAATGTTTTAACTTTCACAAATAAAAAAACTGTATAAGATTGATCATATTTTTCAAATTTAAAATGAGTAAAATACAGGAAAATGGCTGATTAGTCTTTCTTTTGCACACCTCAATTAAATAGCAGCGCAATGTATTATGTCAACGTGTCATAAAGGTCATGTTTAAGGACTTCAACGACGTTGGTTTTTTTTTCTCAAAGGAATGCTACTTTCAAGCCGTTTGTCCAGTTGTACGTACCAGACGCAAGGATAGCGTGGATTTCATTGTCATTTCAAAATAAATGCAAGTCTTGAAAGTTTTTGTTACAGTTAGAATAACTCACAAAACAGTATATAATGATTTTTTCAAGGATAAATCTGCACACTAGTGCAACTCGTAAATCTCGGGGCTCCTGAAGGGGTATGGGCATTTTGTTTATATACCCCCGCTTCGAAGAAGAGGGGGTATACTGTTTTACCCTTGTCCGTTGGTCCATCCGTCCGTCCGTATCACAAATATCCGTCTCAATTTTCTAAGCAACTATAACTGTAGAAGCCCGATATTTTGTATATTGCTTTATCCTATAGTACCATATGGTGTTTAGCGATTTCATGCTCCTTGGTGTCTATTTCCTGTTAACCGAATACTTTTTGGCAGGATTATCACTAGTGAGCATTAGCTCAAAGAAACACTTGTTTTCTGCCGATTTCCATGTTTGTTGACATTTATGCACATATGATTGACTATGATGTTTGGTTGTCTAAGGATTGCGATTTTTGCATACAAAAAAGGTCTTCAAATTCAGCAACCTGGAACTTTTTGATCGTTTGTGTTAACTTTGTCTACTGTTGCTGACGTTTTGGCATCTATTTTAATTCCCCATTCTCTTGAGTCTAGGAGGAGATATTGACACAATTTTATAGGGTAACCTTAACCCCCTTTTTTCCAAGTTGACTGAATAGCAGGGGTTAATGATAAAATCCCCATGCTTCCACTGTTTCATTGCGACATGTCGCAAACTAAAAAAAAACATAGCGAATCGAAAAGCACAAAAATTTACATGTCACTGTGATGAAACACATGTGACCTTGACCTTTTGACCTTTTACAAGGTCAATGATGAACCATTATTTATGGTCATAGTCAATATATCTTACATTTACTAAGATATGGATATTTTTAATGTGCCAGGGTGAAGTCCTCGAACAAAATTGTGTTTTGAAATGTCGCGAAACAAAATTAAGCTAACGTAAAGAAAACTTGTCGGAAGAAAAAAATATAAACAAATAAAACAACAATAAAGCGTTGCACAGTAAAGTGAAAAGCATTGTAAATAACAAAACAAACAAGACAAACAAAAAAATACCACACAAAAAAAATCTACTCGTTTTTTTTAACAGAATCTGTTATCAATTACATTACACCAGGAAAGACATTATAATTCACATAAAAATGCTGTTTTTGTAACTGTGTTTAGCAGCTTTTTTTCAAGTATAAAGACAGCGTTTGCTTATGTGTAACCATTATAATGTGACCATGTTCAGCAAACAATGTTTAATTTAGTCTGATATAACGCAAATTATACTTCTAAGCCGATGATATAATAGCACATCATACAATTTAAATTGATGAAATAATTTGATATATTCAATGTCAAAGATTGAATGATTGATGTTTGCTTTACGTACAGCGAGCAATATTTCAGCTAAATTCAAGACTAGAACAAGTTAACATGCGATAAATCATTTCGGCAAAGATGGACTAAAGGGTAAAAATTTGAAATGCAACTGAAAAAAGGGATATGGGTAGGAGTAGAAAATTTAGCCGTTTGTAGCGGCTAAAACGAACCTACTCTTATAGACAAAAAAGAGGTCTTTTTCGGATAAGGAGCGTAGCAGTCTCCAAATACGTTACCCACTGTTGTTCGCAGTCAGGATTTACGTAATTTGACCTGACAACTCCCCAAGATATGGCATGCCCTATCCGCCATACGGGCATATATATGCTGGCAAGCTCTGTGAACCCGCAAAGTATGGTCCCAGTTGAATGGACAAAATAGTAAAGGGTGTTTATAGCAGACTATAAAATGGTAATGCGAAATAAATAAATAAATAAATACATACATACATACATACATACATACATACATATATACATACATACCAAATTATTTTAACCAAGTCTTTTGGTGGGATTGCTCAACTCCATAATGAATTGAAAAGAGTTATCCTGTCAAATTACGGGTTTTCACAGGGTACACAAGCTTCCACATAAACTGAACGCCATGGTATTACAGAGAATTGCATTCATTACATACGTGTTTACAGTTACAATTCTACTTAGTCAAAACCAAGACATATATTCCAAGTTTACTCTTTATATTTTAGAAGCTATTTTTTCTTTATTTATGAAGTTTAAAATCAATTACTTGAATTGAATGTATGACAGGCGGTTGCATATAACCTGTTACACTAAACGTAAAAACTTTGTTGACTTCTAACTGAAGAATAAAAAAATCTCTTTTGTTTTTGTTTACTTCACTTTGATACAGAAAGTACCTCTTTTCTTTAAATTTTGAAATTACTACTTCTGTTGTAATTGCTGTAAACTGTCTTCTTAATCTTTATATATTCGTTACCTTAGTTTCAATGAAACACAAGTTATAGTCATGTATTAATTAGTAAGTATGTTATTCACCGCAAACAAAACTATTTAACTGTAATCTGCCTTTGCTGAACCATATTTTATTTAGCATTATTATACCTCATGAATATTAATTACAATATAGACAATTTCTATTGGTTATATTTGAACATGTGGTTTCAATTCATTTTCCACTACATGACCACCAACTCTGCTCCAAAAGTCATTATTTGTCATGTGACTAATGTTGACTAGTCAACATTTGTCATGTGACTAATGTTGACTTGTCAATATTTGCCATGTGACTAATGTTGACTTGTCAATATTTGTCACATGACATATGTTGACTTTTGGAGAAGTTATTTCGGTATAATAAAACGATTGATTACTGCTTTATTGGTCAACAGCAGGAAATAATGGACCCTTGACCTGGACTCTCGCTGACCTGACCTGACCTCGGCCGTTGGCCTCGGTCAGGTCAGGTCACCTCAAGTCCAGGTCTTCGGGTCCAGTATTTCCTGCTGTTGACCACTAAAGCAGTAATTAATTGTATAATGTTGTAGCCGGTCATTATCCTTTGATGACTTGCACGATTCTTGTCACGCTCTTTTTTAATGAAGGTAAACTTAGCTAATTTCCAATTACAAGAATGGTAGTTACAATTTAATTGAAACCAGATTTCCATATCATTCAGTCTGACATAGTGTAACGACTATGATTATCTGTCATTTTCTTAATTATTTCAAACCGAACAAACAGCAACATGTCATCATTTGTTAAGGATTTCTACTGGAAAATTTTTAGAATTTTTTAAAACTGTGTCATAAAACTTTTACTAGTATTTATATGTTCATGCACTACACAAGTTGAAGCTATAGATTTATTAATAGGTAATTGTCCAATAAACATAATTAAAACAGTCATGAAGATTGAAGATATATAAAAAATATATCACTAAAGTCACGAATCTTGTACTGATTAGGTCACCAAATGCAGGATTCAATGCTGACTATACAATCTTGTTATTTATGTTCAATATTAGTACTAGGTCACAAACGAGAGGAAAGACTAGTCAGTTATCTCAAGAAGACATGTCACTATCTGCGTGACAGATACCCACCCGGCCAAACGATCATCCAATTCATTTTTGCCGACTATAAAATGTATTCCTTAGAACCAGACAGGAATTGATTTATGGTAAGTAAAATTCCGGCAAATAACTATTAATCAAGTTTGATGTTAACATGTTAACGAAAAAAGCTCCGCCGAAAATTCACTATCAGGTTTATTACTGACTATAACACAAGTGAACGCATTTTGGTGAGGGTTTTTTGCATGACAAATGTAAACTGTTTACCGCGTATCATGAAAGGTACTTTTTGAAATCAACAATTATTTCCTCGCGTGTTGAAATGTGGCGGTTTTTTCATTTTGATATTGCGATTTTCCATAGAAAAATTTGACCTAAATTAGAACGGAAATGTACTTTAGGAACAATCGAATGTTGTCTTTTCGAAATTCTTCGGGTAATGTCGTCTGCAGTTAAGGCGGAGAACGTCTCGCATTTGTCCGAATACCATGAAACGTCACGGAAATAGAAGAACTTTTGTAAACAACGTAAGATCCCATTAGAAACAAAAATGGCTGACTTACCATGTAAAATTCCCGTAGTAGTCAAGGACGATTTGTGACCAGTAAACAACAGATGCATAGTATAAATCACGGATAGTTAATCTAATTGTTTTCTACTGGACTTTCGTAATAAAAAGGTAAAATATGAAATAATAAAAAAAATGCAAGCGCTAATTGCACTCTTAGCGTTTTTGATATGTAGTATAGTGTTATATAAGATATATTTATTCAATAAAATGCACCGAAGCAGTAAGAAAAGGGAGATAACCCATTGATATTTAATAGCATTTACTGTAGTTTTAACGAATATTTGACATGACGACGAAAATGTACACAAAACAGCAAATTTTAAAAAGCTGCATTAAAATCATCAAGTTAAGTCTACCATGAATGATATTCCTTTATGTGTTTTTCGGTATTTGGCCAGCATGTATATTGTTGGCGTTAAAAGGACACTATGATTGGTTCATTGATTAATTTAATGTTTGCTTAGCGTCCAGTAAGCAATATTGTATATATATAAAGGACGAGAACATGTTAACATTTTGACTGCTACTGGAAACTTATGAAATAATGGGTAAGGGTGGAGCTGCAGCTGTTACAACGATCCTCATCTTTTCCGAAATCTAGAAAAGTTTTAAGGAGCGTAGCTCTCTCCAAAGAAGTAACCCTTTAATATACGGATCTAAACTTTCTTTATACAATGTAGCTTGTCTCAACTATAAACAAAAAATATCAGGTGATATTCTGTGTGATAAGATTATGTTAAATCATGATGGCAGTGTTTCTTTCTCGTTTTGATTTTTCATAGTTTTAATTATTTTGTATAGGTTGGCTAAACACGTATCATTTTGAACAGCTGTCTCTGCATTCTCCATGTTATCGTCTCAATTATTCTACATGTAAATAGCTTATATTCGGATTTTAAATAATTAAATTAGAGAATATCTGTTAAAGCCCGAAGTTGTAAATTCTACGATGGTCATGTCATAGCATAATAATACTATAATGCAAAATGTATGGTAGCGTCTATAGACTTTTTATGCATTTTTTTCACAATTGTTTTAAATTACGCTTATAATCAAGATTGTTTGACAATGATATAAAAAGTTAAAATTAAACAATGGTCTATGATCCTTTTTACATGCATGTTTTATTTCATGGCTATGTAAAGGGTTGTATCCAGCAAACCAGAGGTTGCTTTCTCATTTCTTTACTGTTGACAATAAATCATACGTTAAAGCCAATACGACAAACTATAAATATTGATAAGTTACCAAAACCACCAATGTTTTTCTACTGTTTTCTTTAATTCAGTTTAAAAATGTGAGCGCTGCCGTTAGTAATATTACAAGTATGAGCGAGAGGTTTACTGGCGGCAAGCAAGTCGTCATATGTCATTGTGGTATATTTCGCAGTGGTGTCATCAATATAAGTGATCATCTTTTGCTGAAAAATACAAACACTTTAATGGATTATGAATGGCTAATATAGTTATCTCAACCTATGTTTACTATGTACGAATTCTTGACGATTAAAATGTGATCTGGAAACTAATTCTGTTACTAAAACAAGAAGTAAATTATATATCCGTACCTCTAATGTGTGTAGTCCATGTAGGGTATGTACATCTGTGGCCTCGGTTTCAGATACTGTGTACAGGTAACATTTATGACCAACCGTTGCCAACATTAGGTGCTATAAATAAAAAAAATTATAATTACTTGTATTTTCACTCACTGCCATTAAGTCATCTGTTCAAGGGCTAATCGTAAAAATTTCCTGTTTATTGCCATCAAAATGATCTGAAAACGCACTATAGTCTTACATGTAAGATCTGCTGTTCATAATCTGAAAACGCGTGAAATGTTGAAATTTGAAATCAGAAAGCAGATATATAAAGTCTTTTATTTATAAAAATAAAGATTTGAACCATACTGGGAGGGTTCCCATTTCATGATCCAAAGTGCTGTTTAGCGCGACCCCAAATGTCGAATAGAAGAGACCCTCTCTTTGGGAGTTTGTCAGGTCATAATACAGAAAGCCTGGCAGCGGACCATAGTAGGTGACGTGTTTTGAAGAGTGCAACGCGTTTTGCACAATAAAGACCTCTCTTTTTTGATTTTGAAAAACGAGTATTCTCATTGTAGCCGCTACAAAGGCTAAATGTTCTACCCTTCCTAGTACTCCTTATTTTGTCAGTGGCAGTCAATTTTTTTATCACGTTCCAATGTCGATTTATTACGTGTTAGCTTGTTCGCTTGTTCTGGTCCTGAATATGGCTGAAATATTGTTGGCTGGTTGTAAAGCTTTCACTTAACCCATCAATAAATTAAAAAAAACCCACATGTTTATTTAAAATATATTAAACTGATCTCAGACTTTTAATAATACTTTAAATGTACAAGAATAGTAGATTTAGTCCAGCTTGAAACTGTAGTAAAATAAAAACACAAATATGTAACTAGTGAAATGTTATTCAAAGTTCTTAGATTTTTAGAGCAAAATTGTTGTAAGTGTATGAATTGTTCCTTTGAAAACGACATAAAGACTTACAGTATGCGACTCAAATTTAAATGTCAAAGTTTGGCCTACGAGTGCTTGGGTAGGTCCGGTATGGAGATGGTGTAGAGTGGTATGAGGATGTTTAGTTGTTGCGGCAAAAGCCTGAAAAATATAAACTTTCTTAAAGATAGAGACTCAGAATTCGCTTTTTAATTCAGAATAAATGTCTTTTAATAGAACTATACAGAAAAAAAATCGATCAAAGACAGAAATGGCCGGATTTCGTAAAAAATTCACCAAGTCGGTTAACAGGAAGTAGGTGAGCGACAGACCTGAAATTACCTCCCACGGTATGGGACCCCACGTTGATGCTACATACCAAATATCAAGAGGCTGTGATTAGTAGTTGATGAGAAAACAGTTACGAAAATTTTCTACCATTGAACATTAATGTTAAACATTAACTAAGTCGGTTAACAGGAAGTGGGTGAGCGACAAACCTGAAATTAAATCCCACGGTATGGGACCCCATGCTGATGCTACATACCAAACATTAAAAGTTGTGATTAGTAGTTGGTGAGAAATCTGTTACGAAAATTTTTTCCCCGCCCCCACGCCTGCCGGCCGCCCGCCCGCCTGCCCGCCCGACGTTCACCATTTTATAATCCGGCCAATAATAATTTACAATAAACAACAATGAATCTGGTATTCAGTTACCATATCTGCGCAAGATGATTCAAAATATTTAAAAACATTCACTTTAAATCGTAACTGCCTTATATGTGCATTATATATTTCAAATAATGTTTTTGCAATATTTTTTAATTGGTACTCAGTGTTTTTTTGATCGGTGATGATCTGGTTCACTAAACTATCCCGATTAACGATTAAAGGATTTCGTAAAGTTTGTTTCTTTTCCGTACAGTAAAGAGTCAAAATATTGGTCGGATGTATGGAAGACTAACATATTCAAAACATACACACAGACCGTAAGCAGTATACTGTTAATCCCCTATCGAGAGCGGGGTATAAGAAATCCCACAATATGGCATGATCCTACAAGCTAATGAAAACATTTCAGTATTGTTTCATTTATTATTGCAGAACAAATGTGACGGAAAATGGTTATGGACGGCTGAAAATCTAATAAGCCTGTAAACAGGAAATAGTAGTCGGAGAGGTCTGATAATTACTTCCGCAATATGGCATGATCATACAAAGCTACGGACAAAATTTCATTATTGTATAATTTATAATGCGCACACTTCAACACAAACAGTATACCCATATCCCCTATTGTAAGCGGGGGTATTTAAACTGTCTAACAACTTAAATAATGTTAACTGTCATATTAAAAAAAGAATACAAGATACCGAGGCGTATCTATGGTTAAACCATGGTTAAACAAGGGTAGACAGCAACATAACTTATAGACACACAATTGTTTTAATGCTTTCTGCACTCCTCCAAATATTTGAACATTAATCAAATTTCTAGAACTAGATTTATATAAAGAAATACATTTAAAAAGAAATACCTGAGCAAAAACATAGGACAGTATCAGAGCTATATGCATATTGTATCCTTGGCTTCGTCTGAGAAGAAACAGTGATCTCTACGTTTGGTTTATATAACGAAGATAACAGATGACAAGGTTATCAATGTTCACTAAGTACGTTATATTTAAAGTACTTTTATCCTGTAATCACTGGGTCTACAACAAAGGTAACCTAATAAAAATCTCCTGGTACCCTTGCCCTTATTTCTTACAATATTTGGTATTCTGTTCGGGTTAACGACATGTTGTCAATTACAATATTTGTTTAGGCTGTCACTAGAATACGCACCAAGTAAGAAATTGGCAAGAAATACACATTTTCATGTTTTTATTACCATAAATGTATTTTTGTTCGCAGGATAAAAACAATATTCCACAGATCCTTTCATGTCTACCCGTTTTCTAAGGCTCGTACAAATACATTGTATATTTTCTGACAATGTAAAAATATTGTATATGAATAAGTACTTTCATATCTACATCATGTTAAATGTTAGTGAACAAGTAGTGCTAACACCAGTGCGCTAGTTTTGAATAGTATTTTTATCATATAAATTTTTATCATTAATTTCCAATTAAACAAGACTAAAAGACATTTTTATTTATTCTGACTTTACACTTGAAGTTAACATCTGCAAATATCATTAAAGCCTGAAGAGACTATTGAGCGTTTAAAACATTAAGGCAAAGAAATACAAAACCATGGTTAAACAGAAGAGAGTTCAGCAACAAAAAACATACACATAAAGCCCAGTTTAGTAACACGAACCCCAATAAAAACCGCGTGAGTCCAAGTGTTTCGGCATGATAAGCAATTCATTCCCCACGCATGTCACTCTTCGTATTACTCAGATTAAAATTTGAGTAACTTGTAAAATCTGGGGTAGTCAGTAAGAAGGTGGAAAAGTGATTATAAAACCGTAACAAATCAATAGTCCTTTGTCACAGATATTCCGTAATTAGTCATGAAGGTGACCGTAAAATTTTCGAAGTGATGAGTTCAATCTTCCCATTGTGAACCCCTGGTTAAGTAACATATCTAGCAGCAGAAATAGTCTGTGAAGGAAATCGAGAATACACGATCCATAAGGAGCTATGTACGCAGGTGCTTGATTGTTGCCACACAAAAATAGAACATTCGCAAAATGAATATTAACATCAACCCCTTTTGTCCTAAATTTAGTTCTTAAACGACCGTGATTGTCAATTTCAGGATACATTTAAAGGTATGAGGCAGACCTAGCTCTTTCTGCGGTATCATTTTCTTAAGTTTAATGGGGTTGATGCGATTAATAAAGTCCCAAAGATTAAAAAAAACCTAAATTTCACTTCAAATCGTAACGGCCTTTCAGTGCATTATATATTTAAAATTATGTTTTTAGAACAATATTGTGTTCTTTGTACTAACTTTGTTCCTATTGAGTGTTGATGATCTGGCCCACTAAACTATTCCCATTACGAGTTTTTAAGAGTTAAAGGAGATATTTTGTAAAGTTGTTTTCCCGTACAGTAGGAATTAAAAATATTGGTCGGCTTGATGTTAGACTAATGTGTTCCAATCGCACACAAATAGACCGAAGAAAAGTATACTCCTAATCATTTATCGGGAGTGGGGTTATAATAAACCCCACAATGTGGCACGATCTTACAAAGCTGTTGTCAAAATTTCAGCATTGTGTCATTTATCATTGCTGACAAAATTGTGACAGAAAATGGTTATGGACGGTTTTAACTTGACTAAGCCGGTAAACAGGCAGTAGAAGTAGTAAAGGTCTGACGGACGCACACACTTATACACAAACAATGAAACAAACAGACACGCAAAAGGTGTAATTGCTTTCTCCACACCAAATATTACTCTCTCCACACCAAATATTACTTAAACGCAAATTACATTTCATAAAACGTGACTTTAATAAAGAAGTCTATTTAAGACAAATACAAGTACCTGAGCAAAAACAACAGACAGTATCCGAGCTATATGCATGTCGAATTTTTGCTTTGGTGTGAGAAGGAACAGTGAACTATACACTTGGTTTATACAACGAAGATAACAGACCACCAATCTATCAAATTTCATGCAAAATCGTGAGAAATGCTAAGATAGGACCATGCTCCTTTTGCACGTTAAAGACGACCGCTTTTGAAGATGTCGATACGAGTACAATTCTCTCGGGCACAACATAATGTCGCGAAATGTGCCAAACGTCATGTAAAATGTCTTGTAGAAGTCAACGAAATTTATGTAATCTGTACAAGGATATGCAGATACAACTTAACTGCGTTTTAAACACCCTTTGGTCTTTATAAAGTCTGTACTTGAAATTGCTTGCTTCCAGACGTGTACTTGAGCTATTATTGAATTATGACATTATAATCTATAAAATTAGCCATTTATTTCGAAACAGACCGAACAATTACATCGCATGTGTACTTCATTCATATTGTTGTTTTGAATGAAAAAAATGTTGTTTTTCATTTTTCAGACATGAAATATTCAATAATAAAAAAACTGATGCACAGCGTATCTGTCCAATACTTATTAATGTAAGGTTTGCGCATGTTAATTGATACACTACAAATACGAAACATCATACTGTATGGACGTGCACTATCATTTGATCCTGTTCCACGACACAGAGAGAAAATTTTAAGTCACAAATTTGCAGAAAATATCAACTCTCTTATGCAATAAAAAACCCAGCTTTTTATATTAGGTGGAATTGTTTGGTGGATTCTGTTTTATGTTGATGATGTTATTATCTTTTTCCATCTCGTTTGGATTACTCGGGATTTTAATTATCTGGTATAGATTACACGTATTTTGTTCAGCTGTCACTTCAGTGCCTATGCTATCTGGTTTCAATTGTGTTTACACGTAAAATTATTTTCAATTGTAATATCACTTAATAATTTTTTTAAACAAGTAGTTAAACGATTTTCACAATCAACAAGCCATTTCAGTGTATTTGTATTAATTCAAATATATTATAAATTCCATAGAATATTTGTATATCTGTATGCAGATTTCTTGCATGAAATGAATTTAACATTTTAGATGACAAGAAACACAACAAATATAGCTAAGTTATAAAAACATCAATACATTTCTATTGTATTATTTAAGTTAACTTCAAAAAGTCCGCCTTAGTATTCGAACAGGTATGAGCGAGAACTTTACTGGCAGCTAGCAGGTCATCACGTGTCATCGCTGTATAGAGCATGTATTTGTCCATCAAATTGTACAAAAGCCTAAATATATCTGACTAACATCCTAAAATTTCTTTGCATTCTATATAACACTTTTGGAGAAAAGCAGAAAAACATTCAATGACTGCGCACGTATTTAATCAGCACAAACTGTGTTTACAGATCAAGTAATGCATTATTTGCAATATATTCAATTTCCTTAGTTCAGATGTAAATTTCAATATATATCACACATTAACACTATAGTATAACATACCGAATACTAATAAAAGCATACATTATATTTATATCTCACAAATAAAAAATATGAAGTTTCAGGTTGGAGGACCAGCCCTCCTTGTTTTAGAGGGTATATTAGATCTCTGATAAACTTTTAATATCTGTAAAATTCCTACTGAACCATTTCATATTTTTTGTTGCTCAAAAAGATAGAATTGCACCTCAACAAACAATAAAATTCAAAAAAAAGAACAATTTTAGCATGCCTCTGTCCTATAGTATCAATTGACAAATTCCGCATCTAAAAAATAAAAAAAAATAGGCACCATATTGAATATTTGTGGTAACAAAGATGTCTTTGCGACCTAATATTTAGACTGTCTGCCTTAACTACTTCTGAGAAACACTAAAACAATATATTTTTTAACTCCAAGCACACTGTTCTATGCAGAGAATACAGTTTTTACTGAAAAAAATCTAAAATGTTACATAATATCATTTTTAGGCTGAAACTTGAAACTCGCATGGTTTTTCCTCCAAATATGCATTTAAAATAAGTTAATGGGTTATAATCTTTCATTCTCAAACATTTTCAGGCAAAGGCAGGGAATATCAAAAAATGGTGCTTTTGTATTACAGGTGTGAAAACACTAATCCAATTCTTTAAGATTTTCAACTAAATTTGTTATTTTTGGATTTAGCACCGCTCTTTTACCTTAAGCGTGGCTTGACCGACACCATATATATCCAGAATCGTACGTGACAGGCCTATGTTCTCTCAAAATTTCATGATCACTTTAAAACCTTCCAAGAGAAAACCAACTTTCGGGATAAACCCCACTCTAAAAATAGCACTTTCTTTTCAGAAAATCTTGGTTTATAGGTCACGTAGTAAATGTGACATAAAATATACAAAACAACATTAGAACAGACCATGTTAGGACTCAAAATTTTTCCAATATATTTACCTTTCAGAAAAACTTTCATTTATTAAAATCCATACAGTAGTTTTTAATATACACTAAAGATAAACAGGACTATTTTGTTTGTAAGTACTATTTTCTTATATGTTCTAAATTTGATTCGTATCCTTTAGTGTCTTGACACCTATATGTCGCACTGGTGTCATCAATAACTGTGATCACCTACAGCTGAAACATATATTATATAAAGATGATTTAGGTATGCCCTATTACTCTTAATTTACTACCTGCAAATTTTAGAAATATTCTGTATTTCCATTTTTTTATTTTGGAGCTAGCCCATCCAAACTAATACTTATATAATGCCAATAAAATAAATCATTTTAAACAGCGGTAGTCTTTTAAGCGTTTAATTATGCTTGGCGTTCTTGTCTTGTGTAACTGATCTGTAGAACTATAATTGGATTATTCAATTTGATTTAATGCCTGCAAGATACACCGGTAAATTGGTGAGAACAAATTAGCTTTACAGTACTGCACACAACCTAAACTTCCACGTTCGATACTGGTTGTGGCTTCTCATTTCATTTTGATTATTACTTAACTGGGAACCTTGAAAAAGACGAACACTAATTTCATACTATAATTTGTTTGTTATGATTATTATGAATTAATAATAGAGTTCATATTTAGTCGAAATAACGCATAACTACGAATTTAAATTGTATTCCAATAAGCCAATTTTTTATTTTGTACTAAAGCATTGTAGATCATTCGTTGGTTTATGTTTCTCAGCAACTCCAAAACAAACTTCAAAATTGGTTCAGAAATTGTAGTATTAATAGTTAATAACTAGCAAATTCAAGAATTTATTCTACCAGATATCAAGGAAATAGCTTACTATGTGTAAATATGCATACACTAAACAATTACTACATGTATATATTCTCAAAATAAATAGGGCACTATGAAACGTTACCAAATATCTTGTTTAAGATCTAACAGGGTAAATGAAATCAATTACACTACTCTTTTTTATTTTGCCCAAGAAGTAAATAATATATCCGTACCTCTAGTGTGTGAAGTCCATGTGGTGTATGAACATCTGTGGCCTCAGTTCCAGATCACCTACTTGCCAACATCATCATCTAAAAGCGAAAGTTTAACTTTGATTTTCACTGCCATCAATATATCTGTTTAAGTGTTAATTACACAAATTTGTTGTTTGTTTCCATGACCATAATCAGAAACGCGTTAGTTTAAGGATTAAAAATTGCCGTTTAATGTCATTAAACATTTTTTAACAAAACGCGTTAAACATAAAAAATCAGTTCTTTGCTTAAAATTAGAAAGGCAAGTAAACAACATGTAAATCAGCCAACTTTATTATATTTAAGAGCACACGTGTCTTCATTAAAATATTGTAAGATAATTTCAGTCTTCTGTAATAATTTTTTTTCAATTAAAATTAAAATAATCAAGCTTAAAACACTAGTAATATCGAAGCACAAATGTGTGGCCTCTGGAAGGAATGTTGATCACAGTTGTTAATTATCAGAGAATATTTTTTAAATTGTTTGAATTGTTTCTTTGAAAACGACATACAGAAATTACTTACGGAATGTGCAACAATTTTAAATGTCAAAACTTCGTGCACAGCTGGTTGGGTTAGGGCGGTATGACATAGTATGAGGATGCTTAGTAGTTGCGGCAAAAGCATGAAAAATAAATATAGAACTTTTTAAAATAAAATAACTCAATATTCAATTATTTTTTGCTCAGAATAAATAAAGTTTGAATGGAACTTCATTTACATTCAAGTACATTAAACATTATCTTTAATACATAACATTGGAGTTTGCATTCAGTAAATACTGCTACATGTATATATAACTTGATGCAAAGGACCACACAAAACAAAATAACTCGTAACGACCTTTGTGTGCATAATAAAATAATGTTCTTGGATCATTATTATTACATTGTTGTCACTTTGTTCTTTTAAATGTTGATTAACGATCTCCTTCACTTAACTATGGTTGTCATCTCCATTACCAGTTCTAAAGGTTAAACGATACATTTCGTTAAGGTTGTTTCTTTTCAGTACAGCAGAAATTAAAGACAATATTGGTCGGCTTTAGGCAAGACTTGTGTGTTCGATTTATGTAACAATTGGACGTAATAAGTTAGCTGATAAATGCTGAAATCGGTCTAAAACTGTTTTACAACAAAATATGTGATGTGTCTAACATATTGCCTTACTTAATAATCGCACTCGTTAAAAGGTGGAAATTGTAATACTGATCACGTGACGTCATAAAAAATTTAGGGCACTTTTAGTTTAAAACGGCAACGCTTGATACGAAATGGGACGGAATAAGAAAGACGAAGCAAAACCAATCATGTGCTGTGTTGTGCCGGAGTGCAAAGCCAACACTAAACATAAAATTTATGGAAAGAGGTCAAGTTTTTTTCCGTTTTATGACGTTCACACTATGTTTATAGACGGTACATTGAGGAAAGTGCCCTAAATAAAATCACGTGATATGATACATCTAACTACATATCTTGAAAACGACGTATTTCCATTAATGCACTAGCAAATGTCAACGTTTCAATAAAATTTCGTTTAGTTGTGTTACCCCCAATTGAAAAAATAGAAAAGTCTATCTTTGCTAAGGGAAACCTAGATATTCTGATCAAAATGTTCAATATATGGTTCACAATTGCACTATGGGACAAAGATTTTGTAAAAGTTTCCTTCCTCGAAAGTGGATTTGTTGATATGGGTATCCCAAATGCCAAAGAATGGCAAGGTCCATGTTTTGTTATGGTAAATCCAAATGTCATTTCGATCGAATAATTAAATAAATGGTGCGCATTGTTACTATGTCACAAAGATTCGCAAATTGCCTTCTGAGGTGAAGGTGGGGTTGCGGATAAGTGATGATTACCCATTTATCAAAGAATAGCAAAGTCCACGATTTGAGATAAGAAACTCAAAATACCAATCCAATCGTAATGTTAAATCGATGATGTACAATGGCACTATGTGACAAAAAGTGTGCGAAAATTTCATCAAAGTCCTTTGTGTAGTGTAGTTGGAGTTGCGGATAAAGGATGAGTACACTAAGTGTACCTGATGGAAGGACAACCGAATCACTATATAAACCCACACTTTTAGAGCAATGGTATAATAATGTACTATCAAAGCATATTAACAATGCATAATGTTGCTGTGATATATGAACGTTTTTATCCTTTTGTGCTCTCCAAATATTAGTTTAACAATACGAATTTCCTAAAACCTGATTTATTAAACTAAATATTATATCAAGTAAATTTGGTTATTGAATTTATTAATTGATTGATTGGTGTTAAACTTCCATTAAACAATATTTCGCCTATATTTGGTACGTAAAAAACAACTCTGCCACAGATTGGAAATATATTGGTCTCCTTGTACACGACAGTGTTTTCATGGATTTCCCCATTTACTGGGAATCTAGAAAAACACAACACTTTTACCAAAAGTTGTCAAAATTTTCAGGGGCCTCTGTGACCGAGTTGTTAAGATAGTTTGTCTACTATTGATCACGTGGTCTCTCAACACTTAGATTGCGGGTTCGAGTCTCACTGCGGGCAGGTGTACTCGACTCCAATCTTAATTGACAAGGATTGCCAGTTTTCCTGCCGCAGGTAGGATGTTTTCTCCGGGTACTCCGGCTTCCTCCCCAATAAAAACGCCATGAAATAGCTGAAAAATTGCTGAAAGTGGCGTTAAACATCAAAACAAACAAACACAATCATTAATGTAAATTTTTATTATTTTTATTATAAATGGATTTTTAATTCTAGAAATTTCAATAGCCAGAAGACAAAATAAAGAATTAGAACAGATAATTCATTTAATTTTCTCTGACGAAGAAGAATAGCTTGAGCTTCTGCACTAATACAAAAGAAGTGGACGGAAGACTGCGAGTGTCACCACGGCCTACGAAAACAACGGCTGAAGCAACTTTATAAGCATCATGCAATCGGTGTGTATAAATTGCACAATGGCAAGGATAATAATATTTTATTTCTGCAAAGTACTGTTAAACAATTAAAGGCTTAGTTTCAGACTTTTAAATCTTAAAAATATCAATTTGAGTTTAACCAAGGCGGATTCTGTGGAATTTCAACAGATGCAATCACATCCAAATTTATACCCGAAGTATCCAAACGAGATTTTATTCTTATGCCAAAATGTGTAATTTTAATATGCTAAAACTATGCCTTCTGAATATATATATATATATATTTATCCATTTAAATATTAGCACAAACTCAGCAAACAGATTCTCAATTTTACTTGCTAATAAAATAATGACATAAAACATTTTCCTGACACAGTCTGACAATATGGTTAAATGTTTACATGCAATAATAAAGAAATATATTACGAAACAGATATACCTGAGCAAAAACAACGGCCAGTATCAATGCTATATGCATGTCGTATCCTTGGATTGGTGTGAGAGGTAAAGTGATCTATACTCTTTGTTTATATAACATAGATAACAGATTACCAGGCTATCAAATTTTAAAGATCGTGATAAATACCAAGGTGTATATATTGGTTCAACGTTTACCTACTGCTGTACACATTGTTAGAACAGCACTGTTGACTGGGGTTGAAACAACATCATTTTATTATAGAACAACAGTAGTTTTTACCAATAGGTTAACGTTGGAACAGCACTTGGATGAACGGGATACTTTTTTAAGTCTTATGATTGGTCCATGTTAGCATAACGTTGTGTAACCAAAATTATTTAGAAAATAATACTGGAGAATATTCAGATATAACAAAACTCAATGGCATTGTAGACAACTCCATATATAGTTGCGTACCTAAATATCTGGACCAATTCTTAATAAGGTCTTCTGTTGGTCTGTGACAAATACATACAATAGAATTTTGAGAGCACTTCCCAAGTATTTTAAAACGTTGATTTTTTGATGATAAGTGTTTAGCAGGGAATATTTCAGATGAGAACAAGTTAACAAACTAACATTGATGTAGAAAAGGAATAGACAAACGGAAACAAAGTATTGACTAATATTCAAAAAGTATGGACAACAGAAACTGTTAGCGTTTTTGTCTCGCCTGCGACGAAAGTCGCTGGAGGCGAGACATATGTATGGGAATCCGGCGGCGGCGGCGGCGGCGGCGGCGTAAACACTTGACATCTTGCTTCATATCTTTGTAAGCCCAAGCCCTAGGTCCATCAAATTTGGTCCAGAGGTAGCTTATGATGAGTACTTGCCAGTCAGTCACCTGTCACCTGACCTTGACCTCAATTTCACGGTCCAGCGACTACGTTAAAGTTTTTGGGTTACGACAGTTCCTCTGTAACTACGCATGGTAGGATGACAATATTTGGTGTATAGGTTGCTGATGACTAGTACATGACTGTCTGGTAGGTGTCACCTGACCTTGACCTCAATTTCACGGTCCAGCGACTACGTTAAAGTTTTTGGGTTACGACAGTTCCTCTGTAACTACGCATGGTAGGATGACAATATTTGGTGTATAGGTTGCTGATGACTAGTACATGACTGTCTGGTAGGTGTCACCTGACCTTGACCTTAATTTCACGGTCCAGCGACTACGTTAAAGTTTTGGGGTTACGACAGTTCCTCTGTAACTACGCATGGTAGGATGACAATATTTGGTGTATAGGTTGCTGATGACTAGTACATGACTGTCTGGTCGGTGTCACCTAACCTTGACCTCAATTTCACGGTCCAGCGACTACGTTAAAGTTTTTGGGTTACGACAGTTCCTCTGTAACTATGCATGGTAGGATGACAATATTAGGTGTATAGGTTGCTGATGACTAGTACATGACTGTCTGGTAGGTGTCACCTGACCTTGACCTCAATTTCACGGTCCAGCGACTACGTTAAAGTTTTGGGGTTACGACAGTTCCTCTGTAACTACGCATGGTAGGATGACAATATTTGGTGTATAGGTTGCTGATTAATAGTACATGACTGCCTGGTAGGTTCCACCTGACCTTGACCTCAATTTCACGGTCCAGTGACTACGTTAAAGTTTTTGGGTTACGGCTGTTCCCCTGTAACTATGCAGAGTATGGTGACAATATTTTGTATACAGGCCGCTGCTGATATTTAATGCTATTTACGTAATGCTTATGACGAAATTTATTTTCGTTACTGATGCAGAATGCAGGCGAGACGTTTTTCTGTGTCCACACTTGTTCTAATACTATGATTGAATTCACTTCACATTTCTGTTGTCTACCATAACAACCACTGGTATATATTATTCTTACAAGAAAATGAACAGTGGAACTAAAGATCTCGAATAGAATACAATTGCAAATTCGATGTTTATTATTGTGTTTTTTAATAACAAAGTAACAATTATGACGAAGTTTTTAATTGAGAATATAACATGTCCTGGCTGCTTTTATGGGATCTTTCATTCTTAGATATATTTATCCCGCTGCCACGTATTGAACCAGCATATGGTAACAGTTTTTGGAAAACGTAACCATGATTTAATTATTAAAGACTACGAAAGAAAAATATGAACTTTCTGCATTTCTTTCAAGAATCTGCCCCATTGACATTTTGTTCGCCACATTTCCTATATTTGCATCAAATATGTGTGCGAAAAAAATTTAACGTACACAAATAAAAGTTATATTATATATATTTTTAGAAACGGGTTTTACAATAGCTTTTTAGCAAATTAAAGCAGTTTACAAAATATTTTTGTTACAAATTTCTGTCAGAGCTCATTTCTGCAGCATACTAATTTTATTGGCACTTTCTATAATATCTTTTGTCAGTTTGTCAGAAAAATTTTTAAAACTGTCAGCTTCGGTGACAATGCAACGTAGTTAGCTAAGCTGTTTTGTAGTATCTGAAATATACCTTCCTACAATAGAACAAGTCTGAAATTCAGAAATTATATCTGGTGAAACATTTTAATTCTGTTTACCATTATTCGGGCTAAAATTTTATAATCCACCGCCAAAAGAGAAATAGGCCTAAAGTTCTCCAATTAATTTTTATCTCCTTTTTTTATATATTAATGTTATAACTCCATGACGCATTGATCAAGACATTATTTTTCCTTTCTCAATTGAATCAAAGAGTTTCTTTAGAATTTCACCAAAATGATTGTAAAATTGTAAAAACAGTAACACCATCACCAGCAGGACTTTTATTATTAGACATACTATTCAAAGATTTAAAAATCTCTTCTGATGTGATTTCAGAATCGAAAATATTTTTTTGTTCCTCAGACACTTTCGTAGTAATGAAATTGGACAATTCTTCCATTTTTATTTCATACATACTTGTACAAGAAAATAAAGCTTTATATTGTTCATAAATTTCATCCAAAATATTTTCAGTATTGCGATATATTTTTACCATCTTTTTTCTTAATTCCTTCATGCAGTTATTTTCCTGTCGGTGTTTTTTCCAGTTGTAAAAAATATTTAGAATTTTTATCTCCAGCAATGGCCCATTGTGCCTTTTATCTTACAATAGCAACCTTGCATATGTTATCTTCATATTCTCTTAAGCTAAGTTTTAATTCTTCGAATTTATATACATCAAAATCTTTAATATTTGCAGCACACGCTGAAATTTTTTCATAATCATTTTGTAATTTAAAATATTCTAATCTGTCTTGTTTCTTTTTATCTCTGGCATAAATTTGAGTCAATTATTTGATCTTACACTTTAGATTGTCGATCCAAACCAAAATTGAAGATTCAAACATTGGACAGTTCTTTTCATTTTGTATCAAAAGATCAATTTTTTAAACACATTCGTCCTCCAATAAAAGCATGTTGTTGAAAATCCAGAGACCTGGAAGAAAAATCTACATTGAGCACAACTAATGTATGGTCACTAAATGTATTGAACTTGTAATAAATATTTTAAACAAAAGACGTAATTAATTTTGTAATAAAAATGAAGTCAATTCGACTTTGCAATAGAGTATTTTCAACGATACGGCGCCAAGAGAAGATAGGAGTGGAAGGGTTTCTAGCCCTCCAAACATCATATAAGTTACGATCATTTAATAAAGTCTGTAGTGCCTTGTATCCTTGATCCTCTACATGACAACTATTACCGCCTCTATCTAAATAGAAATGTACTAAAATCTTCAAACAAAATAAAATTTTCAGAGTTTGGTATATGGGCCTAAATATTTTAACAAAACTTTACTCTATCTGTAGATGAATTTGGGAAATACACATTTACTGCACCAACAGTTTTATCATTATCTGAGATTTGAATATGTAAGAATCTTCCTCAAACATTGAAAAATTTTCGTTAAATTATTTATTAACTTGTTGCTGATTAAAAACGCAAAAGCTTGCCTTTGATTGGCTGAAACGGAATCAAGTATATCTCCATTCCGAAGGTGTTTATAATTGTGGAGAAAATCGTTATCCCAAAAATTTTCTTGGAGGGCAACAATATCACACAAATTTTCTTCAAAATATGTACAAAAATTTTAAAAATTTAATCACATCTCTCAAACCATTGACATTTATAGATATAAAATTAAGCATTATAAAGGCACTAAAGTATACAGAAAATTGTATTTTTGTGAACTTGAACTTTGTTTTTTGTTTTATTGTTTTTACGATGTGACTGTTGTATTTTTACTGCAGATTTACTGGGTCTTGTAACAAGACAACCACTTCGGATTTTTTGGACATCCTGAAATAACATGTCATCATTAGTTTTGAGGGCATTTTTCTAATCACACTCCTCCATCGACTCTTTCAACAAAAGCACCAACATTTGACCCTTCTATTGCTGAGTCGATATTGGACTGAGACACTGAGAAAGGACTTTGACTTAGTGGCACAAAAAGTTCATCATTATGACAATTAATATCATAATCATGTTCAACATTATCAATACAAATATTGTCATTGTCTACAGAATCTAGTTTTTCTGGGGTTAAGTCAGTGACACCATCAACAAGGTTACCACTTTCAGGCACTTCATCACTCTGCAATACATCAGCTATATCATGGGTTGTATGTTGAGAATGGTTTACACTATCAACATCTCCAAAATTTACTTTGTGGATTTTTTTAACTTTACCACCAGGTTTGGACCTATGAACATCAGCACTTGCAGTAATTTGATTTTCTTGTTCATTGTCATCTTGTTTTCGTTTTCGTTCACGGTTTATTCGTGCAAATTCAACTTCAATTTCAGTTTCATCCTCCTTACTTTCAGTCACGGACACCATGTTTTCGGTGCTACATTTGCAATTGTTAGGAAAATTATCACAACTTTCACATTCCTCAGCTTGATACAATCTAGCAAGGTTACCATGAATATTACATCTGTTACGAGGACAGTCTGCATACAAGTGCTGGTCCGACAAACAAACAGTGCACACTTTATTTTGATTATCATGTCGAACACGAATATATTTAAATCGGTCTTTTGCCAATTCAAACTTCATGCTGTAAGGAAGACTGAATAAATTAGGTGGGAATTTGCAAATCACATATCTTGTACCATCCGCTACATTAGTGCCAGGATGGTGTCTCTTCTTTACTGGTGACTTTATTTCTACACCGAGTTCTTCAAATTTTACACAGATATCATCATCCTCAATGAAAGCTGGAAGATGCATACAACTAACAACCTTTTCCGCACAATATACCGCATGACAGTCATATTTTAAAACTGAAAATCACTACTGGCTAAATCATTCGCTGACTCTTTATCTTTTACAGTTATTTCATACAAATTTCCAATCCGTGGTAGAACAGATGAAATTGTTCCTACACCGTACGTTTCCTCTTTTTCTTGAATTACACAGCTTGCTTTCACTACTTTATTATCTTTCACATCAACAACCAAAAAGGTCTCTGAAAATACTGTTCCCCTACCACCTGGCATGGTGAAGGGGGGTTTAAGCCAAGTAGGCTTAAGTTACCAAAAAAGTCAGCAAAAATTATAAATACTGTCGTCAATTATTAAACACTAAACTATCCGCCATCAAAGGATGTCTAGGGATCATGTGAAAATACGTTGAATTGTACTCTATGAAAAAACTCCGACTTTCTCACTCAGAGCATCAACCGATGTCCCTTTAGATTTTCAGTCTAACGCTCTCCCAACTGAGGTATTCCGGCTGACGAGGGTTAGGTGCTATTTTTATGCTTTTTTATACTCTGTTAACTTTTTCTATCACTATTCACTGCACCAAGCGGAAGCTAAAGTAATAAATTTATTCACAGGCTGCTATATTATAATAAATACATGGAATCGATTCAGTGATTGAAAGTGAAACTGGCGTGACTGTGTACAAATTGCAGACACAGACAGAAATAGCTGACTGAACTGGGATTTTAGCAAACCAATTTCATTTTTTAATATTTAGGTTATGAGAATATAGTCACGTCAACGCGACGGTCTCCCGAACTATTTATTATCTCAGGGTTCATCCCCCATTCTTTACCATTTTATATGTCGTCACAATTTAGTATCCAAGACTGCAATGAACGGTGTCGGTCGGTACATTTGTAACTGATTTTGCGGTAAGTTAAACTTGACTTCTATCGTTTCCCCGGGATTTCATGCTCACACAAGCATTTTGGTCAGACACAATAAGTGAAAAAATATCCTGCCAGCCGGATTGTGTTCCGTGCCGGAACCCGGGATTGAACCGGGGGCCTTTAGATCTTCAGTCTAACGCTCTTTTTTATCTTTATTAAAATTCCACATTATATATAGAAGTTAAAACTTACAACATTAATATGCAATTACATAACAGCATAGTCAGAAAAAAGTATATATACATATGTCTGAACAAATATTTTAAACTCATTTTACCGTAACATGGTAAAATTTCAAAGAGTTAACATTGAAACGTCCTCTGTTGCTGATACAATTGGGTTATTCTTTAGGAAACGTTTTTCAAAGGTAGATCTATAACTGTTTATTTTACAACAGTAGACATGAAAATATGAGACGTAATGTTTTAAAGTATATTTGAAAAATCTTAACAGATCTAAGTTGTCATATTCACGCCCAAAAGATTTCGCCTTTAGAAAAATAGAAAATCTAGCAATGGCAAAAACAAAATTCAGAAAATATACATTAACTCCTTTGATCCTTGTGCTTTGTTCCAACAACATCAATTTTTCATATTTCACAACAGTCATTTGATTACTATCACAGTTTTCAAAGAGTAGTTCTACAATATTTTGCAAATATTTCTTAAATGTGTCTAACCTTTTACACAATATAAACATATGAATCAGATCTTCATTATTATTTTTAAATGCAAGACATAAAGGACTGTCAATCAAACCACTTTTATACAATTTTAGATTTGTAAAAATTCTATTGTGTACAATTTTAAAATCAAGTTCTGTCATGTCTGGTGCTTTCCATTTAAAATTGACCATTTTCCAAACTGGAGTAAAAATTATACATTCATTGAAATATTCACTACAAAATGCAACACAATTTGGTGTTATAAAACATTTCTGTTTGAGTGCTCCATGAAACATTTTCACTTTGCAATCAGACAAGTCATATAATTTATCACTTATATGTAACACATAATTTGACCAACCATTTGTGCATTTTACATTTATATTATTATTTACAGTCTGATGCCATGATTCAGGTAAAACAGATACAAGTTGTAAGTATTGTTTTTTTATAACAGTAGCATCAACATCAACATGTACATTTCGAATTGTATCTATAATTGCATGAACAGGAAGGAATCCAGTCTTCACCTCATAACAAATGTCTTTGAGAGATACAATACCAGAGTTAATAAAATGCTTTCAAAACACATTCTTATTGTCAATTATTACATCGTTATTAAGAAATAATGGTTGTTTATAAACCACATCTGTACATAAGTCAATGCGAGCATATTCTTTAATATATTGCCATGCTTGCAGCATTTCTTTATAGAACAAAGGCAAACATTCTAAACATTTGTTATTTAATTCTAAAAACAACAGCTGAACATCTAACTTCATATTGCACATTTTTCTGAAAAAGTGTTTACATATGTTTCCATAATACATTATAATCTGCACTTAGCAATCTAGGCAAAAATTTAAGTCTAAATGCTAACATTTTTAAGTAAACATCATCAATTTGTAAACCTCCTTCATCTTTACCACGTATCATAGTCTGATATTTAAGTAAATGTGTCCTATGATTCCACACAAAATTAATAGTGTGTTTTTATTTCAGATATAGCCCAATCAGGAATAGGAAAACTGCTAAAATGTACCACAATCTAGACATAAGTAGAGATGAGACAACAGTAGCTCTTCCCTGAATTGTCAAATAACGTTGCAACCATATATTTAAAATACATTTAATTTTTCGTATCTTTTCGTTCCAGTTCATCGCCAAACATTTCTTAAAATCTTTTCCTACATATACACCTAATACTTGAATAACATCTTTACATTCTGTTACATTATTCATTACAATGTCGTTAGCCGACAAGAAACCTGTACCAATACACAATATTTCAGATTTTTCCCTGTTTATCTTGGCACCAGAGCCCATAGAGTACAATTCAAATACTTTAAATGCTGCATTTATAGGTTCTCGATCCCCAAGTGTTAACGTCGTATCGTCCGCGTGTTGGAAAGCTAACCATACCCTCTCCAAATTTGGTATTTTAATCCCTCTTATTGATTCATTCATTCGAATTGCACTCTGTAAGGATTCTGCTGCCAAGACATACAGAATATCGCTAATGGGACATCCCTTTCGAATACCATTCTTGATACTAAAATATGTTGTAAGAAATCTGTTACATTTAACAGAACTACATATACCATTATAAAATATTTTAATCCATTTTACAAATTTTTTAACAAAACCAAAAGTGTTTAATGTTGAAATAAGATAATCATTACTAACTCGGTCGAATGCCTTTTCCTGATCAATTTTCAAAACATAATCTTCTAAATTATCATTTTCTACTAAGTGAAAAATATCTCTGATATTACATATCGTGTCCGCAATATCTTTACCTAATATACAGCATGATTGATTTTCTGATAACACTTAGTATACCACTTTCATTGATCTACATAAATTTTGTTTTTCTTGAATACAATTAAAAACTCTCAACAATATATCTTGTAACAAAGTATAAAAATGCGTGTAAAACTCAAATGCGAGTCCATCAGAACCTGGACTTTTATTACAAGCCATTTCCCGATTCACATGCATTAGCATCACATAATTTAATGTCTTCATCAACAACTTTTTTATCATTATAAGCCAACAATTCATTCATTTTAGTTGCATCAATATCTACACAGGAATACAATTTGCTATAAAAAGCATACTGCTCATTAAGCATACTTTCAGTATCTGAAATAACTTTACCATCTTCACAAATTAGTTCTTTGATACAATTGCTTTCTTGTTTAAACTTTTCTAAATTTAAAAGATATTTGGAGTTACAATCTGAGTTTACAGCCCAATTTGCTTTAGATCTTAATATCGCAACTTTACATATATTTAATTCATATTCTTTGAGCTCCATTTTTATATTTTCAAACACAGTCATATCAACAATTGTACCTTCAGCATAGTCTTCTGACAATTTATAAAACTTATTTTGTATACAATAAAATTCTTGACGCTTTCCCTTTGCTTTTCCAGCACTGTAAACCTTAGAAAACTGTTTTATCTTAAACTTCAGGTTATCCCACCATATCAATACATCATTTTCATATAATAGGAAAAGTTGTTGTTCCTCAATAATTTTTTGAACATTTTTGACATAATAATCATCAGACAAAAGTGTATTACTTAAAATCCACAGCCCTGGTCCTCTTTCTACAACAGTTGCATTAAAATTTAAAATAACAAAACTATGGTCACTAAGGCTTGTATCGTTATAATAAACATATTGTACATTATTAGACAAATTACGACTACAAAGAAAATAATCAATTCTGCTCTGTTGTAATGCATTATTACATTGTCTTTTAAACGAAAATCGTTTAGTATTATTGTTTCTAGCTCTCCATATATCATATACGTCATTATGTTCTATTAACTTAATCAATGATCTATAAGCATTATCTTCTATGTGGCCAGTTTTATTGCACCTATCTAAAGGCGATAATGAATTATTAAAGTCACCGCCTATTATAACATTTTCTAAATTATCAATATAATCATCAATAAAACAAAAGAATTGTTTTCTTTCTTGGAAATCATTTGGAACATATATATTAATTAAATTAACAATTTTATCGTCATTTTCGTACACAGCATGTAAGAATCTCCCTGCATTGTCTTTAAAAACAAATTTAACTTTATCTTTTAAATAGTTAGATATTAATATTGCTACACCTTGTCTATTATTACCACTGTTACTACATATAATTTTTCCATCATACAAATGCGCTATACTGTCTACATAATCATCAGTCCAAAAAGTCTCCTGCAAGAGACAAATACTGTATTTTTTCTCTGAAATAAATGACACATAATTTTTAAAATTAATAACATTTCGTAGTCCGATACAGTTGTGAGATACAATAAGGACCATTGCTAAAAACAGTGACTCACATATAACAAGCCTTGCATACATTTTTGATTATTTATAATGAGTAAACCTGGATTTTACATTTGCACCATGAAGATTTGGTTTAAAGTTCTTTTTTTTTCTTCGATTTGAGCCCTTGTTTCCATCAAGGGACTCTTTGGATTGATTCACCTCAATTTGTGTTTGATCATCAGACTCTGTCTTATTTTGTATAGTATTACATAGAGATTTGTCATTGCATATTTCACCACTAGACATGTCTATATCGACATCTTCAGTGGTGGCATCCGGTACCAAGACAATTTTTGTATCCGCACTATTCTTATCGTCTATCTTAAAAACTATTTCATCGTCGTCAGACTCAATCCCTCCCTCATGAGAAGATGCAACGGCTTCCTTCTCAATTTGATCTCCATTCAAGCAGTTTGTGACACACACTAAGCTCATATCAGCTTGTAAACTTTCATCATGATAGTCAACACTACCAGTTGCTTGTTCTATATCTGAATAAATTTCTCCATCTTTCCTCTCAGATTCGCATACAAGTTCTATAGTTTCATTAATACTTCGACAATTATTGTTAACTATATTCCCACTAATTTTACGTTTTCTATTTACTATTTTCTCAGTTTCGCCACTAGCTTCATTTCCATCACTCTTCAAAAAGTTATGAGTTTCATCATTCTCCTTAGATCGAGTTCCTGCTTTTGCGGTTGTCATCAGCTCTTCAACCATACAGTTACAAGCCCCTTCACACTTATCGCATTTGTACTTGCTATCATCGATATTTTCGTCAACATTGCTTATATCATCCGTTCTAACTTTAGGACAAACACAAAGCAAAGGTAATTTGTTACATTTAGTGCATTTAAGTGCATTACACTGGTTGACCTTGTGGCCCGGTTCACCACAACCACGGCAACTAAAATGCGGACAATCCTTTCTCACATGCTCAGGTGATTCACAGTTAGAGCAGACTTTCACTTGGTTATTGTGAACAACTTTAAAGTAACGCTGTCCGGCAACAGTGTTAAAAGACATCGACCATGCTAGTGAAATCATTTCTGGTGGAAATTTAACCCGTACAAATCGTGTACTGTCTGCGACTTGTGTTCCCGGATAAACACGTCTATATACTTCTGATTAAATCTCGATGTTCTTAAATCGTAACCGGGATAGTAATTCTTCATCGTCAACATATGACGGGATGTGAAGAAATGATACCACAACTACATCCGACTGCTGAAAACAACATTGAAATTCTTCGTCATTTACAGTTATTCCACGATGTAACTTGTGGACATTTTCCTTTGAATCAAGGGTAATTTCATATGAATTACCCAAATCTTTATTAGGAACAACTGCTAATACTGTGTTTTTCCCACATATTTCTTCAATTGAATCAATCACGTCAATGGCTTTAAATTTGTATACGTCAATATTGTCGATTCTAAAGGTGGCTTCTTTTGAATAAATACGTTTTGTTGTGACATATTTTGCATTATATTCATTCCTACTTTTGTTTGGACGAACACTTCCAAATCCACCAGTTCTAACAGGGGACTTTCCAAACCCTTGACCCCAATGTCGTAACTTTGATTCCATTATCAATAATGCGTGTACGCTGGAACTGTCAAAACAACTACAGCCCCAACAGTAAACAATCGAGTGCACCGAAACACCCCCCTCCACCTATCGATAAAATCGAAGGCGAAAGGGGTGAACACAAACGCGTTTGTCTTAAATAATGTTCAATTTGTAATAAAGGCACAAAATTTCAAACACTATACCTGTTCAGAAGATCCGAACACTAAATATCCGTTCAAAACAAACGAAAAACCATCGGAGAAAAATACACACGTCCACAACGGGGCTGTGCTTGATTCCTCCCTCCATTAGCCTTTAGATCTTCAGTCTAACGCTCTCCCAACTGAGCTATTCCGGCTGACGAGGGTTAGGTGATATTTTTATGCTTTTATTCCTCGGTTAACTTTTTCTATCACTATTACCAAGCGAAAGCAAAAGTAATACATTTGTTCACATGCTGCTGTATTATAATAAATACATGGAATCGATTCAGTGATTGAAAGTGAATAAACTGGCGTGAATGTGTGTGTAACGCAGACACAGACAGAATTAGCTGACCGAACAGGAATTTTAGCAACCCGTTTTCATTATTTAATATTTAGGTTTTGAGAATACATTCTTCTCAACGCGACTGTCTCCGGAACTATTTATTATCTCAGGGTTTATCCTCCATTCTTACCATTGTCATTGTCGTCACAATTTAGTATCCAAGACTGCTATGAACGGTGTAGGGCGGTACATGTGTAACCGATTTTGCGGTAAGTTAAACTTGACTTCTATCGTTTCCCCGCTATTTCATGGTCACACAAGCATTTTGGACATACAAAATAAGTGCAAAAAATATCCTGCCAGCCGCCGGATTGTGTTCCGTGCCGGAACCCGGGATTGAACCGGGGGCCTTTAGATCTTCAGTCTAACGCTCTCCCAACTGAGCTATTCCGGCTGACGAGGGTTAGGTGATATTTTTATGCTTTTATTCCTCGGTTAACTTTTTCTATCACTATTACCAAGCGAAAGCAAAAGTAATACATTTGTTCACATGCTGCTGTATTATAATAAATACATGGAATCGATTCAGTGATTGAAAGTGAATAAACTGGCGTGAATGTGTGTGTAACGCAGACACAGACAGAATTAGCTGACCGAACAGGAATTTTAGCAACCCGTTTTCATTATTTAATATTTAGGTTTTGAGAATACATTCTTCTCAACGCGACTGTCTCCGGAACTATTTATTATCTCAGGGTTTATCCTCCATTCTTACCATTGTCATTGTCGTCACAATTTAGTATCCAAGACTGCTATGAACGGTGTAGGGCGGTACATGTGTAACCGATTTTGCGGTAAGTTAAACTTGACTTCTATCGTTTCCCCGCTATTTCATGGTCACACAAGCATTTTGGACATACAAAATAAGTGCAAAAAATATCCTGCCAGCCGCCGGATTGTGTTCCGTGCCGGAACCCGGGATTGAACCGGGGGCCTTTAGATCTTCAGTCTAACGCTCTCCCAACTGAGCTATTCCGGCTGACGAGGGTTAGGTGCTATTTTTATGCTTTTATTCCTCGGTTAACTTTTTCTATCACTATTACCAAGCGAAAGCAAAAGTAATACATTTGTTCACATGCTGCTGTATTATAATAAATACATGGAATCGATTCAGTGATTGAAAGTGAATAAACTGGCGTGAATGTGTGTGTAACGCAGACACAGACAGAATTAGCTGACCGAACAGGAATTTTAGCAACCCGTTTTCATTATTTAATATTTAGGTTTTGAGAATACATTCTTCTCAACGCGACTGTCTCCGGAACTATTTATTATCTCAGGGTTTATCCTCCATTCTTACCATTGTCATTGTCGTCACAATTTAGTATCCAAGACTGCTATGAACGGTGTAGGGCGGTACATGTGTAACCGATTTTGCGGTAAGTTAAACTTGACTTCTATCGTTTCCCCGCTATTTCATAGTCACACAAGCATTTTGGACATACAAAATAAGTGCAAAAAATATCCTGCCAGCCGCCGGATTGTGTTCCGTGCCGGAACCCGGGATTGAACCGGGGGCCTTTAGATCTTCAGTCTAACGCTCTCCCAACTGAGCTATTCCGGCTGACGAGGGTTAGGTGCTATTTTTATGCTTTTATTCCTCGGTTAACTTTTTCTATCACTATTACCAAGCGAAAGCAAAAGTAATACATTTGTTCACATGCTGCTGTATTATAATAAATACATGGAATCGATTCAGTGATTGAAAGTGAATAAACTGGCGTGAATGTGTGTGTAACGCAGACACAGACAGAATTAGTAGCTACAATAATGTAGCTCCTTTTTCTTTTTTTTTCTTTTTTTTTTATGGACGGAGCTACAAAGCGGTCCCATTACTCGTAATGGAGCAGCCCGGGAGTGATTCCCACCCGGGGGTTTTATGCATATTATAAGCGATTAAACTGTTTCCCTGGTTTGCTACATACTTTTTTTATGTATTTCCAGTTTAACTGATATTTCCGCAACACCGTATTTGTTAGTTTTATCACTTTATTCGTAATCATGGCATTGTTGACAAAATATGAATTCCGGAAGTGCATAATTTCGATAATATCGGAATCGATTTGGTAAAAAATGAAATTCCGGATGATTTCAGCTGTATTCATTTGCATTATGATTATGTCCCCTTATTACAAATTTTACCGATACGATTCCGAAATTCTACACTCCACAATTTTAATTATGTCAACAATGCCACGATTACGAAAAAGTGTTAAAATTATTTTATTAGACATTGTAGACATATCAGATGAACGGCGGAGGAAAGAAAACATATTTATTTAATAAAGACAAAGGTTAAATAGCGGAAAATACGTGTAAATCCCAAAAGTGTTTTTGCTCCATTACGAGTAATGGGACCTCTTTGTAGCTCCGTCCATAAAAAATTTTTAAAAAAGGAGCTACATTATTGTAGCTAACAGAATTAGCTGACCGAACAGGAATTTTAGCAACCCGTTTTCATTATTTAATATTTAGGTTTTGAGAATACATTCTTCTCAACGCGACTGTCTCCGGAACTATTTATTATCTCAGGGTTTATCCTCCATTCTTACCATTGTCATTGTCGTCACAATTTAGTATCCAAGACTGCTATGAACGGTGTAGGGCGGTACATGTGTAACCGATTTTGCGGTAAGTTAAACTTGACTTCTATCGTTTCCCCGATATTTCATGGTCACACAAGCATTTTGGACATACAAAATAAGTGCAAAAAATATCCTGCCAGCCGCCGGATTGTGTTCCGTGCCGGAACCCGGGATTGAACCGGGGGCCTTTAGATCTTCAGTCTAACGCTCTCCCAACTGAGCTATTCCGGCTGACGAGGGTTAGGTGCTATTTTTATGCTTTTATTCCTCGGTTAACTTTTTCTATCACTATTACCAAGCGAAAGCAAAAGTAATACATTTGTTCACATGCTGCTGTATTATAATAAATACATGGAATCGATTCAGTGATTGAAAGTGAATAAACTGGCGTGAATGTGTGTGTAACGCAGACACAGACAGAATTAGCTGACCGAACAGGAATTTTAGCAACCCGTTTTCATTATTTAATATTTAGGTTTTGAGAATACATTCTTCTCAACGCGACTGTCTCCGGAACTATTTATTATCTCAGGGTTTATCCTCCATTCTTACCATTGTCATTGTCGTCACAATTTAGTATCCAAGACTGCTATGAACGGTGTAGGGCGGTACATGTGTAACCGATTTTGCGGTAAGTTAAACTTGACTTCTATCGTTTCCCCGCTATTTCATGGTCACACAAGCATTTTGGACATACAAAATAAGTGCAAAAAATATCCTGCCAGCCGCCGGATTGTGTTCCGTGCCGGAACCCGGGATTGAACCGGGGGCCTTTAGATCTTCAGTCTAACGCTCTCCCAACTGAGCTATTCCGGCTGACGAGGGTTAGGTGCTATTTTTATGCTTTTATTCCTCGGTTAACTTTTTCTATCACTATTACCAAGCGAAATCAAAAGTAATACATTTGTTCACATGCTGCTGTATTATAATAAATACATGGAATCGATTCAGTGATTGAAAGTGAATAAACTGGCGTGAATGTGTGTGTAACGCAGACACAGACAGAATTAGCTGACCGAACAGGAATTTTAGCAACCCGTTTTCATTATTTAATATTTAGGTTTTGAGAATACATTCTTCTCAACGCGACTGTCTCCGGAACTATTTATTATCTCAGGGTTTATCCTCCATTCTTACCATTGTCATTGTCGTCACAATTTAGTATCCAAGACTGCTATGAACGGTGTAGGGCGGTACATGTGTAACCGATTTTGCGGTAAGTTAAACTTGACTTCTATCGTTTCCCCGCTATTTCATGGTCACACAAGCATTTTGGACATACAAAATAAGTGCAAAAAATATCCTGCCAGCCGCCGGATTGTGTTCCGTGCCGGAACCCGGGATTGAACCGGGGGCCTTTAGATCTTCAGTCTAACGCTCTCCCAACTGAGCTATTCCGGCTGACGAGGGTTAGGTGCTATTTTTATGCTTTTATTCCTCGGTTAACTTTTTCTATCACTATTACCAAGCGAAAGCAAAAGTAATACATTTGTTCACATGCTGCTGTATTATAATAAATACATGGAATCGATTCAGTGATTGAAAGTGAATAAACTGGCGTGAATGTGTGTGTAACGCAATCACAGACAGAATTAGCTGACCGAACAGGAATTTTAGCAACCCGTTTTCATTATTTAATATTTAGGTTTTGAGAATACATTCTTCTCGACGCGACTGTCTCCGGAACTATTTATTATCTCAGGGTTTATCCTCCATTCTTACCATTGTCATTGTCGTCACAATTTAGTATCCAAGACTGCTATGAACGGTGTAGGGCGGTACATGTGTAACCGATTTTGCGGTAAGTTAAACTTGACTTCTATCGTTTCCCCGATATTTCATGGTCACACAAGCATTTTGGACATACAAAATAAGTGCAAAAAATATCCTGCCAGCCGCCGGATTGTGTTCCGTGCCGGAACCCGGGATTGAACCGGGGGCCTTTAGATCTTCAGTCTAACGCTCTCCCAACTGAGCTATTCCGGCTGACGAGGGTTAGGTGCTATTTTTATGCTTTTATTCCTCGGTTAACTTTTTCTATCACTATTACCAAGCGAAAGCAAAAGTAATACATTTGTTCACATGCTGCTGTATTATAATAAATACATGGAATCGATTCAGTGATTGAAAGTGAATAAACTGGCGTGAATGTGTGTGTAACGCAGACACAGACAGAATTAGCTGACCGAACAGGAATTTTAGCAACCCGTTTTCATTATTTAATATTTAGGTTTTGAGAATACATTCTTCTCAACGCGACTGTCTCCGGAACTATTTATTATCTCAGGGTTTATCCTCCATTCTTACCATTGTCATTGTCGTCACAATTTAGTATCCAAGACTGCTATGAACGGTGTAGGGCGGTACATGTGTAACCGATTTTGCGGTAAGTTAAACTTGACTTCTATCGTTTCCCCGCTATTTCATGGTCACACAAGCATTTTGGACATACAAAATAAGTGCAATAAATATCCTGCCAGCCGCCGGATTGTGTTCCGTGCCGGAACCCGGGATTGAACCGGGGGCCTTTAGATCTTCAGTCTAACGCTCTCCCAACTGAGCTATTCCGGCTGACGAGGGTTAGGTGCTATTTTTATGCTTTTATTCCTCGGTTAACCTTTTCTATCACTATTACCAAGCGAAAGCAAAAGTAATACATTTGTTCACATGCTGCTGTATTATAATAAATACATGGAATCGATTCAGTGATTGAAAGTGAATAAACTGGCGTGAATGTGTGTGTAACGCAGACACAGACAGAATTAGCTGACCGAACAGGAATTTTAGCAACCCGTTTTCATTATGTAATATTTAGGTTTTGAGAATACATTCTTCTCAACGCGACTGTCTCCGGAACTATTTATTATCTCAGGGTTTATCCTCCATTCTTACCATTGTCATTGTCGTCACAATTTAGTATCCAAGACTGCTATGAACGGTGTATAGGGCGGTACATGTGTAACCGATTTTGCGGTAAGTTAAACTTGACTTCTATCGTTTCCCCGATATTTCATGGTCACACAAGCATTTTGGACATACAAAATAAGTGCAAAAAATATCCTGCCAGCCGCCGGATTGTGTTCCGTGCCGGAACCCGGGATTGAACCGGGGGCCTTTAGATCTTCAGTCTAACGCTCTCCCAACTGAGCTATTTTTATGCTTTTATTCCTCGGTTAACTTTTTCTATCACTATTACCAAGCGAAAGCAAAAGTAATACATTTGTTCACATGCTGCTGTATTATAATAAATACATGGAATCGATTCAGTGATTGAAAGTGAATAAACTGGCGTGAATGTGTGTGTAACGCAGACACAGACAGAATTAGTAGCTACAATAATGTAGCTCCTTTTTCTTTTTTTTTCTTTTTTTTTATGGACGGAGCTACAAAGCGGTCCCATTACTCGTAATGGAGCAGCCCGGGAGTGATTCCCACCCGGGGGTTTTATGCATATTATAAGCGATTAAACTGTTTCCCTGGTTTGCTACATACTTTTTTTATGTATTTCCAGTTTAACTGATATTTCCGCAACACCGTATTTGTTAGTTTTATCACTTTATTCGTAATCATGGCATTGTTGACAAAATATGAATTCCGGAAGTGCATAATTTCGATAATATCGGAATCGATTTGGTAAAAAATGAAATTCCGGATGATTTCAGCTGTATTCATTTGCATTATGATTATGTCCCCTTATTACAAATTTTACCGATACGATTCCGAAATTCTACACTCCACAATTTTAATTATGTCAACAATGCCACGATTACGAAAAAGTGTTAAAATTATTTTATTAGACATTGTAGACATATCAGATGAACGGCGGAGGAAAGAAAACATATTTATTTAATAAAGACAAAGGTTAAATAGCGGAAAATACGTGTAAATCCCAAAAGTGTTTTTGCTCCATTACGAGTAATGGGACCTCTTTGTAGCTCCGTCCATAAAAAATTTTTAAAAAAGGAGCTACATTATTGTAGCTAACAGAATTAGCTGACCGAACAGGAATTTTAGCAACCCGTTTTCATTATTTAATATTTAGGTTTTGAGAATACATTCTTCTCAACGCGACTGTCTCCGGAACTATTTATTATCTCAGGGTTTATCCTCCATTCTTACCATTGTCATTGTCGTCACAATTTAGTATCCAAGACTGCTATGAACGGTGTATAGGGCGGTACATGTGTAACCGATTTTGCGGTAAGTTAAACTTGACTTCTATCGTTTCCCCGATATTTCATGGTCACACAAGCATTTTGGACATACAAAATAAGTGCAAAAAATATCCTGCCAGCCGCCGGATTGTGTTCCGTGCCGGAACCCGGGATTGAACCGGGGGCCTTTAGATCTTCAGTCTAACGCTCTCCCAACTGAGCTATTCCGGCTGACGAGGGTTAGGTGCTATTTTTATGCTTTTATTCCTCGGTTAACTTTTTCTATCACTATTACCAAGCGAAATCAAAAGTAATACATTTGTTCACATGCTGCTGTATTATAATAAATACATGGAATCGATTCAGTGATTGAAAGTGAATAAACTGGCGTGAATGTGTGTGTAACGCAGACACAGACAGAATTAGCTGACCGAACAGGAATTTTAGCAACCCGTTTTCATTATTTAATATTTAGGTTTTGAGAATACATTCTTCTCAACGCGACTGTCTCCGGAACTATTTATTATCTCAGGGTTTATCCTCCATTCTTACCATTGTCATTGTCGTCACAATTTAGTATCCAAGACTGCTATGAACGGTGTAGGGCGGTACATGTGTAACCGATTTTGCGGTAAGTTAAACTTGACTTCTATCGTTTCCCCGCTATTTCATGGTCACACAAGCATTTTGGACATACAAAATAAGTGCAAAAAATATCCTGCCAGCCGCCGGATTGTGTTCCGTGCCGGAACCCGGGATTGAACCGGGGGCCTTTAGATCTTCAGTCTAACGCTCTCCCAACTGAGCTATTCCGGCTGACGAGGGTTAGGTGCTATTTTTATGCTTTTATTCCTCGGTTAACCTTTTCTATCACTATTACCAAGCGAAAGCAAAAGTAATACATTTGTTCACATGCTGCTGTATTATAATAAATACATGGAATCGATTCAGTGATTGAAAGTGAATAAACTGGCGTGAATGTGTGTGTAACGCAATCACAGACAGAATTAGCTGACCGAACAGGAATTTTAGCAACCCGTTTTCATTATTTAATATTTAGGTTTTGAGAATACATTCTTCTCGACGCGACTGTCTCCGGAACTATTTATTATCTCAGGGTTTATCCTCCATTCTTACCATTGTCATTGTCGTCACAATTTAGTATCCAAGACTGCTATGAACGGTGTAGGGCGGTACATGTGTAACCGATTTTGCGGTAAGTTAAACTTGACTTCTATCGTTTCCCCGATATTTCATGGTCACACAAGCATTTTGGACATACAAAATAAGTGCAAAAAATATCCTGCCAGCCGCCGGATTGTGTTCCGTGCCGGAACCCGGGATTGAACCGGGGGCCTTTAGATCTTCAGTCTAACGCTCTCCCAACTGAGCTATTCCGGCTGACGAGGGTTAGGTGCTATTTTTATGCTTTTATTCCTCGGTTAACTTTTTCTATCACTATTACCAAGCGAAAGCAAAAGTAATACATTTGTTCACATGCTGCTGTATTATAATAAATACATGGAATCGATTCAGTGATTGAAAGTGAATAAACTGGCGTGAATGTGTGTGTAACGCAATCACAGACAGAATTAGCTGACCGAACAGGAATTTTAGCAACCCGTTTTCATTATTTAATATTTAGGTTTTGAGAATACATTCTTCTCGACGCGACTGTCTCCGGAACTATTTATTATCTCAGGGTTTATCCTCCATTCTTACCATTGTCATTGTCGTCACAATTTAGTATCCAAGACTGCTATGAACGGTGTAGGGCGGTACATGTGTAACCGATTTTGCGGTAAGTTAAACTTGACTTCTATCGTTTCCCCGATATTTCATGGTCACACAAGCATTTTGGACATACAAAATAAGTGCAAAAAATATCCTGCCAGCCGCCGGATTGTGTTCCGTGCCGGAACCCGGGATTGAACCGGGGGCCTTTAGATCTTCAGTCTAACGCTCTCCCAACTGAGCTATTCCGGCTGACGAGGGTTAGGTGCTATTTTTATGCTTTTATTCCTCGGTTAACTTTTTCTATCACTATTACCAAGCGAAAGCAAAAGTAATACATTTGTTCACATGCTGCTGTATTATAATAAATACATGGAATCGATTCAGTGATTGAAAGTGAATAAACTGGCGTTAATGTGTGTGTAACGCAGACACAGACAGAATTAGCTGACCGAACAGGAATTTTAGCAACCCGTTTTCATTATTTAATATTTAGGTTTTGAGAATACATTCTTCTCAACGCGACTGTCTCCGGAACTATTTATTATCTCAGGGTTTATCCTCCATTCTTACCATTGTCATTGTCGTCACAATTTAGTATCCAAGACTGCTATGAACGGTGTAGGGCGGTACATGTGTAACCGATTTTGCGGTAAGTTAAACTTGACTTCTATCGTTTCCCCGCTATTTCATGGTCACACAAGCATTTTGGACATACAAAATAAGTGCAAAAAATATCCTGCCAGCCGCCGGATTGTGTTCCGTGCCGGAACCCGGGATTGAACCGGGGGCCTTTAGATCTTCAGTCTAACGCTCTCCCAACTGAGCTATTCCGGCTGACGAGGGTTAGGTGCTATTTTTATGCTTTTATTCCTAGGTTAACTTTTTCTATCACTATTTCCAAGCGAAATCAAAAGTAATACATTTGTTCACATGCTGCTGTATTATAATAAATACATGGAATCGATTCAGTGATTGAAAGTGAATAAACTGGCGTGAATGTGTGTGTAACGCAGACACAGACAGAATTAGCTGACCGAACAGGAATTTTAGCAACCCGTTTTCATTATTTAATATTTAGGTTTTGAGAATACATTCTTCTCAACGCGACTGTCTCCGGAACTATTTATTATCTCAGGGTTTATCCTCCATTCTTACCATTGTCATTGTCGTCACAATTTAGTATCCAAGACTGCTATGAACGGTGTAGGGCGGTACATGTGTAACCGATTTTGCGGTAAGTTAAACTTGACTTCTATCGTTTCCCCGCTATTTCATGGTCACACAAGCATTTTGGACATACAAAATAAGTGCAAAAAATATCCTGCCAGCCGCCGGATTGTGTTCCGTGCCGGAACCCGGGATTGAACCGGGGGCCTTTAGATCTTCAGTCTAACGCTCTCCCAACTGAGCTATTCCGGCTGACGAGGGTTAGGTGCTATTTTTATGCTTTTATTCCTCGGTTAACTTTTTCTATCACTATTACCAAGCGAAAGCAAAAGTCACAGGAATTTGACCCCATATCATTTGGGTCGAAATATGGCCAGACAACGAAAAAAAAGTATTGTCGCGAACGAAGTGAGCGAAGGAGTCTAACGCAAAAGTAAACAATTCCTACCCCCCTACCTTTGTTGTTGAGTTTGCTTTGAGAATTTGCACTGACAACATGATTGTAGGTGTTCTACTTACTCACGGACATTTATTCTTTAAGATTATGACATCGATTCATTTAATATATCCATATTTTTGCAACCGCGAAACTTTTTCTTGGACTGAAACACTTTCTTTACTTCAGGGAAGCTTCAATTGTAGATTGTTCCGCAGTAAATGACAAAAATTAATTGGATAAAACGGTAAAAATAAAACTTTGCTTTGTATGTAAATGAAATAATATTTAAATCCTAATTTTAATTATTTTGTCAGTAAAATTGAGTTTAAAACATTGTTTACATTTTTAGCATGTGTGTTGATAAAGGGAGGTAACCAATGACACAACCATGTGGGAAAGAAAAAGAAAACATAATCTGTATTTAAAATTCGGTATTATAATGCAACAAAACAAAATCATGAGATATGACAAAAGATCTAACTGGCTTGATTTTTTAAATAATTTTCTTAATTGTAACAGAAACAACAAAGTAATCATATTCCAGACATATATTCTGTAGCATGGAACACGATATCAATACAGCTTGCTGGTATGTTTAGTGCTTTATAGGCTATGCTATAACATAGAGGCTTGAAAATTTATAAAGGCATGTGTTATTGAAATGCTACTGGCTATAAGAAGCTATTATCTCTGTTATTAGTAAAGACTCTGCAATTGATGTTTTTTCCTTTTTTGCTGTCATGAAATGTAACTGTTTAACATGCTCTGATGGGCATGTAATTAGGAAATAAAGATATTTGTACTTTTATTTATTTGTATAACAATGACTGGTAAATTAAAACAGTTTCAACCAAAGTCAGAACAAATACATAAGTACATGTAAATATATTTTTAGGGGTATTTCCCTTAGAAATACACTATTGATGACATGATTGACAGCAATTAACAGCTATAAAATAAAAATAAAATACTAAGCTTAAAAATTGGACACTTTCATTCTTTTGTTTGCTCACATGCACATGTAACCTGCCTCTTCAGTGACTGAACTATTTGAATGACCTTGTGTCTGTTGTCCATAAATTGCAACTTTTCACATTTTTATACCCGCCACTTTGTTATGTGATACCCTTCATGTCAGTGTCTCGGTGGTTTCCATATGATACATTTAACTGAAAAATGTGTCAACAGATTTTGTTTAATCTTCACAGCTGTTCAGTACTATAAAATGAAGTTCAAGTTTGATTTTCAGCTCAATCCAATTAATATTTTTCAACTTGGGGCCAAATAAAAATTTTATTTTGCTCAACAGATCTGCTCAAAAACGCATCAACAGATTTTATGTAAACTTTGCACAGCTGTAAAGTACTATAAAATGACGATCAAGTTGAATTTTTAGCACAATCCCATTTGTAGATTTTGTGTTCTGCCAATTCGAAATTATTTTTATAGGTCCAAGGTCAAGGTAAAAATTGTCTTCTGAGATGGACATGCTCAGCCTCAGATGTTCATATAAGCTGATTTGGAATATGAATACATACAGTGAAAATGCATATTGGTGGGGTATTATTTAATGTCTCATAAAAGCCATACGTTGTATTTTCATGTTTTCCTTCGAAACAACTGGGTCCATTATCAAGCGGTAATAATGTCTTGAGGTCTTAAGGAATATTGCTAATTTTATCTTAATTGCCCAAGAAGGGCCATTCTTGTATTTAATTGGCTGAAATTACAAAAATTTGATCATTGCCTAGGTATAAATTTTTTTTTACATTGCAAACTGACGCGACTAACAAAGATTTCTCATTTCAGTTTGATCAGATGAAAAAATTGTCCTCCAGGATCAATCCATGTTTCTGAATGACTTAAATTTATTTTGTATTTTGTTAAGAAACAGCAAGCCCTAATATATAGTGACTAAGCAGTATGATACATGTATGTCCTTTACAAATATTCATTGTTTGCTGATCAAGGCTTTCACAAGGAATCTTTTTAAAATTTGTTTCCGCTGAACTACAATGTGACACTGTTACTTTGCAGTATTAAAGTTACATGTAAAGTCAGTTTTAAAGAAAGAGTGTCCACATTTAAATGTATTCTATTATGCCCGTCATAATGTCTTATTGTCTAAAATACAGATAAGTGTAATTTTGTAGGAGTAATGCATGGGTTTGCAGTTGAGTGCTACATATTTAAATATACTCATTTTCACTGGTTTGGTTTAAGTGAGATCCATATCCTCTAGTTTAAACTTTTGACAAGTTGAGTTAGAGGGCCTCAGGGTGGCCATTTAGTTAAAATAAGGTAGTATGTCTACTATTCACATGGCCTGTCAACACTGACGTTGTGAGTTGGAGTCTCACTGCAGACATGGTGTATTTTACTTCAGTCTTAATTGACAAGGATTGCCAGTTTTCTTGCTAAAGATTGGGGGGTTTTCTATGGATTCTGTGGCTTCCTCCCACCCCCCCCCCCCCAAAAAAAAAAAAACCCCAAAAAACTTGAAACTGAATGTAGCTGAAAAATTGCTAACAGTAGCATTAAATACCGTTAAAACAAACAAACAAACAATCTAAAGAAAGAGCCAAAATAATAATCATGATAATTTACACCAAAGAATTTGGTATTTCTTTAATAAAAAAAAGAAAATATTGTCACATAAGTACTTATAAGGTATTTACAGGTGTAAAAAATGCAGTTTATGAATTATAAAAAGCTTTATTGCCCACGATGAAGTGAAAAACTATTGACGCACATACTTATAAATCACTTTATAAATCTTTATAATAAGACTGTGAGAATATTATTTGTTTACTTCCAAAAGTGTATGTCTATAAATGTTATCAATATATTTGAACTTTTCCTAAGAAATGCAAGGAAATATACACATACATGTTAAATTATAAACACAAAATGTTTAGCTTGCTGAATTATAAAGCCTCGGATTCCAAGGTACACTTTTTCAGTATATATCGTATGTCAAATATCATTTCAAGACTATGAAATAAGTAAATATAAAAACTTAATCATTTACAATGTAATCATCTTTCAATTACAAAAAATTAAAGAAAAGTAACGGCCAGACTTATAAGATAGACTACCCTCACTTGTAAGATAGCCTTAACTCCCTCACTTATAAGATAGACTTCCCTCACTTATAAGATAGACTACCCTCACTTACAATATAGACTACCCCCATTTATAAGATAGACTTCCCTACCCTCACTTATGAGGTAGACTACACTGACTTATAAGATAGACTTCCCTCACTTACATGTATAAGATAGACTACACCCACACTTACAAGATAGACTACCCTCACTTACAAAATAGACTACCATTACTTATAAGATAGACTTACCTCACTTACAAGATTGACTACCATTACTTATAAGATAGACTTCCCTCACTTGTAAGATAGCCTTAACTCCCTCACTTATAAGATAGACTACCCACACTTACAAGATAGACTTAACTCCCTCACTTATAAGATAGACTACCCTCACTTACAAGATAGACTTAACTCCCTCACTTATAAGATAGACTTCCCTCACTTACAAGATAGACTTCCCTCACTTATGAGATAGACTTCCCTCACTTACAAGATAGACTTAACTCCCTCACTTATAAGATAGACTTCCCTCACTTACAAGATAGACTTCCCTCACTTATGAGATAAACTACCCCCTCTTGTAAGATGGCTTATCATCACCTATAAGGTAGACTACCCTCACTCATAACATATACTACCCCCACTTATAAGATGGCTTATCCTCACTTACAAGATTGACTACCATCATTTATAAGATAGACAACACTCACTTGATAAACTACCCTCACTTATTAGATAGACTACCCCCACTTACTAGATAGACTACCCTCACTTATAAGATAAAGAGCCTCAGGGATGATTAATGTAGCTAACAGAGTTAACCCTCATAAAATAAATAAAGAATTATAATAATTTGAAATAGCTAAAATGATTTTGCAACATAGTGCCTACAAATAAGCAAGCTGATTTTCAAATGTCTGACCACTCCTTATACTATAGTAGGAGTTATTGCCCATTAATGACAACTTAAAAGATACAACAGCTAGAGTGTCAGTGAACAGCAATAAATTAAACAAAAATTTAGCAATTAAAGTCCTTCAAATCACTTCATTTGTTAACAATTTTCAGCTGACTACTAAAAAGTGTTATTACACTTTTATGACATTTTTAGAACCAGTTATCACTTTTTTCCTTAAAAATTAAAATCTTAAAGAATAACACTGATAGTTCTGTGAATTACTAAAATACTTATCAAGTTACTAATCAATAGGTTTTGTTTATGTATGAACAAAATTAAATAGTTTTTGACTTTTTGCCACGTCCTTTTCCTTTGGTAGAACAGGTGGGACATTTCCATTTCGAGTTCGATTTTTGTAAGAATGGTTCACTTCCAGTTACATTTACACAATGAAAATGAAACCAGTTATTACAACTGTCACATGCTATGCTGTTTTCTTCTATTGTTGATGGATTTTCAGTAAGTTGATTTTTACATATTAAACAGTTGAATAACACAAGCTGTTCTGGTTCATTCATGGTTTTGGGTTTTTTTTGGGGAATTTGTGCTCTTTCACTGAGTGCTGTTAACTTGCTTCTCAAAGCCTGCTTTTTCTTTTTTGGAATTTCACATTTAAACTGTTGCAGGCCTTCAACAATTGAAATTCTTAAGAAGTGTCCAACTATCAGTTGGTATAGTTCCAACAACATCAATGAAAATACCTCATCCTCATCATCCACATTTTCATTTACTTTGCTGGTGTCAACAGGGCCTTCAAATAATTCTGTCCATTCTTGAATTAAAAGTGAGTTGTCGAAAAGTTGTTGCCTACACACAAGATGAATAGAAGATCCAAATAAATTAAATGAGGTTGGTGATAATAATTTTTGTAGAAATGAATTTAGATGTAGAAAGAAATTAAATACACTGTCATTAATATGAAGCAATCCTCTTGAAGGTCCTTGTTTAAAATCTATCTCGGCCATACTTTCAGGACATGTTGTTGTATTCATAGCTTCTTCTTCAGTTATTCTCAAGGTTTGTAACAGCCTTTGAAGACGGTAATTCCAATCACGATCTGATTTAGTCCTAATGTCATATTTCCCTATTTTTGCAAGAACAATTGCACGAAGTCGTGTTGTGATTTTTTGTATGCAGGCTCCAGCGATATACCTTATTTTTGATTTAGCTGCTGCGGATGTTGTGTCTGCAGGAGGTTTGTTTGTCTCGATATCAAAATTTTTAGTTTGTTTTTCTAGTAATTGTTCTGATTTCTTTTGAATTTCTTGGTGTAACATCCACATAAAAAAGCATGATGACAGTTTTTGTGGTTTTGGACACATCAAATTGAGGCAAATCTCTGTGTGGTTTTTGCTGGTCAGGAAAATGTTTGCTTGTTTAAAAAGTGCTGTGAAGTCATCTGTTGTTTTAATCTTGTTTTTCATTATAGTTTGAACATTAGAGTATAGATATTTACTGTGGATTTTAAGCTGCTCTTTGAATTCTGGAGTTTGTTGTTCTGGAATATATGACTGTCCGTCTGATTGTTGTAAAAAATCATTGATGGATAAAGGGCAGTCAACATATGTTTCATGAAAGTTGATTTGAGGAGGTGTATCTGAAACAGCACAGTTGTTATTTGTGTCAACAGTAATTTCTTCTGTGTCACCTTGAAATTCTTTTTTGCAGCAGTTAAAATCTTCTTCTGGTTTGAAACTTTCGGACATGTAAAAATCATAAACGACTTGTGGATGTTTCAGATGAGCAGCATTAGAGTTGTAATTTATTATTCTCAGGCCATCTTTTGTCACTGCTCTACCTATGGCTACTCCCATTTGCCCAGGTGCAAAAAATGAAGAACAGTCAATTTCTACTCTTGGAATTGTTTGCCCTTGTGCCCTGTGCACTGTCAATGCATATGCTAATTTAAGTGGATATTGTATTCTTGTTGCTAATATTGTTTTTTGTACCGGATCATAGATTTCAAATCTGACAACCTCTACTTGGATGAATCTCCCATTAAAATTAACAACTGGTCCTGTCTCTTCATCTACTGAATGAACTTTTCCTATTAACCCATTGAATAGACTTCCCGATATATTCCGTGTCAAAATGACAGGAGCGCCAACTTTAAGTACCAGAACCTTTTCCCCATCACTTCCTTTTAACAACGAGGTTTTACCTAAAATAAAAAAAAAGGTTGAGGTAAACTTGTTTAAATTGTTAAAACAAAAAAAAAAGTTTAAGTTATGCAGACTGGTATTAATTTATTTCGTTTTTGGTCAATGAGCCAAGAGAAAATAAATTGACTGATATGAATGTCAACATCCTTAAGCAATATTCAAGCTATATGCAAGACTAGAACAAGTTATCAAAAAATAATGAATATTTGTCTATCTGATAAAAGTGATGGACCAAGGGGAACACATGTAAACTACCACTGGAAAAAGTATATTGAGAGTAAGAGTATTGGGATAGGGCAAAGAGTTTCGTAAGGGATATTTGCCTCCAAGGGCTACTCTGGGCAGCACATGTAACCCCTTCAGTGTGGTTCCAGGGTAAAAATAAATAAGTTCTTTTTCCCATGATCTTGCCCACACATACTGAGTGCTAAAAAGCTTTAAAGCATTTGCAAAAAATGTGTTTAGTCATGAATTAAATACTAAGGAATCACCTGAAAAATTAGTATCAATCAAACATAAACGGGGTCCATGGTCTACTAGAAGAATTTGGAATGGGGAGGAGAAACATGCTTTATTCAGTTACGGTCAAATAGTTAAAATAACACAAACACACAAGTGCACATATTTGTATTTGCATGTATCTTTTATGCACCTTTTGGCTTTCAGTCACCCCCTGAAGCATGCTAACCTGCACTGTAACATAGCTTCAAGGTGAATGGCATATGTGCTGACACCATATAAGCCATTAACTAGGCAACTTCAGCACATGAAGACCTAGGGGTTCAGGTTAGAAGATCACATATTTGCACATTTGCTCCTAATATTAGTATATATGGACACATTAGTTTTGGTCAGATTTGTTTGTTTGTTTGAATGATGTTTAATGCCACTTGCAGCAATATTTCAGCTATATAAGGAGGAAGCCATAGTACCCGGAGAAAACTCCTGGCCTTTGATAGGAAATCTGGCAATCCTTTTCAATTAAGATTGGATTTGAGTACACCCTGCCCACAGTCACATTTGTAAAAGCATTATTCTAATATGGCATGCTTTAAAGGCTTTAAGACCACAACTGTGGTAAAAAAATGATTTATCTATGAGCAACATGCGCTGAGAAGGGCGTGTTTTAAATGGCTGTTCCAATTACAAAACTGTAACTCCCACCTGAAAGCTATAATTATCCGTTGCAATATATTGTATGTTACATTGACGGAACAGCAAGTTTATGGAGGAAATGAGGTTTTCTATAGGTACGAAAATATTATAAATGTACTCTAATTGTCTTATTAGAATAGAAATAATTCACGGAGGCTGTGATTTATCATTGTTTTACCACGGGATGACCATTTATGTCGTTATTTTATCCCTCGCTATTGCTCGGGATAAAATAATACGCCATAAATGGTCACCCCGTGGTAAAACATTGATAAACCACCTCCTCCGTGCATTATTTCTTAAGTATATAGTAGGGAATTAAATTTAGTCAATTTCACCACACATTTTACAGAATAAATAATATTTTGAGTCAATAATTACTTGTGTAGGGCCAGGTTTCTTAAAACATCACAAATTTTAGGATTTCCTCACCTTATTCTCAGCTCATTGACTTGAAATTTTGAAATTAATGATAACACTCGAGGATTTGATGAAAATCTCCTGTTGAGAAGTTTTATCAAACAGAGGCCAGACCCTAATTTTTCACTTAAGATGGTGCACGTTTTAAAGTTGTGATCCTGTTTTTTATGGAAGATTGTTTTTTTTGTTTGTTTGATGGTGTTTAACGCCACTTTCAGCAATTTTTCAGCTATATCATGGCGTCCAGTTTTATTGGGGGAGGAAGCCGGAGTACCCGGAGAAAACCCCCGACCTGCGGTAGGAAAACTGGTTTTATGGAAGAATTTACATGAATTATTAGCATTTTCTCACACAGTATGGAACTTAGTACTATATGTGCCAAATTTTACAGAAAATATTATCCCTGGCTTGTAACAAATGCTGACTTTTCATTGGCTGGTTCCCTGTCTGTACAAATCCCATACCCCAGGCTGTGTTGCTAATGTTGCAGAGTGTATTGTTTGTGCATTGCTTATGTATGTTCTAGATTACCGGTGTATGTTATTCCACAAAAGAATATTTGCAATTCCGTTTTTTATATTTGTATTTTTATTTCATTTCAAACACTGCAGATCTGTTACATTCACAGTCACACATTTAAATATGGTTGAAATCAGAACATGACAGCCTGTCTGTTGATGTTATCATAATGTGACTTGAGGCCCCAAAATATCGATAGTAGAAAAAAACAATGTAAAACAGAATAAAACTTTTAAAAACCCGCTGTCTGAGGTTGGTACCAAAGGTACCACCATCCTTATGACTTGGTAAATTGAGCATTTTCTGCATGAAAAGTATGTAATTTTTTGTGAGTGACTGTGATGATATTGACATTTAGCTTATTTCTAACAATAGAAGAACCTATTTGAAGCCTTTTACCCTTGTAAACCAGGGAGAAATTGTTTACTTATTTTATAACACAGTGGTATGGAAAACCACTGAAGGGATTGCTTTGAAACTTTGCACACATCATTAGTAAAATGTCCTCTACCAAGTTTGCACAAATCATGGCCTCAGACCAACCAACATGGCCGCCATGGCAAAAAATAGAACAGGTGGGACAAAATACAGTTTTTACCTTATAGTTCAAAAAGTATAACGGATACAGGAAAACTGAAGAGACTTTCCTTCTTCAGCATCTAAAGCTCTACAACACTCCATTGCGTAAAAGATGTATGATGACTCTTTGTAGGAGTTATTGCCCTTTAATTGTCAAAATTGATGATTTTTGCCATTTTTGCCTCAAAATTTTGAAAATTATTTCAACTAGAGAAAAAGTTAGCATTGCTTAATTGTTCTGCTCTATTAGGGCTAGTCAAGATTGTCTGATGAACCGTTTAGGAATTATTCTCCTTGAACATTTTTTTAATCAATTTTACTTGATTTTAAAAAATCTTCTCCTCTTTAACCAATGAAAGGATTGCTTTGAAACATTGCACATGATACCTGACTACCTACAATGCTACGTTGGCTTAAAAGTGAAAAGAGGGGGGTGTTGAGAGAGTTTTCGACTTATAGTTAAAAAAAGTACAGCAAATTGGAAGTGAACCTCCCTTCTCCCTCTAAGCATCAAAAGCTCCTCCTTATAGGAGTTATTTCCCTTAAAAGGTCAAAATTAATGACTTTTGCAGAAGTGTTGGGCAGTTCCTTATAGCAAAGAAAAGCTGGATAAAAAAGGGTTGTAATGGGTTTCAGGTTCATATGAGCGATACAGGCTCCTGGGAGCCTCTAGTTAAAGAATCATACTTTGAAACGTGACTTAATCACACTTTTGCAATTGTTGAATGGGTTGCAGGATGTAAACATGGGTCATAGGTGATGTCATTTAATTGAATTTTTATTGAATAGTTCTCTTTTGATAAAAAATCCATGATGGCTGTAATTGTATTTAAATTAACATAGAAACTACACATTTTATTAACATGAATATTAACTACTGTAATGTTTATATTATTTGAATTCCTTGATTCTTAAAAATGAGTATGAATGATTACTAGACTACTTTTTACTTTCAAGAGTACTCACTTAATATATACACTATTCATACATTGTCATAAAATATATAATATATTTGTACAAGCTTCAGAAGTTGGCCAGTTCAAATAAACTATATTTGTCGTATTCTGGCCCAATCTGCTACAAGTTTCTTAACAGCAGTTTATTTATTACAAGTGCACATATTTGTATTTGCATGTATCTTTTATGCACCTTTTGGCTTTCAGTCACCCCCTGAAGCATGCTAACCTGCACTGTAACATAGCTTCAAGGTGAATGGCATATGTGCTGACACCATATAAGCCATTAACTAGGCAACTTCAGCACATGAAGACCTAGGGGTTCAGGTTAGAAGATCACATATTTGCACACCTGCCCAAAACCCATATTTGATATACCGAATTGGAATATATGCAGTATAACCAGCTAAATGAATCAGCTTAACCGCTACATAATTATGAATATGAATCAAGGATTTATAGTCAATTTACAGGTAATTTTTCATCTATTCATCGAATAAGATAACTTGTGGCCAAATAGCTGGAAAATTTAATTACAGGGAGACATGAGACATTGTGTTTCATGTAGGAACAGTTAAGCTTACAGGTGGGGAGGAAAGAGAAATGGTTCTAATTGTTGTAATCTGCTTTATAAGACAGAATTTTGAAAGAGGTCTACATGTACTTAAAGTGCATTTCAGTTAAATTAAGTTCGAAACTTCACATAAATTTGTTGACTATGAAAAGATTTTTCTTACATATTTTGTATTTAACAGCTTACATATGAATTGGGCCAGCTGAGCTTAAGTTTTTATATGCTCTTCTTACATGTTGATGGTGCAGCTATTTATATTATTAGGTGAATTATCTATTCACAATTCTGTTTACCTTCATCTTTTGACTTATAAACTTTTGCATTTCCTGGTTCTTTATCAAGATGCATTTGGTTCACATATGTTGCATCGAAGTTTGTGCCAAATAACCGACATAACCCCACTTGGTCCTGCTCCAAAAGTGGCCTTTTTAAACTCTTTAGTAAAATTTCTGTTTCCTTGCTAGGGGACCCATCACATAACTCATTTATTGCTTTAATAAGATCAACTTCACTTTGACGAACCACCTGGAAAATAAACTTTATATGATAGAACACATTCTTTATACTTTAATACATTTCCATTATCTAACCCCCATGAGTTTGTTACAGCAGTGCATTTTGAATAAATGTTACATTTCATCTAAAGAAATGATATTCACTCTATAATTCTATTCTTTATAACAAATTAGTTATTTCCTATTGCAAGTTTTATGGAGGATTGTATCAAGTTCATAATGTAACAATATTAGACCCATATAAAATGGTACTTGTTCTGCTAATCTAATTAAATCTTTCATTCCCCTTCACCCATTTTTTAGTGTTGCAGAGATTCCAGGGCATGATAAAAAAAAAGAAGGGAGCAAGTGAAAGGTTTTATTTTTATTGCTTGTTTTACTACAATGCAATCAATTTACTCCAATAGTCACTAGCATTTGACCATAATATTTATCATATGCCAATACACTAATACAATCTACATATGTATAAACAGAATTGTCCATATTTCATTAGTGGCATATCAATTTTTTAAGGAGTTTTCACAATATTGGCAACTTAGATTTTTATTATTCTCCACTCCTTTATTTATTAACAGAGAGTTTTGTACAACTATTTCAATGCAACATTTTGAGGTTGATTTCTTAAGTTCTCATCAAATATAGCTGAATAACCACTGACAAATTGTTTAGCTAGAGAGACACTTAAATTCATGTTAAGGGCAAAACTGAAATGATCTATCATGATTCTTTATCTTGCTTTACTCACTTCTGTTAAATTAGTATGGTGTGCAAAAACATCTTTAAATATAGCACTCTGAAAACAGTAGGTACCAGGGTCTTTGTAACGATAATTTGGTACTGGTGGTAGCTGCTTAAAATCCCCTGAAGCAATAACCTAAAATATAAGATTTAATTTTAATTAGTGTTTAATCTACTGTCTTAAAAAGATATATGTCATAGTAGACCCTTAATTTAAAATCCTTCTGTGGTGAATTTCATATAAATTGAACCTGTATTAAAGGACCATATGTTGTATAAGACCACTTTTCCCTCGTGTCATAAGTGGCCTATAAGACAGGTGTGACTTTATTATAGTGTTATCTTCGTCTTTATTGAAAACTAAATATAGAATACAATAAATTCATTTCAAGAGAGGCCTCGATGGCTGAGTGGTTAAGGTACATTGTCTACTATTGATTACATGGTCTGTCAACACTGAGGTTGTGGGTTTAAGTCTCAATGTGGTCAGGGTGTACTCAACTCCAATCTTAATTGACAAGGATGGCCAGTTTTCCTACTGAATGTCATGGTTCTATCCTGGTACTCCAGCTTTACCTCAATAAAAACTGGACACCATGAAATAGCTGAAAAATTGTGGTAAGAGGGCGTTAAACATCATTCAAACAAACAAACAAACATTCCTTTACAAGATTTTATGTACATTATATTGCTTGTACCTGTAATCCTCCAAATAACTGCTTGTTTTTTCGTCCTAAACGACAAACCATTTCCAACTTGTCAAATGTTGTTTGTGACAACATCCCAATTTCGTCTATTACTAGCATGTCTGCAGACGCTATGCGTATTCTAGCGAGAGAAAACTTATCATCAGACATAAACTTGTTCAGCAACTCTTCTTTGGAGAATCTAACATCTCCTAATCCTGACCAGTGATGAACTGTTGTGGCATTGAGGCCTAATTGTGTACTGGCCATCCCTGTAGTTGCTGTTACAGCCACAACCTTATCTTTCATTACTTTGTTTATTATGCATCTAAAAAAGATTAAAACCATCCAGATATAGTACTAATATAAATCAATATCAGTATTAACATAATTATAGGCGTAGTCAAAGGTTTATTTGTAATTGGATGGGTTCAAATAATGATGAAACACTTTTGTTAAAAATGTGGTGTTGAATTTTTTGGTTCACAGGGTATAACTTTATAGAAAACTTAAATAAAAAAAATTCAAAGCTTGTATGAAGAAAATGTTGTATGTTTTATTTATCTGATATATTTCATGTTCTTCTAAGCCAAATAATTGTCACACATTACTTACATTTTATAAATTAAATGGTGTTATATACTTTTGGTTTTTAAGTCAACACTATAATCTTGCAGGGTATAACTTAAGAAAACTTAAACAAACAAATTTCAAAGCTTCTATGAAGAAAATGTTGTATGTTTTATTTATCTGATATATATCATGTTCTTCTAAGCCAAATAATTGTCACACATTACTTACATTTTATAAATTAAATGGTGTTATATACTTTTGGTTTTTAAGTCAACACTATAATCTTGCAGGGTATAACTTAAGAAAACTTAAATAATCAAATTTCAAAGCTTCTATGAAGAAAATGTTGTATGTTTTATTTATCTGATATATTTCATGTTCTTCTAAGCCAAATAATTGTCACACATTACTTACATTTTAAAAATTAAATGGTGTTATATACTTTTGGTTTTTAAGTCAACACTATAATCTTGCAGGGTATAACTTAAGAAAACTTAAATAAACAAATTTCAAAGCTTCTATGAAGAAAATGTTGTATGTTTTATTTATCTGATATATTTCATGTTGTTCTAAGCCAAATAATTGTCACACATTACTTACATTTTATAAATTAAATGGTGTTATATACTTTTGGTTTTTAAGTCAACACTATAATCTTGCAGGGTATAACTTAAGAAAACTTAAATAATCAAATTTCAAAGCTTCTATGAAGAAAATGTTGTATGTTTTATTTATCTGATATATTTCATGTTCTTCTAAGCCAAATAATTGTCACACATTACTTACATTTTAAAAATTAAATGGTGTTATATACTTTTGGTTTTTAAGTCAACACTATAATCTTGCAGGGTATAACTTAAGAAAACTTAAATAAACAAATTTCAAAGCTTCTATGAAGAAAATGTTGTATGTTTTATTTATCTGATATATTTCATGTTCTTCTAAGCCAAATAATTGTCACACATTACTTACATTTTATAAATTAAATGGTGTTATATACTTTTGGTTTTTAAGTCAACACTATAATCTTGCAGGGTATAACTTAAGAAAACTTAAATAATCAAATTTCAAAGCTTCTATGAAGAAAATGTTGTATGTTTTATTTATCTGATATATTTCATGTTCTTCTAAGCCAAATAATTGTCACACATTACTTACATTTTATAAATTAAATGGTGTTATATACTTTTGGTTTTTAAGTCAACACTATAATCTTGCAGAGTATAACTTTAAAAAACTTAAATAAACAAATTTTAAAGCTTCTATGAAGAAAATGTTGTATGTTTTATTTATCTGATATATTTCATGTTCTTCTTAGGCAAATAATTGTCAAACTTTACTTAGATTTTACACAATAAGTAAAATAAGTGTTGTTATATACTTTGGGTTTTGAAGTGTTACAGTGTACATGTGTATAACTTTAGAAAACTAACAGCTTTGTATGATGAAACTTTGAATATTGTATGCCTCTTATATTTTTTACAATCTTTATTAAAAAAAAATTATGACCATGATTGCCCATTTAAAATAACAATTCACTTATCGTTATATTATTGATAATCCTTTTTCATATATTTCAATACACATTTGTTTTATTTTAGGTTGACAATAAACTTTGATGTAGTTTCAACAAACAGTTGTACTGGACAAAAAACACATCTAGAAGATATTTATTTCAAGTGTCAGGAGTATTACAACAGTCATGGAATTCTTCCACCTTCCAAGGTTTTGATAGGCAAACTCATACCGAAGCTGTTTAATGTACATTCAACAATAATTAGTTTAAATAACAAGAGATACACTGCTTATAATAATTTGATATCACGACAAACATCTGTGTCAGAAAACAACAACATTGTCATTCCTGAACATTGTTTGTACAAAATTCTTCCTTCCAATGAAATTGAAATTATATGCAAAAGGGAATATTTAGTAAATGATGAACAACTGACATGCTCTGTTATTTTTGGTGTTGAGAATACTACAATTAATGTACGTGGAAAGAGAATTTCACTGTCAGTTCCAATTAAACTTACACAAAATAATGTGAATGGCATAGTTCTTTTACTTGAAAACATAAAATTTTGCAAGGGCATAGAATTCAATGAAGAGAATGAAAAAAATGACCGAGAAAAATGGTGCACTATATTGGATGAAGCTGTACAAATAAGAAGTCGGTCAAAATCATGTTACAATGTATTAACATTTACTAGTACTAATGATCACTGTAATGTATGTGCTAAAATTGGTAAGAATGCTATGAAAAGAAAACACAAAGACCAAGAAAATGACTCAATTCCTATTGAAAAACCTTTAGAACATGGATCTACAGTAAGTATTTTGAAGGATCATGCGAATGAACCAGTTAATATTAATCAGGAAAAGATTGTGACAGAAGCTATTGATGACATAATTAATAATGGAGCACCTGAGAAATTTAGAACATTGTTAAAATCACAAATAGAAAACTGTAAACATGGAATGGATAAAAGACAAAGAAGATGGGACGCTGATATAATTAGCTTGTGCTTAAGTCTGTATGTGAGGTCACCAGCAGCACTAGAAGAATTAAGGAGTTCTTCTATGTTAGTTCTTCCATCTGTTAAACTACTACAACTGTATAAAAATTGTATAAAACAAACACCTGGGATCAATTTTGATAACTTATTATGGATGAAAAAAGAAGCTGAACAACAAAACATTAGCATGTTTGGTAAAAGAGGGGGATTACTCTTTGATGAAATGTCAATTCAAGATGAGTTACAAATATTGAGGAAGGGAGACGCATGGACAATAGTAGGTGCTGTTGATATGGGGAAAACCAACAATGTCATTTCAATTGTTACCAGTGGAACAAAAAAGGTAGAATTAGCAACTCATTGTTTACAATTTATTTTCCATGGATTCTGTGGCTTTCGTTGGCCAGTAGCATATTATGGATCAAACCCAGCAACAGCTCATCAAATTTATGTTAATTTTTGGGATTGTGTTAATGTGTTAGATGAAAATGGATTTACTGTGGATTATGTTATGTTTGATGGTGCCACAACAAATCGTTCTTTCACCAATATGATTTTAAATGATAATCCAAGATCACAAAATTTTACTGCAACCAGCATTTTTGATTCTAATCACAAAATATATGTTATTCAAGACATAAAACATGTTATTAAAAAATTAAGAAATAATATTGAAGCAAGCAAACAACAAAACAAAAATTCAAATGGGAGATACTTAGTGCTTAATGGAAGGGCCATTATTTGGGAACATTTTGAGGATGCTTTCAATTTTAACATTCAGAATGGAATTCGAATACACAAAAAACTCACAAAAGAACATATAGAAATTACAAGTGCCTCAAAAATGAGAAATGGATTAGCAGAGGAAGTATTAGATCGAGATATGCTGTTTCTCATGCAATCTTATCAGGCTACTGTAGACCATCCTGAATTCTTATCTTCCACCATTGAAATTTTAAAAAACACCTCAGTTTTGATCAGCATTTTTTCTGACAACCGTCCAATTTCTGATACTTCTGATAGCAGACTCAAACAGTTACACGAAATTGTTACATTTTTCAACACCTGGGAATCTGACATAAAGAAATCAAATTTATTCATAGAATCCAAACATTTATTTCCAAAAGAAACCAGAGATGACCTCAATTCTACCATAGTAGGTTTTATTTCTATGTGTCAATCACTGTTAGGAAAAGGTGACAGTATTAATCCAAAATACATCAATTCTGATTTGGTAGAAAACCACTTTTGTCAGCAGCGTGGAATATGTAATGGACTTAACACTAATCCCACACTAGCACAATATGGACCTTCAAACACATCTATTTGTTTAGGACAAAATTCTATATCTGCAAAATGCAATGGAAATACCAAAGCAAAGTACTTTAAAGCAACAACCCCATGTGCGTTAAATAAAAGAAGACCAAAGAAATTGAAGAGTCCATTAAAACGTTTATTATAATGTAGTATATTGGATTAAGAAATGTATGTGTTTTTCATAATGAATTGACAAAAATCCATAATGGACTGGTAAAACACATGATGGCCTGGCAAATCCATAATGGACTGGTGAATCCATAAAGGTTGAGCTATAATAAATACAATTGGTGATGTAAATAGTCTTTTCAGTACATAACTTCCAACTGGTTAATAATTCCCAGTTTTTATTGTTCTAAACTAGTCAACATAATTATGGTACAATCCATAATTTAAAAATGTAAAAAGAATGAAAAATATAAACCTTTCTTTAATGTTTGTTATTACCATGATTACTCTGCAAACAAATATGTGTCTATACTTTCAATTTAGATTTCCCATAAACAGATAAAGAAAAGTATGTTGTACCATCTTAATTAGACAAATTTCTGAATGTTTAAATGCTTTTACAGTTAATGTGAATATCCTATGATGCATATTCTGACCAAAAAGGAATATGCATATTATTCCATTTCTATTCCTAGAAATGTGCAAATATGTGATCTTCTAACCTGAACCCCTAGGTCTTCATGTGCTGAAGTTGCCTAGTTAATGGCTTATATGGTGTCAGCACATATGCCATTCACCTTGAAGCTATGTTACAGTGCAGGTTAGCATGCTTCAGGGGGTGACTGAAAGCCAAAAGGTGCATAAAAGATACATGCAAAATATAAATATGTGCACTTGTGTGCATTAAAGAACTTTGACCATAACTAAATAAAAATGTTCTCTTGCCCAGTACACCAGGCAGACATTTATTTTCTTGATTGACACCTTTTTTCACATTGCAATCCTAAAAAGCTATGAATATTCCATAGAGTATTTAATTATTGATCATTGAGTAGAATTCTAATAAAGTTAAATCAATACTTCTTTTACATGTTTTAGTAGTCAAAACATCATGCCGTCCCTTCTATAATTGTGGGAAAACAATAGAGATGTTAATCAATTTGTGTAATTTTTTAATATTTTAATGAATTATGTTCTTAAGTTCCTTAAGTTATTTCCCTTTTTATCAGACATTGATTGTATTTTTAGGATCAACTGCAGAAATAGGAATGATTGTGATTAAATGAATTATGTTCTTCAGTTCTTGAGTTATCTCCCTTTTTTATCAGTCAATGATTTTATTTTTATGATAAAATCCATAATAAGGTATGATGGTGATTTATGCAATATTATATTTTATATTAATGACCTTTCTGAAATGTTTTTAATAACAATGTTGCAAGTTTTTAATTTAACTCCCCTTTTTAATCGGTTTATTATTTTTATTTCTCAAGATACAATCAAAATACAAGTATGTGCACTTGTAAATGAACTCATGTAATCAAAATGCCACAATACAATTTACAATAATTGCTAATATGAGGAAAACCTTGTATGTTTTACTTGTCTGGATAAAGTACCAACATAAATCAATATCAGTATTAACATAATTATAGGCCTGTTCAACATTTATTTGTAATTGGATGGGTTCAAATGATGAAACACTTTTGTTAAAAATGCGGTGTTGGAATTTTGGTTCACAGGGTATAAGTTAAGAAAACTTAAATAAATAAATTTCAGAGGTTCTATGAAGAAAATGTTGTTTGTTTTATTTATCTGATATATTTTAGGTTCAATTTAACATGTTTATGTCAACACTTTAAGCTTGCTGGGTATAACTTTAGAAAACTTAAATAAACTTATTTCAAAGCTTCTATGAAGAAAATGTTGTATGTTTTATTTATATGGTATATTTCATGTTCTTTTAGGCCAAATAAATTTCAAATTTACTTACATTTTACAAATAAAATGTTATTATATACTATTGGTTTTTAAGTCAACACTTTAAGCTTGCTGGGTATTACTTTAGAAAACTAACATTAACAATTTTAATCAGGAAATGTATGACTACACCCATATGCAATGAAATTTCTAGCTTAAGGCTGATATGGTGTTAGCAAACATGTTTTCACTGTGATATAATTGTAGATGAACCACTATGTCATCACCTACATGAACTTTAAGTAATTAAAAAATTCAAAATCTTCAAGTGTTGATTATTGAAATAAACCCAGATATATATATTTAATTTCATCAAAAGTGAAAATTTATGAATTCTCCAATTTCATTTTCTGTAGTCATCTTGAGGATAGAACAATTACATATTATTTTGGTGGGAAAGCTTCTAAGCTTCTAATGCATTTGAAGTTCTGTTCAAATTGGCAATGCACTTCCATATTGCTGCACAAAACCATTCAATCAATTAGTTATATTTACATATACAGCAACGCAACTCCTTGCAGCAGATATTTAGTTGTACACGTAGTTATAACCCTCGACTTTTCATATAAAATTACTATAAAGTTAGAATATTGCAAGTAGACTCTTTGACACAATAATGTCATCTGGTGATATGAGTGTTTTAGGAAAACAACTGGAAAAATTTCAATCCAAATGTCATGATCTCCCTCTGATATATAGGCAAGTTTTTATAAAACCTTTATCCATAATTTTAATTAAATGGTTGTATTGCTGTTTCATTTAGCTCGCTTATACATTATGCGGTAACCAGTCATTTCATACCATAACCAAATCGTACCATAATTAAAACCATTTCATACCATAACCATTTCATACCATATAGGGAAGTGTATTAAGACAATTTTGTACCATATGGGACAGTGTAATATGATACTTTCATACCATATTGGGAAGTTTATTAGTGAAAACCTGTATGCAATTTTAGTATAATATTGCTCTTTTGACCAAAGTGGTAAATAAATATAAAAGCTATTTTTATTTTGACTTTATTAACATCATCATTTCGTCATAACATAATATATCATAAAACAACGTAATGACACAGATAAAAATATATGTGAAGGTTAGCAATCTATTTTAACATTAGCTGTTATTTTCAATATTATTATTATAATATCACAATCGATTGACTTGAGGATTATGAATCCAGCACAAAGATGCCACAGTCTACTAATGGATATTTCGTCATTTGCATACTTGGTCCAGTTGTCAAATAACACGTTCTTTGTGGTTTTGCAGCATTTTCTCTCCACCGTTTTCAGTTTACCTTTGGACACCAGTAGAAAATTCAGCGGCAACAGTGATGTTACTTCTTGAAAACGTGGGCGCTAGCATGTATAGACCTCTGTTGCCTGAACCTGCTTTTTCCAATTTCTATTGGTTAATTACATGTAGGTGCATTGTTTACTTAAAAAGACTCAAAATGATTCCATTACATACAAATTGTATCTTGGGTTCCCCTTTTACCTATGCAGATGGTTAGTAAAAGGATGACTGGAAAACAGAGAAAGTCATTATTCCTTTCATATCTGATTAATGAATAATAAAGCCCTTTTGTTTACACAACAAATATTTCATTTCTATCATGTCTTAGTCTATTCAGAATGCTTAACATTTGTCATAATGGTTACTTTTAACGAACTTTCTTGCAAGGTAAAAAAATTATTTCTTGTCCGAAATTTTTTTTAAATATTTATATTATACACAAATAAACATTTTTAATGAATAATATTGAATATATCTTCTTAAGATTAATTTAAAGATTTGTAACGAATTTTTACTTAGTGTAGTAAGTATTCATTTAGTTATATACATTAAAGTATTTAAATTTTTTGCATGGTACGAATTAATTTACATTACATATTGTACGAAATGGCAATAAGTTATGGTACGATATGGCATTTTGATGGTATGAAATGGTGATTTTGGGTACGAAATGGCAATGGTACGATTTGGTTTTGGTACAAAATGACAAACTCCTTTATGCAGACACATTTCCAAGATTAACTTCATTTTGAGCAGATGTAAAAATATGTGATCTTCTAACCTGAACCCCTAGGTCTTCATGTGCTGAAGTTGCCTAGTTAATGGCTTATATGGTGTCAGCACATATGCCATTCACCTTGAAGCTATGTTACAGTGCAGGTTAGCATGCTTCAGGGGGTGACTGAAAGCCAAAAGGTGCATAAAAGATACATGCAAAATATAAATATGTGCACTTGTAATAAATAAACTGCTGTTAATTAGAAACTTGTAGCAGATGTGACCACAATACAATCAATTGCAAATGTTTCAAATGGTCAGGTTTCAAAGCATGATCCTTTATAAATGGGAAACAGTTTAAAATATAATTGTAAAACATTAATTGTCTAGTTGGAAAGCGATGGATGAATTAATTACTCAAAATGTACTGTTTTCTATAAGATTTGACACAAAAAATACCAAGTTTCATACTGTATAAGAAAATGCTTAAAATTCATCTAAATCTTCCATAAAAACAGCAGGTGCACAATGTTAAATGTTTATGGAAACTGTAAAATCTAATTTATTCTGCTGGAAGTTCCCTACTTTGTACAACCCCACCAAAAATGTATGTGCCCCGGCCCCCCCCCCCAACGACCTTTAATTTTCTAACCTGAACCTCTGGGTATTTCTATGCTATTTCCCAGATATGGCTTTTATGGTGTCTGTTCAAATGCCATGTACAGTAGTAGTGCAGTTTAGCATACTTTACTGGCTCACTTATAGCTGAAAGGTGCATAAAGGATATATTCATGACATACAGATGTGTCCAAAATTATATGAATGTTTCTTTTCTATCCCACAACTTAAGATTCTTTGTAAACAATGATAGCAGACAGGTTTATGTAAATGATATTAGGTGTTCCTAGTTCAAGGGTGAAGTAAAACATGTTTATTAACAATAATTTAACATATATACATGTACATGTATATGAAAATTATGTATTCATAATCATGTTTTCAACTTTACAATAACACATGCACACAATGACAAAAAAGAAGTGTACAGTTGTAATATAATACCTTAACAAGTACGTCTTCCCAGTTCCACATTGACCTGTGATTAACAGGTTATGTCCTTGCTTTGCAATTCTATATGCGTAAGATTGCAATTCTGTAAACGAATGAATGTTGTCACCGTCACACGAGTTGTCCACCATCATGCTTAAATTATTTCCGGTTTCTTCTGACTTCGGGGTTTAGTTCAGTTTGTGCTCTTCCGTTGGAGGACTTCCGTTTGCAATTTCCGGATAATTTTTCTCTGGTTTCGACTTCGCGTTTAACTTTTTGTCATTTACTGCGGAACAATCTACAATGGAAGCTTCCCTGAAGTAAAGAAAGTGTTTCAGTCCAAGAAAAAGTTTCGCGGTTGCAAAAATATGGATATATTAAATGAATCGATGTCATAATCTTAAAGAATAAATGTCCGTGAGTAAGTAGAACACCTACAATCATGTTGTCAGTGCAAATTCTCAAAGCAAACTCAACAACAAAGGTAGGGGGGTAGGAATTGTTTACTTTTGCGTTAGACTCCTTCGCTCACTTCGTTCGCGACAATACTTTTTTTTCGTTGTCTGGCCATATTTCGACCCAAATGATATGGGGTCAAATTCCTGTGGCAAAAGTAATACATTTGTTCACATGCTGCTGTATTATAATAAATACATGGAATCGATTCAGTGATTGAAAGTGAATAAACTGGCGTGAATGTGTGTGTAACGCAGACACAGACAGAATTAGCTGACCGAACAGGAATTTAAGCAACCCGTTTTCATTATTTAATATTTAGGTTTTGAGAATACATTCTTCTCAACGCGACTGTCTCCGGAACTATTTATTATCTCAGGGTTTATCCTCCATTCTTACCATTGTCATTGTCGTCACAATTTAGTATCCAAGACTGCTATGAACGGTGTAGGGCGGTACATGTGTAACCGATTTTGCGGTAAGTTAAACTTGACTTCTATCGTTTCCCCGCTATTTCATGGTCACACAAGCATTTTGGACATACAAAATAGTGCAAAAAATATCCTGCCAGCCGCCGGATTGTGTTCCGTGCCGGAACCCGGGATTGAACCGGGGGCCTTTAGATCTTCAGTCTAACGCTCTCCCAACTGAGCTATTCCGGCTGACGAGGGTTAGGTGCTATTTTTATGCTTTTATTCCTCGGTTAACTTTTTCTATCACTATTACCAAGCGAAAGCAAAAGTAATACATTTGTTCACATGCTGCTGTATTATAATAAATACATGGAATCGATTCAGTGATTGAAAGTGAATAAACTGGCGTGAATGTGTGTGTAACGCAGACACAGACAGAATTAGCTGACCGAACAGGAATTTTAGCAACCCGTTTTCATTATTTAATATTTAGGTTTTGAGAATACATTCTTCTCAACGCGACTGTCTCCGGAAATATTTATTATCCTCCATTCTTACCATTGTCATTGTCGTCACAATTTAGTATCCAAGACTGCTATGAACGGTGTAGGGCGGTACATGTGTAACCGATTTTGCGGTAAGTTAAACTTGACTTCTATCGTTTCCCCGCTATTTCATGGTCACACAAGCATTCTGGACATACAAAATAAGTGCAAAAAATATCCTGCCAGCCGCCGGATTGTGTTCCGTGCCGGAACCCGGGATTGAACCGGGGGCCTTTATATCTTCAGTCTAACGCTCTTTTTTTTTTTTTTCATTTATATAAAATTTTATTCAATATTTACAATAAAAGTGAAATGGGTACAAACACCGCATTCACTATTTGAAAACAATAGTGTTAATTTACCCTTATTTTGTTAGTGTCTTTACTAAATATATTTTATTTTACGTTTTATTATAAACAACTTCACAAGCACAATGTAAACAAATAAACAAAAAACATTACACATATATTGCCTTATGTTTTAGCGAACAAACAAGAGTTGTCTTTCTTAATATACATAATAATAAACAGTAAGTTCTATGTTTTTTAATAAAAATCACTTAGTTATAGATTAATGATTATTTTATTTTCATGACATTGTAAAATAGGATTGTTTTTTGTAAAATATTTTTCAAAAAGTTTTATTTCGTTTTTCATTTTATAATAGTTGAATGCATATTCTGTATATTTCTTTAATGTATATATGAAAAAACGTTTTAAATTTATTTCTTTGTTATCAAAAACTTTCATTTGTCTTCCTTTATAAATAACCAGTCTTGCAACTCCTAAAATAAAATTAATCCAATAGAAATTGATAGGTAAGTGTGTGTTTTGTTTTGTGAATGGCCATCCTAAGAGGATTAGTTGTGTGTACTCAGGTATGACAATGTTGACAGGTGTACTAATAATAAGACAGTTGTGTAATATATCAATTAGAAGTACACGTAAACCTTGAACTTTTTCACAAGTGAGAAACATGTGGTCTAAGTTTTCTACGTGTAAACTACATAATAGGCACGTATCACTGTCAACCTTGTTCATCCGAAAGAGTTTTTCTAATGTAAAAATACCGTTCATGGAAAGCCGATAATTTAAACAGTGAATATCTGGGGGTAAAAAGGGAAGATGAACAATCGAGTAGACCCGCGTGAATTCCATTGATTGAAATTTATTTAGCCAAAAATTTTCAGATGTAGGCGCGACAAAAAAATCATTTAGAAGAAAATCGTAAAATATTTTCGACGTCGCACTTTGGATATTTATAACTCGGATGTTATCACTTAACGAAATATCTGGAGTCTTTTTGATATTAACAGGATTTTTCATTTTTAGATATTCATACCACGCGTTCGGAATTGCATTCAAAATTTTTTGATAGGCATTTTTAACATCGGAGATTTGTATTTCGGGAAATTTTTCTTTTACAATTTCAACAATTGCGTTTGGAGATAAAAACCCGGGAATTACTTCATAACATAAATGTTTGATTTGTGTTATACCGGCAGCAATAAATTCAGAAAACAACAAGGATTTCCCGTTATACTGAATGGAAGGATTACAAAAAATAGGATTTTCATATACATGCTGTGCCTCAATGTTGAATTTTACGTTGGATTTCAATCTATAAAAAGCTAAAAACATTTCTCTATAAAATGGCGGTAAGTTCTTTAATTGTTTTGAATTGAAATAGGCGTAAACAACATTATGTTGCAAATCCATCTGTTCAATTTTTGAAACAAAGTAATTAAAAGTGTTTTTCCAAATAGCTTGACATTCTTCGTCTAAATATTTTTTTAAAAATTTTAATCTGAAGGATTGCATTTTGAGGAAAATATCTGGTAAATTTAAACCCCCATTTATTTTTTTTCCAACGATTGTTTCATATTTTACCAAGTGTCTTTTTCCTTTCCACAAAAAATTCATTATAATTAATCTTATTTCATTTTTGATTTTTTCTGGTAGAGGACAGACTGTTAACGTATAATAAAACCTTGACATAATTAAAGATGATAAAACTGTAGCTCTTCCAGGAATAGTCAAATCTCTTTTAGACCAAAAATATAAAATAGTTTTTACTTTTTTTATTTTACTGTCCCAATTCAAGGAATCGCACAACTGTTTATCCTTACCCACATAAATTCCTAATAATTTAGTAACTTTATCACACAATACAACCTGAAATTGTTTCAAATCGTCATCAGAAATGGACCCTGAACCCAAACAAAGTATTTCAGATTTTTGTTTGTTTATTTTGGCACCAGAAGCTGCACTATACAGTTCTAAAATTTTAAATATTTCAGATATTGAATTTTTATCTGAGACAGTTAGACTAGTATCATCGGCATGGGCAAAATACTTTGATTCATTATAAGAGCCAGGTATTTGTATACCTTTAATATTTTTATTTTTCAAGATAGCTTGTCCTAGAGGTTCTGCAGCCAAAACATATAAAAGAGCAGAAATGGGACATCCTTGTTTTATAGAATTTTTAAGTGGTACATATTTTGTTAGAAAACCATTACATTTTATACTGCTAAAAATGTCTTTATAAAATATTTTAATCCAATTAATAAACTTTTCTCCAAATCCAAATACTTTTAAAATATGAAATAAATATTTGTGATCAATTCTATCAAACGCATTTTGTTGGTCTATTTTGATAAGGTATCCTTCTAAATTATCTTGTTCAATTAATTCAATAACGTCTCGAATACTGGCTGTAGTATCAGCAATGTCTCTACCCAAAATACAACATGTTTGAAATTCTGAAATTATTTCCGGAAGAACTATTTTCAATCTATTTGATATTATTCTTGCAAGTATTTTATAGTCTACTGCTAAAAGAGAAATTGGTCTGTAATTATTAAGTAGATTTTTATTACCTTTATTTTTATATATTAAAGTAATTATGCCGTGGCGCATTGACCGAGACATTATTTTTTCCTTTTCAACAGCACTAAATACTTTTTTAAGTATTTCCCCAAAATGATGAAAAAATTTACAATAAAAAGAGACGGTTAAACCATCACCTCCGGGACTTTTATTTTTAGACATTTCATGTAACGAAGTAAATATTTCTTGAAGCGTTATTTCAGAATCTAAATATTCTCTTTGTTCATTGGGAACTTTTTTTGAAATGAAATTGGACAACTCGATTATTTTTTCTTCATTTACTGACGTACAAGAGAACAAAGTTTCATAATGGTCATAAATTTCATTTAATATTTCATCATTATTTTTTAAAATTAAACCATTTTTATTTATTAATTCTTTAATTGAATTATTTTCTTGCCTATGTTTTTCTAGTTGAAGAAAATAACTTGAATTTTTATCACCATCAATTGCCCACTCTGCCTTTGATCTTAATATTGCCCCTTGACAAATTTTATTTTCATATTTCCGCATTTCCAATTTTACTTCTTCAAATTTATTAACATCGAAATTGGTATTATTTGCAGCACATAAAGATAGTTTTTCAAATTCTTTTTGTAAGTGAAAATACTCCGCCCGTTCTTTTTTCTTTTTATCTTTTGAATAAACTTGTGTTAATTTTTTAATTTTATATTTCAAGTTGTCTATCCAAACCAAGATTTCCGTTTCAAATAAAGGACATGTTTTTTCTTGTATTATTAATTGATCAATTTTTCGGACAAACGTTGCATCATCCAATAAAGTATTATTAAAAATCCAGAGCCCTGGTCCACGTTCTATTTGCGAAAAATCAACATTGAGCACAACAAGTGAATGATCACTAAATGTATTATGTTTGTAATAAACATTTTTAACAAACGGAGAAATATTTTTTGTTATGAATATAAAATCAATCCGACTCTGGAGAAGAACATTTTCAACGACCCTACGCCAGGAGAAAATACGGGCAGATGGATTTCTTGCCCTCCACACATCATAAAGATTTAAATTACTTAATAAAAAATCTAGAGCTTTGTAAGCTCGGTCTTCCGTATGTCTACCTTTTCCACTTCTATCTAAAGGGGATAATGATGTATTAAAATCACCTAACAAAATAAGATTTTCTGACTTTGGTATTTGACTGTAAATACACTTAGAGAACTGCTCTCTGTCATCAATAGAATTAGGAAAATATACATTAACAATATCAATATTTCTTTCAGAATCAGACAATTGTATGTGCAAAAATCTACCATCAAAACCATTTATTATCTTTACCTTGTCTTTATATTTTTTACAAATGAGAAAAGCAACACCACGTCTCCCATTATCAGAAAATGAGGATATTATTTCACCGTTCCAGAAATGTTTATAATTATCCTCAAGCTGCTTATCCCAAAATGTTTCCTGTAGTGCAACAACATCAAAATAATTTTCTTCACAAAATGCACACAATTGCATAAATTTATTCATATCTCTTAATCCATTAGTATTGATGGATATAATATTAATCATGGAGAAAATAATACAAATTAAAGTAAGATATAAAAACATGAATTTTACGTTATAATTTATTTTTTTTGTGCAGCTTCAGCAGTTCTTCAGTTGACTTCGATGGTTTTGTAACCAATCTTTTTCTACGATCTTTCTTTTTTAATTCCCTTAAAGCTTTTTTTATTTCAGCATGATTTCTTTCAACCCTACTTTCTAAATCCAGACCGTCCATGTCGTCTTCCATCGATTCAGCAACAACAGAGCATATTTCTTGCTCCTCAATTGCTGACTCAATGTCAGTCTGACAGGACGCCCCGTCATCAACTGTATTGAGTATTTGACCCTCTGTAAGTAATACATTTTCCCCATTACATTCTGTTTTGTGTGTAATGTCTATATTCGACAAGTCATTACTGCTACTAATCTTATCATCACCGTCCTTCTTTTCTTCTTCAACTTTTTCTTGTTTCTTTCTAACCTCATCTCTATTTTCTTCATTCTGTTTTCGTTTGTTTTCTTTTCTCATCCTTACGAATTCCATTTTCTCTATGGATTCCTCATCACTTACTCCATCATCAATATTCTCAGTTGGCTGAAAATCAACATTTAGTGCAGAACATTTGCAGTTCTTGGGCAATTTGTCGCACTTTTCACACGCTGGAATAGGGCAATTTTTTGCAAGATGACCATTATTATTGCACCTATAGCAAACATTATCTGGACATTCAGCATAAAGATGTTCGTCCGAGAGGCATTTGGAACAAACTTTGCCTTGATTATCATGTTTCACTCGAATGTATTCGAATTTGTTTTTTTCAAGTTCAAATTTCATACTATAAGGGAGACTTTGGACATTTGGAGGAAACTTACAGATGACATATCTTGTTCCGTCTGCAACGTTGGTACCTTTATGATTTTTTCGGGTAACTTTGGACTTTATTTCTACCCCTAAATTTGTCAGTTTTGAAATAATATCTTCATCTTCAATATACGCGGGTAAGTGCATGAAACTTACCAACTTCTCTGACGAATAGACTGCATGACAATTATACTTAATTCCAGCAACTTGAAAACCAGTACTTGCCAAATCGTCGACATATTCTTTATCCTTGACAGTAATCTCGTAAAGATTTCCACTTCGAGGAACTACAGCTAGAATATTCCCAACGCCTAAATCCTTCTCCAACTCATCAATAATGCTGCTAGCTTAACCACTTTATTGTCCTTTACATCAACAATCAAAGTACGCTCCTTCAATGTATAGTTCCCCCCGCCACCAGGCATGGTGAAGGGGAAACAAAAAGTCTGTATAAGTTCAAAAAATACAAATAAACAAGTATAACGTCTCGCATACACTACAAATATCTGTTTAAACAGGCCTCCACCTACGGATGGCCTGTGAAGAAAATTATATCTCCTGGATTGCTCTCAGAGACAAAAACACGTTCGTCCACTATGGAAGCTTAACCGGAAGTCCGGGCGGTACATGTGTAACCGATTTTGCGGTAAGTTAAACTTGACTTCTATCGTTTCCCCGCTATTTCATGGTCACACAAGCATTTTGGACATACAAAATAAGTGCAAAAAATATCCTGCCAGCCGCCGGATTGTGTTCCGTGCCGGAACCCGGGATTGAACCGGGGGCCTTTAGATCTTCAGTCTAACGCTCTCCCAACTGAGCTATTCCGGCTGACGAGGGTTAGGTGCTATTTTATGCTTTTATTCCTCGGTTAACTTTTTCTATCACTATTACCAAGCGAAAGCAAAAGTAATACATTTGTTCACATGCTGCTGTATTATAATAAATACATGGAATCGATTCAGTGATTGAAAGTGAATAAACTGGCGTGAATGTGTGTGTAACGCAGACACAGACAGAATTAGCTGACCGAACAGGAATTTTAGCAACCCGTTTTCATTATTTAATATTTAGGTTTTGAGAATACATTCTTCTCAACGCGACTGTCTCCGGAACTATTTATTATCCTCCATTCTTACCATTGTCATTGTCGTCACAATTTAGTATCCAAGACTGCTATGAACGGTGTAGGGCGGTACATGTGTAACCGATTTTGCGGTAAGTTAAACTTGACTTCTATCGTTTCCCCGCTATTTCATGGTCACACAAGCATTTTGGACATACAAAATAAGTGCAAAAAATATCCTGCCAGCCGCCGGATTGTGTTCCGTGCCGGAACCCGGGATTGAACCGGGGGCCTTTAGATCTTCAGTCTAACGCTCTCCCAACTGAGCTATTCCGGCTGACGAGGGTTAGGTGCTATTTTTATGCTTTTATTCCTCGGTTAACTTTTTCTATCACTATTACCAAGCGAAAGCAAAAGTAATACATTTGTTCACATGCTGCTGTATTATAATAAATACATGGAATCGATTCAGTGATTGAAAGTGAATAAACTGGCGTGAATGTGTGTGTAACGCAGACACAGACAGAATTAGCTGACCGAACAGGAATTTTAGCAACCCGTTTTCATTATTTAATATTTAGGTTTTGAGAATACATTCTTCTCAACGCGACTGTCTCCGGAACTATTTATTATCTCAGGGTTTATCCTCCATTCTTACCATTGTCATTGTCGTCACAATTTAGTATCCAAGACTGCTATGAACGGTGTAGGGCGGTACATGTGTAACCGATTTTGCGGTAAGTTAAACTTGACTTCTATCGTTTCCCCGCTATTTCATGGTCACACAAGCATTTTGGACATACAAAATAAGTGCAAAAAATATCCTGCCAGCCGCCGCATTGTGTTCCGTGCCGGAACCCGGGATTGAACCGGGGGCCTTTAGATCTTCAGTCTAACGCTCTCCCAACTGAGCTATTCCGGCTTACGAGGGTTAGGTGCTATTTTTATGCTTTTATTCCTCGGTTAACTTTTTCTATCACTATTACCAAGCGAAAGCAAAAGTAATACATTTGTTCACATGCTGCTGTATTATAATAAATACATGGAATCGATTCAGTGATTGAAAGTGAATAAACTGGCGTGAATGTGTGTGTAACGCAGACACAGACAGAATTAGCTGACCGAACAGGAATTTTAGCAACCCGTTTTCATTATTTAATATTTAGGTTTTGAGAATACATTCTTCTCAACGCGACTGTCTCCGGAACTATTTATTATCTCAGGGTTTATCCTCCATTCTTACCATTGTCATTGTCGTCACAATTTAGTATCCAAGACTGCTATGAACGGTGTAGGGCGGTACATGTGTAACCGATTTTGCGGTAAGTTAAACTTGACTTCTATCGTTGCCCCGCTATTTCATGGTCACACAAGCATTTTGGACATACAAAATAAGTGCAAAAAATATCCTGCCAGCCGCCGGATTGTGTTCCGTGCCGGAACCCGGGATTGAACCGGGGGCCTTTAGGCATAACAGTAGTAAATGAGTACCAGTAACAAGTTACCAGATTGTGTACCCTACATTAAGTACAGTACTGAATACTTTGTTGTGTCCTGATTTGGTAAATAGTGGTTAGATGTGTACAATTTTTTAGCTGTAAGCTCCTGCATAAATTAAGTTTTAAAAAGTGGTAAAATTTTTCTCAGATCTTGCAAGATAAAATTTTGGTAATTTTTTAAACAATGTAGTATTTTTACATTCACTGCATTAGAAATTGCATGTAAAAGTGGGAGCGTCTCAAAATGTTCTGACTAGCGAAAAAAGGAATTGGTCACGGATATATATGGCATTTATTTTTTAAATGGTAAATGAAAGTTTATTAATTTCCTAGTCCAGGTAAATGCTGATCAATGTTAGAAAGGTATGCAAATCACAGAAATGTTAGTGTTTTCGACTATAGCCAAAACATTTACTACTGTGCTACCTATATGTCAGATGATGTATTGTGGATTTTTATTTCTGAGAGTACATCAAGGTTATTTTTTGCATAGATTGTGGTATATCTTGTTGAAACTAACTGAAGGCAGTACTCAAAAAGAAGGTATTGTCTAATGGACACTATAAAAACTGCTAAGTCAGCACTTTTTGCATTTTTCTATATACACATATTAAAAAACCACACACAATCACAGTAAAGTGTTCTCCTGTTTTTATTCCATTTTAACTTTCTTTCTGTATGGTCATCTTAACTTTTCGCAATGAATTGGGCATATTCATGGGCATAAAATTATATTTCGATAAAAAAAATTAGGCCAAAAATAAGGTAAATTTTAAACCGTACTGATCAGTTTGAACTTTGGATCAATTTCTCCCAAAGTTTTGATATGACAATGAAAACCTTTGGCTGAAAACTAGATTTTGTCCCCAATTTCTGAATTTAGGGCCACAATAAAGCAAATTAATAGGAACAAGTTCAAATTTTTTTAAAATTTTAGTCCAAAATAAGCAAAAATTAGCCAAAAATGGTAATGTATTGTCTATAAAAGTGATTATTGTGCACATGATTTAACAAAACCTGTTCAACAGATGGTTTGTAAAGGCATAATTAGGGTCAAAATATCCAACTTAAAAGAGAAAACAGATTTCCTTTACTAAAGTATAATTTTTTGTGGAATTTAGTGTTATCAACAGCCTTTGAGTGAAATATTGGTACTTTTATTTCGCACTAATTGAAAGTATAAAACAGGTTAAATTAAAATTTGTTCATGTATTTGTACTTGTTTAAAAGGTTTCTTGTCTACAAGCACCATCTTGTTAATTTGAAGCCACTTTGAAACAATTTAGGGGTCAATATGGCATAGTTTAAAAGATGGAGTGGTCAGCTATTGAAAGCCACCATATCTTAGTGGGCCAGCATAGATTGGGCTGGCCAATAGTATAATATAAGGCTAGTGCATTTAAAATGTATCTGTTATAGAACTTTGATATTATTTTCTTGTTTAAAAGTGCAGGGACAGTGACAGTAAAGCAAATTTTTATTCTGAAGATGTCTTCAAACACATGTTAGATACATATGCAATTTTTCTCCTTGGGTAGGGCTAAAAAATAGAAGAATTTTTCAAGAACACTTTGAATACCAATATATCTTTTATTGATTTTAATTCAAATATGACCTATGTACTTGATGTAGAAATATTGGCTAAATTGGTTCTCTTGCAAACTTGGTATAGGCATAACAGTAGTAAATGAGTACCAGTAACAAGTTACCAGATTGTGTACCCTACATTAAGTACAGTACTGAATACTTTGTTGTGTCCTGATTTGGTAAATAGTGGTTAGATGTGTACAATTTTTTAGCTGTAAGCTCCTGCATAAATTAAGTTTTAAAAAGTGGTAAAATTTTTCTCAGATCTTGCAAGATAAAATTTTGGTAATTTTTTAAACAATGTAGTATTTTTACATTCACTGCATTAGAAATTGCATGTAAAAGTGGGAGCGTCTCAAAATGTTCTGACTAGCGAAAAAAGGAATTGGTCACGGATATATATGGCATTTATTTTTTAAATGGTAAATGAAAGTTTATTAATTTCCTAGTCCAGGTAAATGCTGATCAATGTTAGAAAGGTATGCAAATCACAGAAATGTTAGTGTTTTCGACTATAGCCAAAACATTTACTACTGTGCTACCTTTAGATCTTCAGTCTAACGCTCTCCCAACTGAGCTATTCCGGCTGACGAGGGTTAGGTGCTATTTTTATGCTTTTATTCCTCGGTTAACTTTTTCTATCACTATTACCAAGCGAAAGCAAAAGTAATACATTTGTTTACATGCTGCTATATTATAATAAATACATGGAATCGATTCAGTGATTGAAAGTGAATAAACTGGCGTGAATGTGTGTGTAACGCAGACACAGACAGAATTAGCTGACCGAACAGGAATTTTAGCAACCCGTTTTCATTATTTAATATTTAGGTTTTGAGAATACATTCTTCTCAACGCGACTGTCTCCGGAACTATTTATTATCTCAGGGTTTATCCTCTATTCTTACCATTGTCATTGTCGTCACAATTTAGTATCCAAGACTGCTATGAACGGTGTAGGGCGGTACATGTGTAACCGATTTTGCGGTAAGTTAAACTTGACTTCTATCGTTTCCCCGCTATTTCATGGTCACACAAGCATTTTGGACATACAAAATAAGTGCAAAAAATATCCTGCCAGCCGCCGGATTGTGTTCCGTGCCGGAACCGGGATTGAACCGGGGGCCTTTAGATCTTCAGTCTAACGCTCTTTTTTTTTCATTCAATAAAATTTTATTCAATCATTATTGACAATAAAAGGTGAATTGGCTAGTCTCCAATTTCACCGATATTAAGAAAGCAATTGGTGTTAATGACATGAACACGACATACATACTTTCTGATAAAATAAAAGCAAAAAAATATATATAATATTTAAAATACACATATTCTTGAAGAAAATTACATTTCCCCTTTACAATATCTTTCAAGTGAGATAACCACTATTGTCCTTGTTGCAAATTAGTATTGGTTACCTCCCCTTATTTTACATGATCCTATTTAACTCAAATATGTAATTTATAATTACTTCCATCAAACCATATAAGTGGGTTTTTTTTCTGAAAAATATTTATTAAAAAGATTTAACTTGTTTTTCATTTTATAGTATGTAAATGCGTATTGTACGTATCTATGCATTGAATATATAAATAGTCTCTTTGTATCAATGTTTTTTCCTTCAAATACTTTTATTTGTCTTGTTTTATATACGGAAATTCTAGCCACACTTAATATAAAATTAAGAAAGTATGTGTTCACCTTTTTGTTTTGGTTTAAATACCCAAGTAACATCACCTGTGAAAAATCAATAATTATACTTTGATTGTCCTGTAAAAGTACATTTTCTATTGTATCGATAATGAATGATTTAAAGCTTTGTAATGTTGGACAATCACACCACAGGTGAAATAAATCCTCAGTAACTCTATTACAAAGTAAACACGTGCCGTCATCTACCTTGTTTATACGTTGTAGTTTACTTAAAGTAAAAATAGTATTTGTCGCCACCCTATAATTAAGACTGACACATTCGGGTGGGAGATGACACTGATTGACAACTCGGTATAGGGACCGAAAGCACACTGAAGGATAATGATGACTCCAAAAATTTTCTGATATAGGTGATTCCGAAAAATCTTGTAGGAGGAGTTTATAGAAAAATTTTGTTGTGGCTAAAAGAAACTCCGTCATATTTTCGCCAACTGTAAATGAAGGAAGTCTGTCAACGTGTACCGGATTTACCACGTGTAATTCGTTTTCCACAGTCGTGGAATTGCGTTTAAAATTTTGCCGTATGCCTCTATGATTTTCCGACTTTGTATATTTGGATCATATTGTTGTATTACTTCAACTATTGCGTCACAAGGGAGGAAACCGGGGATGAATTCGAAGCAAATATTTTTTATTTGCACAAAACCGGAGTTGATAGATTCTCTAAACAGGAGCGCTTTGTGATTTAAGCTAATAACCGGATTGCAAAATAATGGATTTTCATAAATATGCTGGATTCTAACATTAAAATTTACTTTGGATTTTATTGAATAGAATGCAAGGATCATTTCTTGATAAAAACGGGGTAAGACTTTAAGCTGATTTGGATTGAAACACGTGTAAACAATATTTTCTGCCAAGTTCATATTTTCAATTTTATTTATAAAGTATGTCATTGAACTTTTCCAGTTTACGTTACATTCTTTGTCCAGAAATTTACGGAAAAATTTTAATCTAAATGCTTGCATTTTTAAATGTAATTCAGGGATGTTTAATCCCCCTTCAATCTTTGGTGCCACAACCGTCTTATACCTAACAAGATGAGGTTTATTTTGCCACAAAAATTTTAAGACTACTTCTTTTATTTGTTTTTCAAATTTTTCCGGTAAAGGACAGACTGTCAATGTATAATATAATCTCGACATAATCAATGAAGTTAAAACAGTTGCACGACCTTGTAATGATAACTCTCTTTGAGACCAAAAATACAAAATTGTTTTGACTTTCTTAATTTTAGTTTCCCAGTTTAAATTATCACAAATTTCTGAATTTTTCCCCATATAAATTCCTAATACTTGTGTTACGTCTTCACATAATTTTATTCCATAACTTTTTATTTCATTTTCCGAAATTAATCCAGAACCTAAGCACATGATTTCTGACTTTTGTTTATTTATTTTCGCACCTGAAGCTTCGCTGTACAAATCAATTACTTTAAAAGTTTCGTCTATTGACTGTTTGTTTTTAACTGTTAAAGTAAAATCGTCGGCATGTGCAAAAACTTTTGAACTTGTTTCCGAATTCGGAATTGTAATCCCTGTGATGTTTTTATTTTTTACAATAGCTTGTACCAAGGGCTCAGCCGCTACCACATAGCACAACGCAGATAGGGGACACCCTTGTCTCAAACTATTTAAAATAGGCACATAAGGGGTTAAAAATCCATTACATTTAATTGTACTCTTAATTTCGGAATAAAATATTTTAATCCATTGTATGAATTGAGGTCCAAAGCCAAATTGTTCAAAAATATAAAACAGATATTGATGATCAACTCGATCGAATGCTTTTTCCTGGTCAATCTTAATTAAATAACCTTCTAAATTATCAGTTTCGACAAGTTCAATTATGTCCCGGAGACTTGCAGTAGTATCTGCTATGTCTCTCCCTAAAATGCAACAAGTTTGGTTGGGAGAAATAATATTAGGCAATACTTTTTTAAGTCTATTTGCCATTATTCTGGCTAAAATTTTGTAATCTACATTAAGTAATGATATTGGCCTGTAATTTGTAATTTTATTCCTTTGTCCCTTCTTTTTATAAATTAATGTTATCATTCCTATTCTCATAGAACGTGGCATTATTTTTCCTTCATTTATACTCTGAAATATTTTCTCAAAAATCCCTCCAAAATGATGAATAAATTTGCAATAGAAAGAAACCGTCAAACCGTCAATACCTGGACTTTTATTTTTATTCATTTCATTTAAAGCTTTATGAATTTCATCCCTGCTAATTTCAGCTTCACAAAATATTTTGTCTTCATCAGAAACTTTGTTTGAAATAAAATTTCCTATTTCCTCCATTTTTTGTTCATTTATTTGTGTGCACGAGTACAAATTTGTATAAAAATTTTTTATTTCATCTAATATTTCATTTGTTTGTTTTAAAATTATTCCGTTCTCATTTTCAAGTTCCTTAATTGAATTGTTTTCTTGTTTGTGTTTTTCAAGTTGAAGAAAATATTTAGAGCATTTATCTCCTTCAATTGCCCAGTGAGCTTTTGATCGCAGTATGGCACCCTTACATATTTTATTTTCATATTCCTGAATTTTACTTTTTATTTCTTCAAATTCATTTACATCATAATTTAGATTTTTAGCTGCTATGTCTGAAATTTTATTAAATTGGTTTTGCAGTTTAAAATATTCCGACCGCTCTTGATATTTTTTATCTTTAGCATAAACTTGTGAAAATTTCTTTATTTTATATTTTAAATTGTCAATCCAAATCAACGGGTCTTCTTCATATAACCTACATTCTTTTTCTTTTATAATTAAATCATTTATTTTAGAAACATAATACTCGTCATCAAGAAGTGTGTTATTGAAAATCCACACTCCGGGTCCGCGCTCTATTTGACTGAAATCTACATTTATAATTACGAAGGAATGATCACTAATCGCGGAATGTTTATAGTAAACGTTTTTGACCATCGGGCCGAATATTTTTGAAATAAAAATGAAATCTATTCGACTTTGAATCAGTTTATTTTCAACTACTCTCCGCCACGAAAATATACGCGATGTAGGATTACGGGCTCTCCAAACATCATACATGTTTAGTTTATCTAATAACTCAACAAGAGTTTTCAATGCTTTATCTTCAGTGTGCTTTCCGTTCCTGTCCAATACAGAAAACGTCGTGTTCATGTCTCCAAGTAATATCAAATTATTAGATCTTGGTACATTTTGTAAAACTTTCATGAAAAAAGCAACTCTTTCATTTACAATATTGGGAGCATAAACATTAATAATATCAACTACAGTGTCGCCTTCGTGTAACTGTATATGAATAAAGCGACCATCGAACTCACTTCTCATGGATACACATGTTTTATATTTTGAACTTACAAGAAAAGCTACACCCTGTCGACCAGATTCTGAACAGGAATATAAAATTTCCCCATTCCAGTGTTTTTTATTTTCTTCGATTATTTCGGGATTCCAAAATGTTTCCTGTAAAGCAACAATATCATAATTATTTTCTATAATTAATTGACATAAATTTTGAAATTTGCAGCTATCTCTCAACCCATTAGCATTGATGGTTGCACATTGCACCATCAGGATAAAATAAAAATTTAGTAGCTTGACAGGCGCGAAAGTAATGGCTACTTTTTAGGGGACTGGACATTAACACTAGACATATTTCTTCTATATGGGATATTCGGGCGAGGATTAAGACGATTTCTTCTAAGTTTTCTCTCACTTTGATATCTTAGCATTGCCTCTGCCATCTCGTTTTCGTCCATATCAACTTCGGAATTGTTTTCCGAAACCGAGATGGCACTAATTTTATTAACTTCAGAAGACATGCTGCAGTCTTCCTGCGACATGTTTTCTTTTTGACTACTGTTTTCATCATTAATCAGAGATTCACCCCCCACATTTGAACATTGAGACAAAACATTTATGTCACATTCGAGTTCCTTAGTAGCTATTTTTTCAGTTTTACCATGGACAATGTCAGTATTTTCTTTCTTGTCTATATTCAAATTTTCAGCAACAGTTTCAACATCAACTTCAACTCGCATTTTCTTAACAGTTACCGAATCGTCACCGTCATCAATTTTTTCGCCATCAAAACTTGGTTTATTGTCATTTATATCATCTTGTTTGTCATCATCATCATCATTATTCATATCAACATTTTCGTCGTCTTGTTTGTTATTTGAACTGTCTCTTTTGTCGTCGTTCACATCTTGTCGTTCGTCTGTATCTATATGTGTACTATCAGTTTCTAAATTTTCTTGTTCTATACATGAGCACTTCTCCGGATATTGTTTGCACTTGTTGCATGGTGTGCTAGTGCAATATCTTAGCAGATGACCATACTCCTTACAGCGGTAGCATCTATTTTTGGGACAATCAGCATATAAATGATCTTCAGAAAGACACTTTGAACAAACTTTTGATTGGTGATCATGCTTCACCCGTATATATTCAGTTTTATTATTGTCAATTTCAAACTTCATTGTAAAAGGTAAGCTTGATACATTTGGTGGAAATTTAACAGCAACATACCTCGTTCCATCTGCGACGTTAGTACCTTCATGTACTCGCCTTTTAATTTTGGATTTCAATTCAGCTCCAAGACCCTCCAATTTCTTGATAATTACTTCGTCCGGTATAAAGGCAGGCAAATGTAAAAAACTTACGACCTTTTCATCTGAATATAATGCATTGCATTTGTATAGTTTGTTACCAATCTCCAGAGGAGCTGCAGTTAATGAATGAACATCGTCCTTGTCCGCTACAGTGATTTCATAAAGATTTCCACATCTAGGAACAACGGCAAGAACGTTCCCTTCTCCGCACACTATTTCTGCAGATTCAATCACACTGTGTGCACCTACACGCTTGTTGTCATCTACATCAATGACTACGGTATACTCTTTTAACAAGCGTCTCCCCCCACCAAAAGGCATGGTGAAGGGACGCGAAAACTCACAAAAGTCAAAAAATACTTTCCAAAACAGTTAATAATACCTTCAAATAACACTTTTATAAAGGATAAACAGGCCACCATCAAAGGATGGCCTGTATAGGCACTTCAAATCTGTTGGATTTCTCCTCGATTCAAAACACGTCTGAAAGCTATGGAGTCACAACCGGAAGTCTTTTCAGTCTAACGCTCTCCCAACTGAGCTATTCCGGCTGACGAGGGTTAGGTGCTATTTTTATGCTTTTATTCCTCGGTTAACTTTTTCTATCACTATTACCAAGCGAAAGCAAAAGTAATACATTTGTTCACATGCTGCGGTATTATAATAAATACATGGAATCGATTCAGTGATTGAAAGTGAATAAACTGGCGTGAATGTGTGTGTAACGCAGACACAGACAGAATTAGCTGACCGAACAGGAATTTTAGCAACCCGTTTTCATTATTTAATATTTAGGTTTTGAGAATACATTCTTCTCAACGCGACTGTCTCCGGAACTATTTATTATCTCAGGGTTTATCCTCCATTCTTACCATTGTCATTGTCGTCACAATTTAGTATCCAAGACTGCTATGAACGGTGTAGGGCGGTACATGTGTAACCGATTTTGCGGTAAGTTAAACTTGACTTCTATCGTTTCCCCGCTATTTCATGGTCACACAAGCATTTTGGACATACAAAATAAGTGCAAAAAATATCCTGCCAGCCGCCGGATTGTGTTCCGTGCCGGAACCCGGGATTGAACCGGGGGCCTTTAGATCTTCAGTCTAACGCTCTCCCAACTGAGCTATTCCGGCTGACGAGGGTTAGGTGCTATTTTTATGCTTTTATTCCTCGGTTAACTTTTTCTATCCCTATTACCAAGCGAAAGCAAAAGTAATACATTTGTTCACATGCTGCGGTATTATAATAAATACATGGAATCGATTCAGTGATTGAAAGTGAATAAACTGGCGTGAATGTGTGTGTAACGCAGACACAGACAGAATTAGCTGACCGAACAGGAATTTTAGCAACCCGTTTTCATTATTTAATATTTAGGTTTTGAGAATACATTCTTCTCAACGCGACTGTCTCCGGAACTATTTATTATCTCAGGGTTTATCCTCCATTCTTACCATTGTCATTGTCGTCACAATTTAGTATCCAAGACTGCTATGAACGGTGTAGGGCGGTACATGTGTAACCGATTTTGCGGTAAGTTAAACTTGACTTCTATCGTTTCCCCGCTATTTCATGGTCACACAAGCATTTTGGACATACAAAATAAGTGCAAAAAATATCCTGCCAGCCGCCGGATTGTGTTCCGTGCCGGAACCCGGGATTGAACCGGGGGCCTTTAGATCTTCAGTCTAACGCTCTCCCAACTGAGCTATTCCGGCTGACGAGGGTTAGGTGCTATTTTTATGCTTTTATTCCTCGGTTAACTTTTTCTATCACTATTACCAAGCGAAAGCAAAAGTAATACATTTGTTCACATGCTGCGGTATTATAATAAATACATGGAATCGATTCAGTGATTGAAAGTGAATAAACTGGCGTGAATGTGTGTGTAACGCAGACACAGACAGAATTAGCTGACCGAACAGGAATTTTAGCAACCCGTTTTCATTATTTAATATTTAGGTTTTGAGAATACATTCTTCTCAACGCGACTGTCTCCGGAACTATTTATTATCTCAGGGTTTATCCTCCATTCTTACCATTGTCATTGTCGTCACAATTTAGTATCCAAGACTGCTATGAACGGTGTAGGGCGGTACATGTGTAACCGATTTTGCGGTAAGTTAAACTTGACTTCTATCGTTTCCCCGCTATTTCATGGTCACACAAGCATTTTGGACATACAAAATAAGTGCAAAAAATATCCTGCCAGCCGCCGGATTGTGTTCCGTGCCGGAACCGGGGATTGAACCGGGGGCCTTTAGATCTTCAGTCTAGTTAACGCTCTCCCAACTGAGCTATTCCGGCTGACGAGGGTTAGGTGCTATTTTTATGCTTTTATTCCTCGGTTAACTTTTTCTATCACTATTACCAAGCGAAAGTAAAAGTAATACATTTGTTCACATGCTGCGGTATTATAATAAATACATGGAATCGATTCAGTGATTGAAAGTGAATAAACTGGCGTGAATGTGTGTGTAACGCAGACACAGACAGAATTAGCTGACCGAACAGGAATTTTAGCAACCCGTTTTCATTATTTAATATTTAGGTTTTGAGAATACATTCTTCTCAACGCGACTGTCTCCGGAACTATTTATTATCTCAGGGTTTATCCTCCATTCTTACCATTGTCATTGTCGTCACAATTTAGTATCCAAGACTGCTATGAACGGTGTAGGGCGGTACATGTGTAACCGATTTTGCGGTAAGTTAAACTTGACTTCTATCGTTTCCCCGCTATTTCATGGTCACACAAGCATTTTGGACATACAAAATAAGTGCAAAAAATATCCTGCCAGCCGCCGGATTGTGTTCCGTGCCGGAACCGGGGATTGAACAGGGGGCCTTTAGATCTTCAGTCTAGTTAACGCTCTCCCAACTGAGCTATTCCGGCTGACGAGGGTTAGGTGCTATTTTTATGCTTTTATTCCTCGGTTAACTTTTTCTATCACTATTACCAAGCGAAAGTAAAAGTAATACATTTGTTCACATGCTGCGGTATTATAATAAATACATGGAATCGATTCAGTGATTGAAAGTGAATAAACTGGCGTGAATGTGTGTGTAACGCAGACACAGACAGAATTAGCTGACCGAACAGGAATTTTAGCAACCCGTTTTCATTATTTAATATTTAGGTTTTGAGAATACATTCTTCTCAACGCGACTGTCTCCGGAACTATTTATTATCTCAGGGTTTATCCTCCATTCTTACCATTGTCATTGTCGTCACAATTTAGTATCCAAGACTGCTATGAACGGTGTAGGGCGGTACATGTGTAACCGATTTTGCGGTAAGTTAAACTTGACTTCTATCGTTTCCCCGCTATTTCATGGTCACACAAGCATTTTGGACATACAAAATAAGTGCAAAAAATATCCTGCCAGCCGCCGGATTGTGTTCCGTGCCGGAACCCGGGATTGAACCGGGGGCCTTTAGATCTTCAGTCTAACGCTCTCCCAACTGAGCTATTCCGGCTGACGAGGGTTAGGTGCTATTTTTATGCTTTTATTCCTCGGTTAACTTTTTCTATCACTATTACCAAGCGAAAGCAAAAGTAATACATTTGTTCACATGCTGCGGTATTATAATAAATACATGGAATCGATTCAGTGATTGAAAGTGAATAAACTGGCGTGAATGTGTGTGTAACGCAGACACAGACAGAATTAGCTGACCGAACAGGAATTTTAGCAACCCGTTTTCATTATTTAATATTTAGGTTTTGAGAATACATTCTTCTCAACGCGACTGTCTCCGGAACTATTTATTATCTCAGGGTTTATCCTCCATTCTTACCATTGTCATTGTCGTCACAATTTAGTATCCAAGACTGCTATGAACGGTGTAGGGCGGTACATGTGTAACCGATTTTGCGGTAAGTTAAACTTGACTTCTATCGTTTCCCCGCTATTTCATGGTCACACAAGCATTTTGGACATACAAAATAAGTGCAAAAAATATCCTGCCAGCCGCCGGATTGTGTTCCGTGCCGGAACCGGGGATTGAACCGGGGGCCTTTAGATCTTCAGTCTAGTTAACGCTCTCCCAACTGAGCTATTCCGGCTGACGAGGGTTAGGTGCTATTTTTATGCTTTTATTCCTCGGTTAACTTTTTCTATCACTATTACCAAGCGAAAGTAAAAGTAATACATTTGTTCACATGCTGCGGTATTATAATAAATACATGGAATCGATTCAGTGATTGAAAGTGAATAAACTGGCGTGAATGTGTGTGTAACGCAGACACAGACAGAATTAGCTGACCGAACAGGAATTTTAGCAACCCGTTTTCATTATTTAATATTTAGGTTTTGAGAATACATTCTTCTCAACGCGACTGTCTCCGGAACTATTTATTATCTCAGGGTTTATCCTCCATTCTTACCATTGTCATTGTCGTCACAATTTAGTATCCAAGACTGCTATGAACGGTGTAGGGCGGTACATGTGTAACCGATTTTGCGGTAAGTTAAACTTGACTTCTATCGTTTCCCCGCTATTTCATGGTCACACAAGCATTTTGGACATACAAAATAAGTGCAAAAAATATCCTGCCAGCCGCCGGATTGTGTTCCGTGCCGGAACCGGGGATTGAACCGGGGGCCTTTAGATCTTCAGTCTAGTTAACGCTCTCCCAACTGAGCTATTCCGGCTGACGAGGGTTAGGTGCTATTTTTATGCTTTTATTCCTCGGTTAACTTTTTCTATCACTATTACCAAGCGAAAGTAAAAGTAATACATTTGTTCACATGCTGCGGTATTATAATAAATACATGGAATCGATTCAGTGATTGAAAGTGAATAAACTGGCGTGAATGTGTGTGTAACGCAGACACAGACAGAATTAGCTGACCGAACAGGAATTTTAGCAACCCGTTTTCATTATTTAATATTTAGGTTTTGAGAATACATTCTTCTCAACGCGACTGTCTCCGGAACTATTTATTATCTCAGGGTTTATCCTCCATTCTTACCATTGTCATTGTCGTCACAATTTAGTATCCAAGACTGCTATGAACGGTGTAGGGCGGTACATGTGTAACCGATTTTGCGGTAAGTTAAACTTGACTTCTATCGTTTCCCCGCTATTTCATGGTCACACAAGCATTTTGGACATACAAAATAAGTGCAAAAAATATCCTGCCAGCCGCCGGATTGTGTTCCGTGCCGGAACCCGGGATTGAACCGGGGGCCTTTAGATCTTCAGTCTAACGCTCTCCCAACTGAGCTATTCCGGCTGACGAGGGTTAGGTGCTATTTTTATGCTTTTATTCCTCGGTTAACTTTTTCTATCACTATTACCAAGCGAAAGCAAAAGTAATACATTTGTTCACATGCTGCGGTATTATAATAAATACATGGAATCGATTCAGTGATTGAAAGTGAATAAACTGGCGTGAATGTGTGTGTAACGCAGACACAGACAGAATTAGCTGACCGAACAGGAATTTTAGCAACCCGTTTTCATTATTTAATATTTAGGTTTCGAGAATACATTCTTCTCAACGCGACTGTCTCCGGAACTATTTATTATCTCAGGGTTTATCCTCCATTCTTACCATTGTCATTGTCGTCACAATTTAGTATCCAAGACTGCTATGAACGGTGTAGGGCGGTACATGTGTAACCGATTTTGCCGTAAGTTAAACTTGACTTCTATCGTTTCCCCGCTATTTCATGGTCACACAAGCATTTTGGACATACAAAATAAGTGCAAAAAATATCCTGCCAGCCGCCGGATTGTGTTCCGTGCCGGAACCCGGGATTGAACCGGGGGCCTTTAGATCTTCAGTCTAACGCTCTCCCAACTGAGCTATTCCGGCTGACGAGGGTTAGGTGCTATTTTTATGCTTTTATTCCTCGGTTAACTTTTTCTATCACTATTACCAAGCGAAAGCAAAAGTAATACATTTGTTCACATGCTGCTGTATTATAATAAATACATGGAATCGATTCAGTGATTGAAAGTGAATAAACTGGCGTGAATGTGTGTGTAACGCAGACACAGACAGAATTAGCTGACCGAACAGGAATTTTAGCAACCCGTTTTCATTATTTAATATTTAGGTTTTGAGAATACATTCTTCTCAACGCGACTGTCTCCGGAACTATTTATTATCTCAGGGTTTATCCTCCATTCTTACCATTGTCATTGTCGTCACAATTTAGTATCCAAGACTGCTATGAACGGTGTAGGGCGGTACATGTGTAACCGATTTTGCGGTAAGTTAAACTTGACTTCTATCGTTTCCCCGCTATTTCATGGTCACACAAGCATTTTGGACATACAAAATAAGTGCAAAAAATATCCTGCCAGCCGCCGGATTGTGTTCCGTGCCGGAACCCGGGATTGAACCGGGGGCCTTTAGATCTTCAGTCTAACGCTCTCCCAACTGAGCTATTCCGGCTGACGAGGGTTAGGTGCTATTTTTATGCTTTTATTCCTCGGTTAACTTTTTCTATCACTATTACCAAGCGAAAGCAAAAGTAATACATTTGTTCACATGCTGCGGTATTATAATAAATACATGGAATCGATTCAGTGATTGAAAGTGAATAAACTGGCGTGAATGTGTGTGTAACGCAGACACAGACAGAATTAGCTGACCGAACAGGAATTTTAGCAACCCGTTTTCATTATTTAATATTTAGGTTTTGAGAATACATTCTTCTCAACGCGACTGTCTCCGGAACTATTTATTATCTCAGGGTTTATCCTCCATTCTTACCATTGTCATTGTCGTCACAATTTAGTATCCAAGACTGCTATGAACGGTGTAGGGCGGTACATGTGTAACCGATTTTGCGGTAAGTTAAACTTGACTTCTATCGTTTCCCCGCTATTTCATGGTCACACAAGCATTTTGGACATACAAAATAAGTGCAAAAAATATCCTGCCAGCCGCCGGATTGTGTTCCGTGCCGGAACCCGGGATTGAACCGGGGGCCTTTAGATCTTCAGTCTAACGCTCTCCCAACTGAGCTATTCCGGCTGACGAGGGTTAGGTGCTATTTTTATGCTTTTATTCCTCGGTTAACTTTTTCTATCACTATTACCAAGCGAAAGCAAAAGTAATACATTTGTTCACATGCTGCTGTATTATAATAAATACATGGAATCGATTCAGTGATTGAAAGTGAATAAACTGGCGTGAATGTGTGTGTAACGCAGACACAGACAGAATTAGCTGACCGAACAGGAATTTTAGCAACCCGTTTTCATTATTTAATATTTAGGTTTTGAGAATACATTCTTCTCAACGCGACTGTCTCCGGAACTATTTATTATCTCAGGGTTTATCCTCCATTCTTACCATTGTCATTGTCGTCACAATTTAGTATCCAAGACTGCTATGAACGGTGTAGGGCGGTACATGTGTAACCGATTTTGCGGTAAGTTAAACTTGACTTCTATCGTTTCCCCGCTATTTCATGGTCACACAAGCATTTTGGACATACAAAATAAGTGCAAAAAATATCCTGCCAGCCGCCGGATTGTGTTCCGTGCCGGAACCCGGGATTGAACCGGGGGCCTTTAGATCTTCAGTCTAACGCTCTCCCAACTGAGCTATTCCAGCTGACGAGGGTTAGGTGCTATTTTTATGCTTTTATTCCTCGGTTAACTTTTTCTATCACTATTACCAAGCGAAAGCAAAAGTAATACATTTGTTCACATGCTGCTGTATTATAATAAATACATGGAATCGATTCAGTGATTGAAAGTGAATAAACTGGCGTGAATGTGTGTGTAACGCAGACACAGACAGAATTAGCTGACCGAACAGGAATTTTAGCAACCCGTTTTCATTATTTAATATTTAGGTTTTGAGAATGCATTCTTCTCAACGCGACTGTCTCCGGAACTATTTATTATCTCAGGGTTTATCCTCCATTCTTACCATTGTCATTGTCGTCACAATTTAGTATCCAAGACTGCTATGAACGGTGTAGGGCGGTACATGTGTAACCGATTTTGCGGTAAGTTAAACTTGACTTCTATCGTTTCCCCGCTATTTCATGGTCACACAAGCATTTTGGACATACAAAATAAGTGCAAAAAATATCCTGCCAGCCGCCGGATTGTGTTCCGTGCCGGAACCCGGGATTGAACCGGGGGCCTTTAGATCTTCAGTCTAACGCTCTCCCAACTGAGCTATTCCGGCTGACGAGGGTTAGGTGCTATTTTTATGCTTTTATTCCTCGGTTAACTTTTTCTATCACTATTACCAAGCGAAAGCAAAAGTAATACATTTGTTCACATGCTGCTGTATTATAATAAATACATGGAATCGATTCAGTGATTGAAAGTGAATAAACTGGCGTGAATGTGTGTGTAACGCAGACACAGACAGAATTAGCTGACCGAACAGGAATTTTAGCAACCCGTTTTCATTATTTAATATTTAGGTTTTGAGAATACATTCTTCTCAACGCGACTGTCTCCGGAACTATTTATTATCTCAGGGTTTATCCTCCATTCTTACCATTGTCATTGTCGTCACAATTTAGTATCCAAGACTGCTATGAACGGTGTAGGGCGGTACATGTGTAACCGATTTTGCGGTAAGTTAAACTTGACTTCTATCGTTTCCCCGCTATTTCATGGTCACACAAGCATTTTGGACATACAAAATAAGTGCAAAAAATATCCTGCCAGCCGCCGGATTGTGTTCCGTGCCGGAACCCGGGATTGAACCGGGGGCCTTTAGATCTTCAGTCTAACGCTCTCCCAACTGAGCTATTCCGGCTGACGAGGGTTAGGTGCTATTTTTATGCTTTTATTCCTCGGTTAACTTTTTCTATCACTATTACCAAGCGAAAGCAAAAGTAATACATTTGTTCACATGCTGCTGTATTATAATAAATACATGGAATCGATTCAGTGATTGAAAGTGAATAAACTGGCGTGAATGTGTGTGTAACGCAGACACAGACAGAATTAGCTGACCGAACAGGAATTTTAGCAACCCGTTTTCATTATTTAATATTTAGGTTTTGAGAATACATTCTTCTCAACGCGACTGTCTCCGGAACTATTTATTATCTCAGGGTTTATCCTCCATTCTTACCATTGTCATTGTCGTCACAATTTAGTATCCAAGACTGCTATGAACGGTGTAGGGCGGTACATGTGTAACCGATTTTGCGGTAAGTTAAACTTGACTTCTATCGTTTCCCCGCTATTTCATGGTCACACAAGCATTTTGGACATACAAAATAAGTGCAAAAAATATCCTGCCAGCCGCCGGATTGTGTTCCGTGCCGGAACCCGGGATTGAACCGGGGGCCTTTAGATCTTCAGTCTAACGCTCTCCCAACTGAGCTATTCCGGCTGACGAGGGTTAGGTGCTATTTTTATGCTTTTATTCCTCGGTTAACTTTTTCTATCACTATTACCAAGCGAAAGCAAAAGTAATACATTTGTTCACATGCTGCTGTATTATAATAAATACATGGAATCGATTCAGTGATTGAAAGTGAATAAACTGGCGTGAATGTGTGTGTAACGCAGACACAGACAGAATTAGCTGACCGAACAGGAATTTTAGCAACCCGTTTTCATTATTTAATATTTAGGTTTTGAGAATACATTCTTCTCAACGCGACTGTCTCCGGAACTATTTATTATCTCAGGGTTTATCCTCCATTCTTACCATTGTCATTGTCGTCACAATTTAGTATCCAAGACTGCTATGAACGGTGTAGGGCGGTACATGTGTAACCGATTTTGCGGTAAGTTAAACTTGACTTCTATCGTTTCCCCGCTATTTCATGGTCACACAAGCATTTTGGACATACAAAATAAGTGCAAAAAATATCCTGCCAGCCGCCGGATTGTGTTCCGTGCCGGAACCCGGGATTGAACCGGGGGCCTTTAGATCTTCAGTCTAACGCTCTCCCAACTGAGCTATTCCGGCTGACGAGGGTTAGGTGCTATTTTTATGCTTTTATTCCTCGGTTAACTTTTTCTATCACTATTACCAAGCGAAAGCAAAAGTAATACATTTGTTCACATGCTGCTGTATTATAATAAATACATGGAATCGATTCAGTGATTGAAAGTGAATAAACTGGCGTGAATGTGTGTGTAACGCAGACACAGACAGAATTAGCTGACCGAACAGGAATTTTAGCAACCCGTTTTCATTATTTAATATTTAGGTTTTGAGAATACATTCTTCTCAACGCGACTGTCTCCGGAACTATTTATTATCTCAGGGTTTATCCTCCATTCTTACCATTGTCATTGTCGTCACAATTTAGTATCCAAGACTGCTATGAACGGTGTAGGGCGGTACATGTGTAACCGATTTTGCGGTAAGTTAAACTTGACTTCTATCGTTTCCCCGCTATTTCATGGTCACACAAGCATTTTGGACATACAAAATAAGTGCAAAAAATATCCTGCCAGCCGCCGGATTGTGTTCCGTGCCGGAACCCGGGATTGAACCGGAGGCCTTTAGATCTTCAGTCTAACGCTCTCCCAACTGAGCTATTCCGGCTGACGAGGGTTAGGTGCTATTTTTATGCTTTTATTCCTCGGTTAACTTTTTCTATCACTATTATCAAGCGAAAGCAAAAGTAATACATTTGTTCACATGCTGCTGTATTATAATAAATACATGGAATCGATTCAGTGATTGAAAGTGAATAAACTGGCGTGAATGTGTGTGTAACGCAGACACAGACAGAATTAGCTGACCGAACAGGAATTTTAGCAACCCGTTTTCATTATTTAATATTAAGGTTTTGAGAATACATTCTTCTCAACGCGACTGTCTCCGGAACTATTTATTATCTCAGGGTTTATCCTCCATTCTTACCATTGTCATTGTCGTCACAATTTAGTATCCAAGACTGCTATGAACGGTGTAGGGCGGTACATGTGTAACCGATTTTGCGGTAAGTTAAACTTGACTTCTATCGTTTCCCCGCTATTTCATGGTCACACAAGCATTTTGGACATACAAAATAATTGCAAAAAATATCCTGCCAGCCGCCGGATTGTGTTCCGTGCCGGAACCCGGGATTGAACCGGGGGCCTTTAGATCTTCAGTCTAACGCTCTCCCAACTGAGCTATTCCGGCTGACGAGGGTTAGGTGCTATTTTTATGCTTTTATTCCTCGGTTAACTTTTTCTATCACTATTACCAAGCGAAAGCAAAAGTAATACATTTGTTCACATGCTGCTGTATTATAATAAATACATGGAATCGATTCAGTGATTGAAAGTGAATAAACTGGCGTGAATGTGTGTGTAACGCAGACACAGACAGAATTAGCTGACCGAACAGGAATTTTAGCAACCCGTTTTCATTATTTAATATTTAGGTTTTGAGAATACATTCTTCTCAACGCGACTGTCTCCGGAACTATTTATTATCTCAGGGTTTATCCTCCATTCTTACCATTGTCATTGTCGTCACAATTTAGTATCCAAGACTGCTATGAACGGTGTAGGGCGGTACATGTGTAACCGATTTTGCGGTAAGTTAAACTTGACTTCTATCGTTTCCCCGCTATTTCATGGTCACACAAGCATTTTGGACATACAAAATAAGTGCAAAAAATATCCTGCCAGCCGCCGGATTGTGTTCCGTGCCGGAACCCGGGATTGAACCGGGGGCCTTTAGATCTTCAGTCTAACGCTCTCCCAACTGAGCTATTCCGGCTGACGAGGGTTAGGTGCTATTTTTATGCTTTTATTCCTCGGTTAACTTTTTCTATCACTATTACCAAGCGAAAGCAAAAGTAATACATTTGTTCACATGCTGCTGTATTATAATAAATACATGGAATCGATTCAGTGATTGAAAGTGAATAAACTGGCGTGAATGTGTGTGTAACGCAGACACAGACAGAATTAGCTGACCGAACAGGAATTTTAGCAACCCGTTTTCATTATTTAATATTTAGGTTTTGAGAATACATTCTTCTCAACGCGACTGTCTCCGGAACTATTTATTATCTCAGGGTTTATCCTCCATTCTTACCATTGTCATTGTCGTCACAATTTAGTATCCAAGACTGCTATGAACGGTGTAGGGCGGTACATGTGTAACCGATTTTGCGGTAAGTTAAACTTGACTTCTATCGTTTCCCCGCTATTTCATGGTCACACAAGCATTTTGGACATACAAAATAAGTGCAAAAAATATCCTGCCAGCCGCCGGATTGTGTTCCGTGCCGGAACCCGGGATTGAACCGGGGGCCTTTAGATCTTCAGTCTAACGCTCTCCCAACTGAGCTATTCCGGCTGACGAGGGTTAGGTGCTATTTTTATGCTTTTATTCCTCGGTTAACTTTTTCTATCACTATTACCAAGCGAAAGCAAAAGTAATACATTTGTTCACATGCTGCTGTATTATAATAAATACATGGAATCGATTCAGTGATTGAAAGTGAATAAACTGGCGTGAATGTGTGTGTAACGCAGACACAGACAGAATTAGCTGACCGAACAGGAATTTTAGCAACCCGTTTTCATTATTTAATATTTAGGTTTTGAGAATACATTCTTCTCAACGCGACTGTCTCCGGAACTATTTATTATCTCAGGGTTTATCCTCCATTCTTACCATTGTCATTGTCGTCACAATTTAGTATCCAAGACTGCTATGAACGGTGTAGGGCGGTACATGTGTAACCGATTTTGCGGTAAGTTAAACTTGACTTCTATCGTTTCCCCGCTATTTCATGGTCACACAAGCATTTTGGACATACAAAATAAGTGCAAAAAATATCCTGCCAGCCGCCGGATTGTGTTCCGTGCCGGAACCCGGGATTGAACCGGGGGCCTTTAGATCTTCAGTCTAACGCTCTCCCAACTGAGCTATTCCGGCTGACGAGGGTTAGGTGCTATTTTTATGCTTTTATTCCTCGGTTAACTTTTTCTATCACTATTACCAAGCGAAAGCAAAAGTAATACATTTGTTCACATGCTGCTGTATTATAATAAATACATGGAATCGATTCAGTGATTGAAAGTGAATAAACTGGCGTGAATGTGTGTGTAACGCAGACACAGACAGAATTAGCTGACCGAACAGGAATTTTAGCAACCCGTTTTCATTATTTAATATTTAGGTTTTGAGAATACATTCTTCTCAACGCGACTGTCTCCGGAACTATTTATTATCTCAGGGTTTATCCTCCATTCTTACCATTGTCATTGTCGTCACAATTTAGTATCCAAGACTGCTATGAACGGTGTAGGGCGGTACATGTGTAACCGATTTTGCGGTAAGTTAAACTTGACTTCTATCGTTTCCCCGCTATTTCATGGTCACACAAGCATTTTGGACATACAAAATAAGTGCAAAAAATATCCTGCCAGCCGCCGGATTGTGTTCCGTGCCGGAACCCGGGATTGAACCGGGGGCCTTTAGATCTTCAGTCTAACGCTCTCCCAACTGAGCTATTCCGGCTGACGAGGGTTAGGTGCTATTTTTATGCTTTTATTCCTCGGTTAACTTTTTCTATCACTATTACCAAGCGAAAGCAAAAGTAATACATTTGTTCACATGCTGCTGTATTATAATAAATACATGGAATCGATTCAGTGATTGAAAGTGAATAAACTGGCGTGAATGTGTGTGTAACGCAGACACAGACAGAATTAGCTGACCGAACAGGAATTTTAGCAACCCGTTTTCATTATTTAATATTTAGGTTTTGAGAATACATTCTTCTCAACGCGACTGTCTCCGGAACTATTTATTATCTCAGGGTTTATCCTCCATTCTTACCATTGTCATTGTCGTCACAATTTAGTATCCAAGACTGCTATGAACGGTGTAGGGCGGTACATGTGTAACCGATTTTGCGGTAAGTTAAACTTGACTTCTATCGTTTCCCCGCTATTTCATGGTCACACAAGCATTTTGGACATACAAAATAAGTGCAAAAAATATCCTGCCAGCCGCCGGATTGTGTTCCGTGCCGGAACCCGGGATTGAACCGGGGGCCTTTAGATCTTCAGTCTAACGCTCTCCCAACTGAGCTATTCCGGCTGACGAGGGTTAGGTGCTATTTTTATGCTTTTATTCCTCGGTTAACTTTTTCTATCACTATTACCAAGCGAAAGCAAAAGTAATACATTTGTTCACATGCTGCTGTATTATAATAAATACATGGAATCGATTCAGTGATTGAAAGTGAATAAACTGGCGTGAATGTGTGTGTAACGCAGACACAGACAGAATTAGCTGACCGAACAGGAATTTTAGCAACCCGTTTTCATTATTTAATATTTAGGTTTTGAGAATACATTCTTCTCAACGCGACTGTCTCCGGAACTATTTATTATCTCAGGGTTTATCCTCCATTCTTACCATTGTCATTGTCGTCACAATTTAGTATCCAAGACTGCTATGAACGGTGTAGGGCGGTACATGTGTAACCGATTTTGCGGTAAGTTAAACTTGACTTCTATCGTTTCCCCGCTATTTCATGGTCACACAAGCATTTTGGACATACAAAATAAGTGCAAAAAATATCCTGCCAGCCGCCGGATTGTGTTCCGTGCCGGAACCCGGGATTGAACCGGGGGCCTTTAGATCTTCAGTCTAACGCTCTCCCAACTGAGCTATTCCGGCTGACGAGGGTTAGGTGCTATTTTTATGCTTTTATTCCTCGGTTAACTTTTTCTATCACTATTACCAAGCGAAAGCAAAAGTAATACATTTGTTCACATGCTGCTGTATTATAATAAATACATGGAATCGATTCAGTGATTGAAAGTGAATAAACTGGCGTGAATGTGTGTGTAACGCAGACACAGACAGAATTAGCTGACCGAACAGGAATTTTAGCAACCCGTTTTCATTATTTAATATTTAGGTTTTGAGAATACATTCTTCTCAACGCGACTGTCTCCGGAACTATTTATTATCTCAGGGTTTATCCTCCATTCTTACCATTGTCATTGTCGTCACAATTTAGTATCCAAGACTGCTATGAACGGTGTAGGGCGGTACATGTGTAACCGATTTTGCGGTAAGTTAAACTTGACTTCTATCGTTTCCCCGCTATTTCATGGTCACACAAGCATTTTGGACATACAAAATAAGTGCAAAAAATATCCTGCCAGCCGCCGGATTGTGTTCCGTGCCGGAACCCGGGATTGAACCGGGGGCCTTTAGATCTTCAGTCTAACGCTCTCCCAACTGAGCTATTCCGGCTGACGAGGGTTAGGTGCTATTTTTATGCTTTTATTCCTCGGTTAACTTTTTCTATCACTATTACCAAGCGAAAGCAAAAGTAATACATTTGTTCACATGCTGCTGTATTATAATAAATACATGGAATCGATTCAGTGATTGAAAGTGAATAAACTGGCGTGAATGTGTGTGTAACGCAGACACAGACAGAATTAGCTGACCGAACAGGAATTTTAGCAACCCGTTTTCATTATTTAATATTTAGGTTTTGAGAATACATTCTTCTCAACGCGACTGTCTCCGGAACTATTTATTATCTCAGGGTTTATCCTCCATTCTTACCATTGTCATTGTCGTCACAATTTAGTATCCAAGACTGCTATGAACGGTGTAGGGCGGTACATGTGTAACCGATTTTGCGGTAAGTTAAACTTGACTTCTATCGTTTCCCCGCTATTTCATGGTCACACAAGCATTTTGGACATACAAAATAAGTGCAAAAAATATCCTGCCAGCCGCCGGATTGTGTTCCGTGCCGGAACCCGGGATTGAACCGGGGGCCTTTAGATCTTCAGTCTAACGCTCTCCCAACTGAGCTATTCCGGCTGACGAGGGTTAGGTGCTATTTTTATGCTTTTATTCCTCGGTTAACTTTTTCTATCACTATTACCAAG